>LPNX010057368.1:0-188116 GCA_001517045.1 Pseudotsuga menziesii | reverse complement strand
TATATATATATACTTATACATCTCTGTAAGTAGATATATATTTCATTTTAGAACTAGACTAACAGATAAAATACCACTAATACTGCCATTATAGTAGATTGAAATAACTAAGGTAGAATTGCTTTAATAAACATACAAAGAGGAAAGAAAAACATTATTTAGGCTAAAGAAATTCTTCATTGAAAAACCAGATCAGTAAATTTAACTTTGATATGAACAGAATTGTAGTTTTTAGAACAATTTCCAAACAACTTTCAGATACATAGTTCATAACATATCCAATCATCCTACTTTCAACAACTAAGCATACTTCCAAATAAAAGTATAGACTTAGAATTAAATAATAGTTAGAACCTGGATAATATGCAGAAGGGGACAAACACCCAAAGGAGACTATTCCACCCAACCTTCTTCTGAAGCCGCCAAAATTACTTGCTTAGGAACCCCCTAGCATGTTCACTAAACCACTAGGATGAAGATCATTGGATAATAGCCCACACAACAACTTGCTACAACTTAGCACTTAGTAGCAGACTTAACTCAACAATTCCACTTTAGCTATCCCCTCATCAAATTCCTTGTGTGCCTGACTTTCCAATTTGCAGCAGTCACAAGGTTCAGTCACTTGGAAACATAATGAGTAGTGAGCCTCCTGCTCGATTTGATGGTATTTATAAGATTGCCTAGGTTGGGTCAGTTTTAAACGAGCCACCAGCTCAGTTCCCCCTCTCAAGGAACATGACCACAATTTTAGGGATTATGCTTCCTGCAACATCTAGAAATTGAAATGCTAGTGCTTCCACTTATCAACTAGCCTTCTACAGCTGCTCATTCCTCCTAGTGGGTCAGTGAACAATCATTCAACAATATCCCTTAGATAGGTGTCTCTTTTAATTAATTATTAAAATAAATTATTCTTCAATTACAGTCATCCTTGACCAACTTGGTCATAAAATGTTACAATAAATTTAACATAATGTTTTTTGAAATAATTAATAAATATTTATTTTTCAGTTCTAGGTGTGTTACAAACACCCCCCCTTAAGTTCAACATCATCCTCGATGTTGCTTAAGCTTATTCCGAGTCTTCCTGGGACAGACCTGGATATGCCACCCGCATATCGCTCTCCAATTCCCAGGTTGCTTCATCTAGACTAAGGTGTTTCCATTCACCTTTATCTGTCTAATGGTGTGATTATGTAGAAAAATTTCCCTCTTGTCGGGAATACAGTCCGGTTCCACCTGAAAATATCCTTCGGGTTCTACCTGAATCACATTCCAGTCGATCACATGAGTAGCATCGTGTACATACTTTTTCAATATAGAAACATGAAAGACATTATGTATTCTAAGATTAGGTGGCAAGGATAACTGATATGCCACTGGCCCACTCTTGCTAATATTTCGAATGCTCCACAATACCTAGGTGCTAATTTAGCATAACTCCCTAGTTGAAAGGAGCTATTTCTGGGTTTTACCTTAACAAATACATGCTCACATACTCGAAATTTTTTCGGAGTTCTTTTAAGATCGGCATGACTCTTTTGTCTGTCCTGAGCAGTTTTTAAATTGCTTTGTACCTATTTCATTATTAGTTCCAGTTATTTTAACAAGTCAGGTCCTAACATTAATCTGTCAACTGTATTAGTCTAGGTAATAGGAGTGTTACATTTTCTACCATATAATATTTCAAAAGGACTGAACTTTGCTTAAGCTTGATAATGATTATTATACGCAAATTCAACTAAGTGCAAATAATTTCCCACTTCTTGGGATAGTCTCTAACATACATTCGTAACATATCTTCTAGTACTTGATTGACTATTTCTATTTTTCCATCCATTTTCAGATGATAAGTAGTACTGAAATCTAATTTAGTCTCTAGTCCTTTAAATAAAGATTTTCAAAAATTACCAGTAAACTTAGGATCTCTGTCAGAAATTATTACGTTTGGAATTCGATGTAAACGAAAATTTTCCTTCATAAAGATGTCAGCAATGTTGGAAGCTTTATCAGTTGTTTTAATAGGTATAAAGTGTGCTTCCTTACTTAGTTTGTCCACAACTACCATTATTGAACCATTTTGTTTCTGATTTTTAGGCAAGTCAGTTATAAAATCAAGACTAATGACTTCCCATTTCCAATTTGGAATTGGTAATGGTTGTAAAAGACGTGCTGGGTGTTGATGTTCAAGATTTAGTTGTTGACATTCTTTGCACCTAGCTATGAATTCAGCAACTTTGATCTTCATATTAGGCCAGAAATACTCTTTTCTCAACATTGTTATCATCTTTTGATACCCAGGATGTCCAGAATAAGGACTTTTGTGTACTTCATTTAAAATTAGCAGTTTAACTTCCGGTATGTTAGGCACATAAAGTATTTTTTTATACAGCATTAAGCCTTTTTAATTTAAAATGTAATCTGTATTTAAATTTTCAGATACATTATGAGTTACTTTTTCTCTTAAACTTTGGTATTATGTGTCGAGTTTTATTCCTTCTTCCAATTTATCCTCTAATTTGGTTTTATAACTGCTAATGGCAGCTATAAAACTAGTTATTGCATTTATGCTTAAGGCATCAACCACTTTATTTTCCTTTCCTTTAATGTGTTTGATTTCAAAATCGTATTCGCTAAGGAAAACTAACCATCTAGCTTGCCTTGTGTTTAGATTTTTTGATCAAACAGATATTTTAATCTTATGTTATCAAACATTAACAAAAACCTTTTACCTATTAGATGATGGCACCACATTTTTAAATCATGGATTATGGAAGCCAACTCTAAGTCATAAGTTGCATAATTCTTTTCGTGTGTTTTCAACTTACTCGATTCATAAGCAATTACGTGACCTTCTTGTGTAAGTACTCCACCCAAACCTTCATTGCATGCATCAGTGCATACAACGAAATATTTGTCTGAATCTGTTATTTTTAAAATGGGTGCAGTGGTTAATTATCCTTTTAATTTATTAAAACCTTCTTTGCATTTTTTATCCTAGGCAAATCTCTTGCCATTTTTCTGTAATGAAGTTATAGGATTTGCGATTTTCGAAAATCGTTCTATAAATTTTCTGTAATAACCTGTTATCCCCATAAAGGATCATACACCAGTTACGTCCTTAGGAACATGACAATCAATTATTGCTTTATCTTATCGAGTCTACAGATATTCCTTCTTCGGATATCACGTGCCCTAGATATTGTATCTTATCTTTATAAAATTCGCATTTACTGAACTTAGCATACATTTTATGTTCTCTTAAAACTTGTAGTATTATCTGCAAGTGTTCGTCGTGTTATTCTTTCATTTTAGAATAAATTAATATGTAATCTATAAAGATGACTACAAATTTATCTAATTATTTGCTTAGGACACTGTTCATTAAGTACATAAAAGTTGTTGGAGCATTTGTTAGCCCAAAGGGCATAACCACAAACTCATAGTGTCTGTATCTAGTTCTGAAAGCAGTCTTAAAATTATCTTCCTCTTTAATTCTGACTTGATGATATCCATATCTCAAGTCTATTTTTGAAAATATCGTCACTTTGCGTATCTGATCAAACAAATCATTGATGCAGGGCAAAGGATACCTATTTTAAATTGTCATTTTATTCAGTTGACGGTAGTCTATACATAGATGTAATGTACCGTCTTTCTTCTTAACGAAAATGACAGGTGCTCCCCAAGGGGATACACTTGGTCTTACATTTTTTTTGTCTATTAATTCTTGCAATTGTAATTTTAATTCGTTAAGTTCTAAAATGTACATTTGATAAGGATCCTTTGAGTTAGGTACCACTACTGGTACTAATTCGATCGTACAATCCATATCTCTCTTTGGAGGTAATCCTGGAATTCCTTCCGGGAAAACATCCGAGAAATATTGTAGGATTGGAATATCATCGAATCTTGGCTTATCTTCTTTACCAATTTTTTCATGATTTATTATGTGTACAACAAAGACTTTACAACCTTTTCTTATAACCTTTTTCATATGTAAGGCTGAGATTTGTCTAGCATAAATTTTCCTAGGTATTCATGTGATTGTAATTCTTTCTCCTTTATCATTTAAACAAGTAATTTTTTTTTGAAAAGAATTTAAAATTACTTGATGTCTTTGCAACCAATCCATACCTATCAGGAAATCATAAGATCCTAACGGTAACACATTTAACTTCACTTCCGTTTTAAAATGACTCATAAGCAAATCACAGTTTTCAACATAATTAACCACTTTCCTTTTAGTTTTCGTAGCTAACTGGACCAACCAATATTTTTCAAAATTTTTCAAAGATAAATTACATTTTTTCACTATGCTAGGTGACACATAAATTAAACTAGCACATGGATCAATCAGAATGGAAATAGACTGGTTTTGTATCATTACTTGCACTTCCACCATGGAAGTCTAATGATCAACCTGTCGGTTCTCCAAGGCTGCATTTATTCTGGGCATTTCAGTTGCTATATCTCCAACTATTTCATCTTCCTGAATGGTATGCATGTTGTTGAAGTTCCCTTTTCTGTTCAGGAAGTACTTGGCATAATGTGGTCCTTGACATTCCCAACATTTTACAGGTTCCTTATGTTCATTACATTTAACAAAATTGTTAGGCATATCCCTGCCTTTTGGTGCTGTAGTATTTTGCTGTGTTTTATTTTTAAAACTTGCTTCTTGATAGTTATTCTTGGAGAAATTCCAAGAATTATTCCCAAAACTTTTATTTGAATTAAACCCCTTTCTCTTATGGTCAAAGTTACTTGTTCTCTTATTCTTCCAGTTGGGTAAGACTTCTCTCTTTTTACTCTGTTCATAACAGAAATCAACCTTTATCATAACCTCTTCAAGGGTCTTTGGGTTATCAAACTCAATTTTGCCCTTGAAGCTAGTGGGAAGACAACTTAAAAATGTTTGTACTTTTGGCTTTTCGTTAATTATATAAGGTGCATATCTTAACACACTTGGAAATTTGCTACTTAACTATTTCACTGACATTGAATCCAGCTTTAGTTCATAAAATTCTTTAGCTCTTTCCTCGTAGTATTGTTCATATAAAAATTTCCTTTTAAAATACTTTTTAAAAACTGTCTAGGTTAGGTACTTCTCCTTAATATTTTTAACTATTTTAATGTCTTTCCATCAGATGTCAGATTTTACAGTTAAATTGTAGATAGACATCCAAGATTTTAGTATGTCCTAGTAGTTATAAATCTAGAAATATTTTTTCATTCCCAATAACCAAGCCTCAGCTTCTTCACAATTTTCTACTTCTCTGTTGAACATGGGCGGCTTTATCTTTTTAAATTCCCCTGAAATCTCTTCATAACGTTTGTACTTCCTTCTCCTAGATTTATGGTCGCTTTCACTCCTTTCACTTGTGTATTTATACCTTCCCCTATGCGACCTTGCATTAAATTCTGAAGAAGATTCATTATCCGAATATTTTGCTTTCTTTCCCTTATGTTTGTAGGATACTGTTGCAGAATCAGTTTCATAAACATTTCTTTTATCTTTTCCTTTGTTATGTATTTTCTCTAATAAAATCTGATTTAGTTCCAGAATTCTTTCATTATCTATTTTTACAGTTTGTAACTCATCTTTCAACTCTTTAACTATTTGTAGTAAATATGAAAGTGGATTATTTAGTTCTACATAAATGTTGTCTGGATTGTTGTGCTGAGATGCATTTTTCAGCAGATGCTTCAACACCTTCCATTTTCCTGCAAAACAAATTTTATATTTCAGTACAGAAATAAATGTAAAACATGATCAATATATATATTTCCAAAAGAAAAAAATTGCTTTATTCTCACTGAATAACATTGATTGGCCTTTTGAGGCACACATAAAGTTCGTCTAGGCTTTGCAAAAAAGATCCATTCGGAATACATCAATGATACGTTCTACCATACAACATCCCTAGTTTACTCATGAAACAAAGACAAAATTGACTATCTTTTTGAGTCATATATAGTTCGTCATGCCATCATTGGCATTGCAGAAAATAGATACGTCACAAACATAGAGATTTAGGATTTTCCTGTCAAAGTCTTCTACCAAAAGACTATTTTCATAATATTTTATCATCATTAACCCTAGAGGTAGCATTAAGGCTTCTTTGGACAATTTTTTTGCTTCTTCATTCAGTTCCCTGTAGATGTGTTGGAATGAAGTTGAATCAAAATTTTCCAATTGGCTTCTTATTGCTCTTAACAGGTGTTGCAGGTGTGGTGCATTAATTTTCAATTTACCATTTGCCCAATCGATGGTCAGTTTTGAGTCACCGCATAGCTGTAGGTTTCTTACATTATTTTCCACAACGATTTTAAGTACTGGCCATAATGTTGATAACTTTGCCTTGTTATTGGTTCCCTGACCTGGGGCAAAGGTGATTTATGTTTTTGATAACTCGTTTAGATATAAAACACCTCCTACTCCTCCTAGTGGCGGCTCTCCTTGACTTGCTCCGTCAAAAAAATCCCATGGAGTGTTCTTATCCAAGCTTGGTGGCTTGAGCACCCTCTTTGGTTTTTGTTTAATTTCCTTTTGGTGTTCCATTGCTTTCTGCAAAAGAATATTAACAGTTATTTCCGGGTTCGTCAAGGTGTCCTTGAATATGGCTCTATTCCTTGTTTCCCAAATAGTGAATACAAAGAGGGCAGGCAATGCATTGAATTGACCTACCCTTTCATTGTTCCACCAAATTTTCATACGCTGCTCCAGCGTTTGATCGTCTTCTAAACTTGAGGAGGGATCTAATTTGGTTACTACTTGCTTCCAAAATATACCTACATACATGCAATGAACAAAGAGATGAGAACGTGTTTCATTCTCTGCTTTGCACAGACTGCAATATCCTGGACCTTCGAAACCACGCTTGAGAAGCATTTCCCATGTCCACAGTCTATTATTTAAAGCTGGCCAGTGTTATGGTAGTTTTTAGGGGAGCGTTTGTTTTCCAAATTTTGGACCCCCACCAGTAGTCCAAGTCTTAACGATCCAACTGGAACGCTGCTTCATAGCCCATTTTCGCTGAGAATTTTCCATCCCCGGTATTCCAAGTCCATTTTAAAAGATCTTTCTCCTCTCCCAGGTGTATAAAATTGTCTCTTGGCTATTTTATGAAACTGTTCCAAACTGGTGCATCTAAGTCTGAAAGGTCTAGCTCTTGTGCAGTTTTATAGACCGTGCCTCTTTGATTTCTGTCTGTGTACGAGCTATTTTATCCTCGCGTCTGCAATCACTGCAAGTACTTTATCCTTTAGTGTAGTGATGAGATTATCTAGTAATCTATAATTATCTCCAGAGCCTACTCATGGGTCTTGTCCTAATATTGTTCTTCGTCCATCACCGGTCTGCCAAGCAACCCAATTTCCCACAAGGGAAAAATCTTCCACAAATGCCTTCCAGCATAGTGACCCTCCTTTATGAATTTTTTAAGGCTCTTGAAACCAATCTTCTATCGAGGAATTTGGACAATATTTTTCTCTCAGAGTTCTTCCCCACAGAGTTTTAGGGTTTTCTATCAACCTCCAAAGGGATTTGGCTGCCAATGCCTTGCAAAAGAGATCAGGATTCTTAATCCCCCAACCTCTTCTAGAATTTGGGAGAACTAATTTTGTCTATTTCACCAAAGGGATTCCTTATTTTTTTGAGCTTGCTGTCCATAAAAAGGATAGGCATTTTTTCTGAATCTTTGTTAAGATTCCCTTTGGAATGTATGCAATCGATTCCTAGTACACTAGGATGCTCTGAAGCACGACTTTAAGTAGTACTAATATGCCACCCCTTGACTGGAAACGATTTGTCCACATAGATATCCCACTCTCTATATTTTTGTGAAGCCACAATGACCTTCACAATGATTTTGTACACCATGTTGTAGCATGAAATAGGTCTAAAATCCTCAAAGGTATCCCTTTTCTTTCTTTCTTTGGGATTAAGGTGATGAAGGTGGCATTCAGTGCTCCCAACACCTTTCCTGTCCTTTGTGATTCCCTGACCACCTTCAAAAGGTCACCCTTTATCAGCTCATAAAACCCTAAGAAAAATTCCAATGTGAATCTATTAGGTCTTGGACTCTTTCCTCTTTGGAAAGTGGATAAGATTTTGGAGAGTTATTCTTGTGTTACATCCTTCATTAGATCCTGTTGCATTTCCTCTGTTATTAGCCTTGGGAATAGATTGAGTACCTCTAAAATCTCACTTATGGGGCAACCTAGAGGGGTTGAGAATATTTTTTGGAAATGATCTACTGATTCCTTTGTCTTTTCCTTAAACAGCTTAGCTAACCCTCCTTCCTCATCTTTTATCTCTAGTATTGTGTTAATGTTTTTCCTGTGTGAGGAAAACTTGTGGAAATTTTTAGTGTTCTTGTCCTCGACTTCTAACCACAAAGATATTCTCTTCACTATACTTAGTTTCTCCTCCTGTAAGAGGAGGAGGTTCCGTTTCCTTTCTTCCATTCTTAAATTCTCCAGCTCTTCTTCTGAAAAAAAAACCCTATTTTGTTTGAACAATATATGTTCTGTATTTTTTGCTCCACTCACTTTATCTCTTTCTGGTATAAAACTCTCCTCATTCCGCCCCAATCCTTTGAAACTTTCTTGTTTTTTAACAAGTTTTTCACCATCTGGAAAATACACCCTTCTGCTGGTTTTATTTCTATTGGTTTCCAGTTTTCCTTTACCAGTTCCCCATACTCTTCATGATCTAACCAATTTGGGTTGAATCTGAATGGGGATGGGGGTTTTTCTTCAGGTTTGGTGATTGAAAGAGTGATAGGTTTATGGTATGATAACCCACCTGAATCCACCTCTATTTTATAGATTAGCTCGTCTCGCAGTAGCTCCTCTGATAAAAGAAATATATCAAGTCGTTTCGAGATTGCTTGTTCTTCTGCTCTCCTATTTCTCCAGGTGGGTTCTACCTGATTAGGGAGGATATATATGAGCCTTTTTCATTCAAACAGAGAGTTGAAAAAGGGTTCTAATACATCTTGTCGTGCATTTCTACCCCATACTTCTCCCACTATTAAGTTTAGGTTTAAATCCCCTGCCACAATCATATTCTCATGATCTAAGGCACCACTCCCTGATAGGGATTCCTAGAAACTCCTCCTGTCATAAAAGGGGGAATATATGTTCAAGAAATAAAACAATAGCCAGGTTTCCAGGTGCTCTAGCTCCGTTCCTATGGCATCCTTAAATTTTGATTTATTGTGACACAAGATTTCTGGGCTCCAAGCTGTCAACAACCCCCCCGAGTGTCCTTCTGCATCCAATGTTTCCATCTTCCAGTCCCTTAGGTGAGTTTTTAGTGTGTCTTTGGATTTCCCCCCTTCTGTCATTGTATCCTACAAAGCTACCACTTTTGGTTTGTTTAAATCTAATATCCTACCAAGGGCTGCTAATTTAGGGGCCTCTCCTAACCCCCTCACATTAAAGGATAGGATTAGCATCACGTAACCCTACATGGGGCATTCCTTGATCTAAGTGCCCTTCCTATCATGTTTTTATTTCCTTCCATGATTTCCTTCGTAGCCTTCAACTGGGCTTTGCCTAGAAATGAATTCCTTCCCATTGCTGATTTTTGTGCTTGACTAAGAGATGGACCCCCCACAGAGCTTGCAAGATTCTCCTTTCCAGTTCTTGGCCTTAAAGCGTAATCCTTATTGCTTTTTGTCAAACTGTGAACACATTTAGTAATCTACTTAGCCATCTTTCGATTTTTCAGTGGGCTCTGGGTGTTTTCTAAGTTAAGCTTTTTATCTTCACTCCTGAAAGAGCAACTTGACCTGGCGCTGATGTCTCCTACCGAGCTCTCTTTTTTTCCTTTGTCAGTTATGATATTAGGAGAAAGAAATTTACTAGCTTCTATCCCTATTTGTTCTTTCCCCCCAAAATCCCCGTCATCTTTCTTACACCCCTCCGTTCGGTTCTGTCTTTCACCCTCTGGTCTCAGGGCCTTGTTAACCCCCAAGATTAGGTTGTCATTGAATTTTTCTTTTGTTAATAGACAACCACTTTTGGATTTTGAAATAACAGAATTAGGGTTAATGGGTGGTTTAGTACCTTTTGAGGACAATGCATGGCTGACTTCCAGTCCACCACCTTTCTACTCGTCCTGCGTTGCATGAATATCCATCGTTATCCTCATGTCTTCCTTCATATTGTAAGGTTCTTCATTCCGTTCTAAGTTCTCCTTCAGTTCCTCCTTCTCTGTGGATTGCGTGATATCCACCGAATTCCTGGTATCTCCAAGTTTCGAGTTTTTGATCCAGACTTTTTTGTATGAATGAACTTGAGCTTGAATTCCAGGATTCACCGCATAGTCCCTTTGGAGATGACCTACTTGCCTACAATTAAAACACCAGAAAGGGAGTTTCCAGTAATATAAGCATTGGGTCCAATTGCTATCATGTAATTTGATGATAATTTCCTCGAACAACCCGTCCCTCATTTCGAGTTCGACGAGGATTCTAGCACACAGGCAGTCTGTCTTTTCTTCCCAATCATCCTCAAGTTTAATGAACTTCCCGATTTTGTTCCCAATTCCTTCCAGGATGTGTTTCTGCCAAAAAATCATGGGTAAACCAGGGAGGATTGCCTAGACTTGTTGGATATTATGGGATTCCCTCCACACATTGATGTCCACATGCCATTTTCTCAGAATTAGCCTAGACGGTCCCCAATTCCAACTCCTTTGTAAGAGTAGCACTCTATCCTCTTCTTTAGAGACTTTTAGCAAAAACCATCCTCTAGGAAGAACGTGAAAGTTGGGGGTATACACTAGGACTGGATTCCAGTTCTTTTCCATCCAAGCCTTCAAGGATGAGCTGCCTGGTAATTTTCCACAGAATCTCCCTACTATGGCGAGGTTCAGATATTCCGGGATCTCTGCTATCTGAATATCCCTACCAACTGCTAGTTTTGGCATTGTTTTCTTCACTTTCATCTACTTTGATTTTTGCTTTTAGATGCCCTGTTGAGCCATCAGTTTGTGCGTGCGAGGCTTTGCACGAGCTAGGTTCAGGTCCTGGATTCATTTCTTCAAGTGGGGTGACATCTTCCTCTACGTGCATTACTTCAACCTGCTGTTGTAATAATTCCAAATTTATAACCTCGCACGAGTTGACGGGTATTCCTTCTCTGAATTCAATGTCTGTTTTAAATATTGAACCACAGCTTGATTCGTCTCCAGAATCAAGTTGCTCCTCAGACATTTCCGAAATTTTACGATGTTCTGGTTTGGGAAAAAAGAAAAAAAGAAAAAACACCTTCTACCTTCGTTCTGCAACCTTGCCTCATTATGTCTCTTGTCATCCTTCGCTTAAAACCGTAGAGCTATCCCATGTCCCTTGGTCATACACACACACACACACACACACACACACACACACACACACACACACACGTTTGTATGCGAGTGAGCCAATCAGGCCTAGTGTTTGGAACTCGCTCTGATACCACATGTAACATCTCACATTTTACCAGAATAAAAAAAAATGTATTTACTAAAAGTAAATAGTAAACCTAGGAAAATAAATCCATGAGATAAATATACCTTAAGCTTTTGTCGGTTGTGATAAAGAAAACAAAGTGACTTTAAACTAGATTGCAAGACTCTTAATACTTTGTCTAATTTTTTCCACAACATGTCTTGTTACGACAATACTTTGATGCGTTAAAGAAATCATTGTTTAAATGTCGTCAACTTCTTAAAATACGGTTGTCAGTTTGAAATTCATTGTAAAAGTTGTTTTTGTCTGTAAACCTTGACCCTACCTATCAGCTAGGGAGGGGAAGGTCTCAGGTCTTACTTATCCATTATGGCTAATGCAGAAACCTTGCTTTTCTTGTGCAGGTGAAAGTGATTAAGCTTTTAGCTTCCTAGATTAGGAGGCAAGGTCCTACACCAAAAATCCTAACCAGAAGAAGATAATACATTATATGTTATACCCTAACACAAACTTCACCATACTCTTATCAAATTGCAAAGGTGCCTAAAACTCCCATATTATTCTCTATGCTATGATTCAAAATCAAAATGTTTTTACATGGCACTATACAAAACAATGGATAAGGGTCTCGTCGGCAACGCGAGTTGATTATACAATAACAAAGTGATGGTTTGGAAAAAATGTACGAGCCATGAAATGATTGCTTCCGCGCGCAGGACATGTGGAGGCCTTTACTACACCAGCCAGCAGCCAATAAGCTTATGGAAAAACCTTAGAGGTTTAATGCATTTTTCGAAAATGGTGGAAGCTTGTTCGTGAAGCTTTGTTTCTTTTGGTTTTCGCTCTATGGAACTTTGTTGGGTTGTTTTCTGCTCGTTTATGTAGTTCAAAGGTGGTTCCAAGGTGGAGGAGCCAAGTTGCTTAGCCCTCAACACCCTTCCTCCTTACCTGTACAATCATAAGACTTCATTGGTGGTGTCGGTTACATTTTGTGGAAAAGAGAACTCACAGATACAGGTAAAATCTTCTCATATAACCGTGATGAACAATTTTCTTATGCCATAAATCACTTTTATATGATACATTGTTCGACCTCTAAGTTTGCATGTGAAGGAGGGTTTCAGAACCATGATTAGTGACTACAAGTTTCAGTTAGATGATGTTTTAATAGGGCTTACAGTTGGGTAAGACTTGTTACCTGGCCCTTCATGGCTTTGTGGTCTAAAATCACCGTGGCTTGTTCTGTGTTTTCTATGGAACCTTGGGACTCCCTCGTTTTATTTGCATGAAGGTGATAATGTTGTAAGTTGGTAGCCGTGAGGTTGTTTGTACTTGAACTGTAAGGGATAACCCTTTGCTTGTGGAGTCGTATAGACTAAGCCACAATTGTTTAGCGACAAGGTTACTTTTGGTTTTCACAGTGTAAATTGAACAGTTTCTACTATTGTTGTTTTAGCATTGTAATGTTTTTGTTTGACTTATAAGAACCTTGTGAGGGATTGAAGTTTAAAATACACCCTTTCGTGCTTGGATTAGCAGTATTGTATCTTTGTTTTTAACAATGAACATGTTATTAAGATGATGGGTGTTCTGTACCTTTTTGGCTATAGATGCGTAATGTAGAAACCTCTAGTTATGTATATGATTCAATCGGAAATGGATTTATAGTTTTGTTAGTTTCTATAAAACTGTATGCGGCCTTGAGGCTTTAATTAGACTGTAATGTGGTCGTGAGGATTTGGGTAAACTTGTAATGGATATGTTTACGGTTTTTAGGCCGTGAGGCCATTGCCAAAACGTTAAAAAGGATGAACTAATTTATTTTAAGTGTTTTAATCCCTAAGGATGTTGTGTCTTTCTTCTGTGAATGGAAACATTTTAGATGACAATACCAAAACGACATATAGCCTGTAACCAACGTTGTAGCATGTCGATAATCTCGATTTGGTGTTCAAAATTTATGATTTTACAAGAGACTGGGCCATGCCTCGATTTGATGGTATTGATAAGACTGCCTAGGTTGGGTCATTTTTAGAATTAAATGATCCACCAGCTTAGTTCCCCCTCTCAAGGAACATGACCACAATTTTAGGGATTATGCTTCGTGCAACAACTAGAAATTGAAATGCTAGTGCTTCCACTTGTCAACCAGCCTTCTACAACTGCTCATTCCTCCTAGTGGGTCAGTGAACACTCATTCAACAGTCTCCCTTGGCTAGGTGTATCTTCTAATTAAATATTAAAATAAATAATTCTTCAATTATAGTCATCCTTGGCCAACTTGGTCATAAAACTTTACAATAAATTTAACATAATGTTTTCTGAAATAAATAATAAATATTTATTTTTTAGTTCTAGGTGTGTTACAACATAGGCTTTAATGCTCTAATGATTCTTGTTAACACTACCTACTCTTCTTGGATTCTTAATTATTTATTTGTAGAATACCCTATTTTCCAACAGTCAATTTAATTTAATTTCATTATGGTTAATTTATATTGTATCCAAAACCACAATCCATTAAGATATATTGATATTAAGTTTCCATAAACTTATTGTATATTTATTCAAATTTTTATCTTCATAAACAATTGAGTATGCTCTTGTAAAAATAAGTCCTTATGTCTTAAATTCTAAAATGCTTAAAAATTAATCTTTGCATAATCTTTATGCAAATTTATTACATCTTGTGGATAGTTGCTCTAATTCATATTTTTTTTAATAAAAAATCATTCTTATAAAATTTATATTTAAGTTATTATATTATCAAAATGATGAAACAATATGAACAGAATATACTATAATTAGCAAACACATACATTTATTTATACTTATCAAACTAATAATTTCAAAAGGAAAAGGCACCAAACACCACAAAATCAATTAAAAACTCAAAAATGTTTTTATTCAAATTATTTTTATAATTATTATCTTTTGCATCCTTTATAGGTACATCACATCCTTAATTTATTTTGGAAGGATCCTGGACAATTATGGAACACCGTGCATATGAAGTTGTGGAAACCTTTCAGGTTTTCTGATAAAAAAACTTTTATAAGGTTCTTGGGGTCATGGGGTATGATCAGTTTCTGTTTTATGTCTTTTGTCACTTTTGGAGTTTACCTGTTTAAACTATGAACTGGATGATGATGTTTTGATGCTCAGATTTGAGCTGCTCTGGCTGATGATGGTGATCATGTATTGGGACTTATATGCACTTTTTTGATAAACAGTTTATTAATTTTTGATATGGATGGCCATTGAATATAAAATATGGGCTAGTATGAATTTATTTTGAAGGATACCCTACTTAATGGGTTTTTGGATATGGATCATTTCCATGGTATAAGGTACTATCTGTGACAACTTTCAGATCAATTTTGAAACTGTTTTGAGCAGTTATGTTGATGTAATTAATGAACATATCGCAATATGTATATGTTTATGTTATGTTTTTTATGCCTATGAACAATCTTTTGTATTTTTGAGCTCTTTTTTGGAGTTGTATTCAAATGAAAATACCAGCTTATTAAGTTGGGTTTTTTTTTGTATTAATGGACTATAATGTCATCTGCTGAATGAAAATAAAGATTTACGATTTTTTTCTTTGGAAAAAAAAACATCACATCCTTAATTCATACTCATTACAAACTAGTGAGATAACCAACTTATTAGTCTCACGGAAGGCGAAGAACTATTGTGTTGTTAATATTGGCCTCATGCGTTGACTTTTGATTTTATTATTATTATTATAACTAAACTTTAATATAATAGTTTTTATTTTTCAAATTAAATAATGGTCTCAATTTTATTTGTTTTAAAGGTTACTGGCCATGGACTTTGAGGTCGTATTGCCAAGATAGTGGTAGAGTTCTCGGGACACATAATCATTTAATCTTGATATTAGAACCCATTAATACATATACCAAATTGTATATAATATTTTAATAGTATTTTGAGTAGGGTGATGATGGAGTTTAATTGTAATATTAAAACGTATTAATAGCATGTGGCTCGAAAGTCGGGGTCCACAAACCAGGGGGTTCTTATAGCATTGACCCCATCTCCTTCGGATACCTTATGAGAATCCTGTCTCTAAATGTCAGGGGGTTGGGAGGCTCGCCCAAGTAGAAAAGCCTTCGCCAGTTGTTGGTTTCTCTTTCTCCGGATATGGTGCTATTACAGGAAACTATGACTAGCACGTACCCGGCTCTCTTTGCATTCTCCAAGCTGTGTCCTAGGTGGGAATTTTGTGCGCTGGACTCTGCGGGACTCTCGGGTGGCTTACTCACTGGATGGAACCCCCGGGTTCTTAAATGCAAAGCTTTCCATACCTTGGTGGGCATCCTACTAAATGTTTCGATGAGGGGGAATCCTTTACCTGTCTCCATTCTTAATGTTTATGGTCCTTACCTTCAGCGGGATACATTTTGGAACGTTGTCGCTTCTGGAGGATTACTCTCGCTTCCAAACCTCATACTTGTTGGAGACCTGAAATTTACTTTGTGTAACGCCGAGATCTGGGGCCCTAAAGCCTTACCTGACCCTTTGGGCCCTTACCTCTCCTCTTTGTTCTTTGATCATCATCTTGTGAACATTGCACCACTTTATGCTGGCCCTACTTGGAGAAGGGGTAGGGCTGGGGTGGAGGGCATCTCTAAAATACTGGACCGGTTCTTACTATCTGATCATCTCGTTTCCTGTTTGCGTCGTCATCGGGTGTGGGCACATAGATGTGGCATATCAGACCATTTCCCCATTTTACTAGAATGGGATGAAAATCCGGGTCCATGCTATTATCCATTTAAATTTAACCATTCTTGGCTAGGAAATGAGCACTTTGATAACCTGATTCGTGATACTTGGTCCACTTCTCTGCTGGAGCCCACCTTGGACTATATGATAGATTTCTCATCTCAGTTGCGCCACATGAAGGAAAAGGTTTGGGTTTGGACCAAGGAGGAGACTATGAGAATGAAGGAAAAATCTGTGCTTTTGGTAGAGCAGATAAATGACATTCTCTCCACTACTCGATCTACCATTCTGCCCCGGGATCTTCAGTACAGGTTAAATGACCTTAAAGCAGATTATCACAAGCTATTAACTCATGAACTGAACTCTGCTATACTAAAAATATGTGTAACCTGGGCTAGTGTGGGTGATGCAAATACCAAATTTTTCCATGCTGTTGCCACAGCTAGGAAAAATCAAAATGCTATTTGGAGCTTAAAGGATGATTTTGGTAACTGGATTTCTGATGATCAGGGCATAAAAGATCTGGGGGTTCGCCATTTTAAAGTTATCTTTACTGATGATGGTCTTACCTCTCTCACAGCTCAGCTGAAAGTCATTCGTCTCTTCCCCTCTTATCTATCTGTGGAAGATCGAACTACTTTTACCTGTCCTGTTACCCTATCTGAAATTGAGGGGGCATTGAAGTATTTCAAAAAGGATAAAGCTCCTGGACCAGATGGTTGGACGGTGGAATTTTATTTACACTTCTTTGAGATTTTGGGTCCCTCCCCGGTGAATTTGGTGGAAGCTTCTCGTATCTTGGGAAAAGTTGCTACTGCACTAAACACTGCATTTATAGTACTCATCCCAAAAGTTGATAATCCTTCATGTTTTGGAGATTTCCGGCCCATCTCCCTTTGCAATCTTTGTTACAAATTGATAGCAAAAGTGGCTGCTTCAAGGCTTAAGCCCTTCTTGGACTCCTCTATCTCTCCTCAGCAATTTGGCTTTCTCAAGAACCGGCTGATTCACGAGCCAGTTGCCATCACTCAAGAAGTTCTACATTCTGTTAAATTGAAGAAGAAGTCTGCCCTTATCCTTAAATTGGACTTGACTAAGGCTTTTGATAGGGTGAACTGGACATTCATCAGGCTGATTCTTATACAGATTGGAATCCCTCTGGTGGGTGTTAACTGGATTTTGGGATGCATCTCCTCTGCCAATTATGCTGTCCTTGTCAATGGCTCGCCATCTTCCTTCTTCTCCGCTTCCCGGGGTATTCGACAGGGTTGTCCTTTATCCCCTTTACTCTTTATATTGGTCATTGAGGGACTTAGCCTACTGATTGAGGATGCCAAGCGTAATGGTGTTATAAAAGGAATTAAGATTTCATCTCATCTCTCTCTCACTCACTTGCTCTTTGTAGATGATGTGATCCTATTTGGGATGGGTACTTTTGAGGATTGGATTGCTTTTAAGGTCATCCTTGAAACCTTCTGTGATGCATCTGGCATGAAAATTAATGTGGATAAGTCCTGTTTCCTTCATTATGATCTGGATGCAACTTTGCTGGGCAGAATCTCGGGTATCTTGCCATACCGCTTCTCTCATCTCAATCTTGGCTTTACTTATCTTGGCTTTCATTTGGAGCCCTCCAGCTATCTTACTAAAGATTGGTTTTGGCTCATTAATAAATTCGAGAGTCGTATCAACCATTGGTCAAATCGGCTTCTATCTCTGGGAGGTCGTTTAGTTTTGGTTCGTTCTGTTCTTACAAGCCTGCCGGTTTATTGGTGTGCTCTATATCCTATCCCATCATCCATTTTGAACAAGCTCAGATCTCTCATCTTCTCTTTCCTTTGGGGGTCCTCAGATAAAAAAAAGAAGTTCCATTTGATTGATTGGCAATATCTGGCTCGCCCTACTTCCCAGGGGGGATGGGGTATTAAACATCTCCCACTTTTCTGTATTTCTCTCCGGATGAAAAAATTCTGGTTTGCCATGAACAACGGGGGCATCTGGCATCAGATTCTGAAGGCTAAATATATGAAAAATATTTCAGTACATAATTGGTGTAGAATTAAATCTTTCAGGCATTGGAATATCTCAAACATTTGGAAAGGTTTTATGGGTACTTTACATTGGATTGGGAAAGGATTAATTTGGCTGGTGGGAAATGGCACTAAGATACAAGTTGGTGCGGACCCCATTGTTGGACTTGGCTATTCCTTCTTTCTACCGGATGACTTGCGATCATACCTTGAAGATTATGGGATTAGCACACTTGATCAGGCTAAAAATCAGGGGACTGGTCAATGGTTTTCGGCTGTAGAGCTGGATTTAGGAGAAGACTGGAGCAATCTTTGGAATACATATATAAGGGGCCTGAATTACAATAGAATCAGTTTGAGCGAGGAAAATGATTCACTTCTGTGGTCATTTGGTAATTATATTGGTCCTCTCAGCGCGGCTCGGGGTTATGAATGTATATTCCATGACATTGTTGCTGATGAACACACTCGGGTTTGTTCACTCCTGTGGGCCATGAAATTACCTCTGAATATTTTATGTTTCACCTGGCTGCTGGTTAAGGATAGAATCCTCACATGGGATCACCTCCAATCCCGCGGTATCTCTGGGCCTAGTAGATGTGTTTTCTGCAAAAGCAGTTTTGAGGACTGTGGTCATTTGTTCTTGTTGTGTCCATTTTCAATAAAAATCCTCAAGCATTTCTCGACCACTTTGGGTTTCCCCTTCTCTTCACACAGCTCTGTCTTGTCTTTCCTATCTCATTGGTTTAGAACCACAGCACTACATGCATGCTTTCGATATACCCCGGTCGTAGTCTTCTGGTACTTATGGCTCCTCCGTAACAGATGTATCTTTGATAATGATAAACCTGTGGCCTCCCTCATTATATCCAGCATTGCTAGTTGTCTCGCCATCCACCCTGTGCCCCTATTAAAAACTACTTGTAGACAGATCGGTCCTAATCCTTTACACATTTTTCCTGTTGGTTATTTTGATGGTGCTGCTCAACTACAAAAAGGAGGTGCAGGTTTTGTTATCTTTATCAGTGAAACACATTTTCTTAGTTATTCTGTGGGCTATGGGAACAGCACCAACACCCGTGCTGAACTGCTGGCACTGTGGTCTGTGCTCAGAGTTAGCTTGCTGATGGGACTGCCTATCCAGTTGATTCTCGGTGATTCAATGGTGATTATCTCTTGGGTTAAAAGACTTTCTGCACTCGAGATACCCTCATTGAAACATTGGTGCGATGAGATATTTTCTATGCTGCTGCTATTTCCACCGGTGACCTTCAATCATATTTTCTGGGAGAACAATATGCTAGCTGACGGTTTATCAAAAAAGGCACTCAATTTGGAACTAGGTAAAGGTTATTTCACGGAAACTTTGGATGGTATGGTCATTGGAGATGGCCCCTTTTCTCTTTTTTGATGGCCATATATCACTTTTTTGATGGCTCATTATATGCTAATTTTAGCATTGGAATGTTTGATTGGATTTTAGTAGTTCATTGTCTGTATTTTTGTGACTTCCAGCTAGCTATTTGCTGCTCCTCTGGACTGTATGTTTGTAGGGCACTTCTGATTTTTTCTGAATATTTTCTGACCTGGTTCTTCCAGGAATGATGAGAAATTCTGCTAATGATCAGACTTTGTGTTGACTACTTTATGATTTGGCTGACTTTCTGTCTTTTCCTATTTTATATGGGTGGGGGCAGTATTTGAACAGTCACTTGCATGTATTTTGTATAAGATGTCTTTTTTATTCTTATGAATATCAAAGACTGGTATTTTTTCCTCTGAAAAAAACGTATTAATAGCATATAATATTTTTATATAGTATTATCGTTAATTTTATAAAGGGTATATATAAAAAAAATATAAGTATAAGAGAGTTTAATTGTAATATTAAAACGTATTAATAGTATACAATATTTTTATATAGTATTATCGTTAATTTTATAAAGGGTATATATAAAAAAAATATAAGTATAAGTATAACCAAAGTTTAAGAAAAAGACTAAAACCTTATCATTGGAACCAAAATCTTAAAATTGAAACACTATGAAATCATAACTTTAACATTTGTTAAATTTATAACCAAAATCTTAAAACCAACATTGAAATGAAAAGTGGTGCTAACAATGAGTTTTGTTTTTTGTTTTTTTTAATCAGAGGAAAAAATACCAGCCTTTGTTATTCATTCAAGAATCAAAAGACATCTTATACATATAGCCAATAGATGGCCTCACAGTCCCGGCAAAAAATGCACAAATGGTACCCCATCAAGACAAGAACATCAAAGATCTAAGCAACATACAAACAACACATAAAGTAGGAGCACAAAGTCTGACATTTGTATACTTTCTCATCATTCTTGATAAACAGGTAAGAATATGCTGATAGTGAGATTGAGAGTGATCAACAAACATACAAGTCCTGAGCAAAACATGCCGGCTGAAAGTCACTCCAAAGCGAACTAGGAACAAATACATGTCAAAACACAATGTGCCAAAAGTATAAGAGCATATAGCTTTGCACATGCTAGAAAAACATAAATTGTCCATGATCTATGATCATGCCATCCAAAGATTCAAAAAAGAAACCAAAACCCATATCCATCTTCAAAGCCTGCTTGGAGAGACCATCAGCCTGCGTGTTATGCTCACGATATATATGTTTGAAGATCACATGAGGGGCAGATTGCAACATAGAACGTATGCCATCACACCAATGATTCAGAGAAGGGACATTAAGAGATGCGAGTCTGTTAAGCTAAGAGATAATGACAAGCGAGTCACCAAATATCGAGTGCATGGGTAAACCCATCAACTTACTCACTCTCAGAATAGCCCAAAGTGTCAGTAATTCAGCTCTGGTGTTTGTGCTGCATCCACAACCCAGGGAGAAACTAATGCAATAATCAGCATTAAGATGAATCACAAAGCCATCACCACCAATATTTCCTGCAGCAGCCCCATCAAAAAAGCCACATGGGTAGTTGATCATGGGACACGGACCAATAGTCCTAAATCTTTGCTTTATTTGAGGTACTGGATACAAGTGCATAAGGTTATCAATCTGAATGATAAGAGCATGGATAGAGGGCGTTTTATTGTCAAAAATGCATCGGTTTCTGAGATTCCAAATACACCAAAAAAAGAAAATCGGTAGATATCTGAAGTGTGCAGAGATTGGGATATTGTTGAACCAGTATTCCAGAAAAGAAGAGATAGATACAGATTGAGAAGGAGGAAATCCATATCGAACAACAAAGTAGGAAAAGACTCCTTTGGTAAATGAACAGTCAATAAAGAGATGCTAAGTATTCTCTTCACCCAAACTGCAAAGGACACATCTACTAGGGCCTTGCATACGCCAGTGTTGTAATTGATCCCAAGTCAGAATCCGACCCTTAGCAGTTAACTAAATGAAGCAGCCAATTTTCAAGGGGATATTAAGTTTCCAGAGCAAGTCAAGAGTAGAGGATTGATCCTCAGAGCAATACGAGGATGCTATACAATCATAACCCAAGGCAGCAGATAAAGGACCCACATAATTTTTATGTGCCCATAATAGAAAGCAACAATGATCAGTAAGGCGAATCCTTCCATACTCCAGCCCTCTAATGTACCTGTCCCATTTCAATTTCCATTCTCCCTGAATATCCAGTTCATCTACTGTAAACCAATAGCTTTGAGCAAATGGAGTATGATTCCACGCTTGATCCAATGTGCAGATGCAAAAATCCTCCAAATAATCCCGCAGATAATGAGGGAGGAGATAAGATGACCCCAAACCAACAATGGGATCCACTCCCAGTCGGATTGACATCCCATTACCAGCCTTCCAAGTAATCCCTTTGCCAAGCCAAGAGATGGTAAGAAGAAAACCCTTCCAAATCACAGATGCTCCTCGATGAGAAAAGGACTTTTTACAGAGCCAAGAGTGCAGAGGAATTCTTCTCAAATAATTTACAGACAGAAGTTGAAACCAAATGCCTTTGCCATTGATAGCCAGCCAAAAACTTTTAAGTCTCAAGGAGAGACTGAACCATGCCAGCTGCTTAATACCCCATCCACCCAGGGTAGTCGAGCACGCTAAAATGTGCCAGTCCACAAGATGATATTTCTTTTTCTTAGATGTTGAACCCCACAGAAAAGAGAAGATCATGCGCCTGAGTTTTTCAAGTATGGATTGTGGGATCGGAACCAAATCCATCCAGTAGACAGGAAGACTGGATAGCACTGATTTGATAAGAACAAGACGACCACCAAGAGATAAGAGCCGGTTGGTCCAGTGGTGGATTTGTTTTTCAAATTTAGTAAGGATCCAATGCCAATCCCTAACCAAGTACCCCAATGGCTTAATAAAGTATCCCAAGTACTTAAATCCATTATCAATATGCTCAAAATGATATGGAAGTAACCTAGTGATCCTGTGCAGAAGATCAACATCCAAATCGTTATGTAGAAAGCACGATTTGTCCATGTTAATTTGCATGCCAGATGCCTCACAAAAAGTTCCCATAATAACTTTAAAGGCCATCCATTCCTCAAAAGTACTGATACCAAACATTATCACATCATCTACAAAGAGTAGATGTGTGAGGGAAAGCTGAGGCGAAAATCTTGATACCCTTGATTCTGCCATTAACTTTGGCATCCTCAATCAATAAACTAAGCCCTTTGATGACCAAAATGAACAACAGAGGAGACAAGGGGCATCCCTGCCTGATGCCACGAGAAGCAGTGAAAAAACGAGAGGGGGAGCCATTAACAAGGATGGCAAAATTTGCAGATGATATACAACCGACCATAATCCAATTCACTCCTACAAGAGGGACCCCGATTAGTAGAAGAATAAGTTTGATGAAAGTCCAATTAACCCTATCAAATGCCTTAGTCAGATCTAGTTTTAAAATGAGGGCACACCTATTTTTGGTTTTGATAGTGTGGAGGACTTCCTGCGTAATGGCCAAGGGTTCAGTGATTTGGTGATTCTTCAAAAATCCAAATTGTTGGGGAGAGATGGATTTGTCTAGAAAGGGCTTAAGCCTCAAAGCCACAACCTTAGATATCAACTAATAGACCAGATTGCAGAGAGAAATGGGATGGAAATCAGCAAAAGAGATGGGCAATTCTTTTTTGGGGATAAGCGCTATAAAGGTGGAGTTCAAGGAAGGCACCACCCTACCATCCTTCCTGGATGTCTCAACCATCTTAACAAGATCAGGCCCCAACAAATCGAAGAAAGCCAAATAAAATTCAACAGGCCATCCATCAGGACCCGAAGACTTATCTTTTTTGAAGGATTTGAGTGCAGACTCCACTTCAGTAAGAGAAACTTGACAAGAGAAAGTCTCCCTCTCTTCAGGGCTGATGAAAGAGGGAAATAATCGGATCACCTTGAGTTGGGCCGCAATGTTCGTCAAATTATCATCAGCAAAAATGTTCTTAAAATACTACATCCCCATAGTCTTGAGTCCCTGATCATCAATGACCAGGTTGCCAACCTCATCTTCAAGACTCCAAATGGCATTATGGTTTTTTCGAGCAGATGCCACAGCATGGAAGAATTTAGTGTTAGCATCTGATTTTTTTTAGATTTAAAACTGCAACCCCAACAA
The DNA here is from genome assembly GCA_001517045.1 of Pseudotsuga menziesii. Taxonomy (NCBI): domain Eukaryota; kingdom Viridiplantae; phylum Streptophyta; class Pinopsida; order Pinales; family Pinaceae; genus Pseudotsuga; species Pseudotsuga menziesii. The sequence continues at coordinate 164,255 of LPNX010057368.1, read as the reverse complement.
TGGCCCTAACTATTGGTATTGTTACAACCAAAATCATAAAATCAATCTCCAATACGGAAAGGGTTATAGTTAATATTTTTTTCTAAAGCTTAAAATTGCAACATTTTTTATACCATAATCTAAAATATTACTATTGTTGTAGATAACATCATGAAAAAATAAAAAATAAAAAATAAATAAAGGGGAGAACACAAACTTTTTATTTATTTATTTTTAAATAAATAAATAAAATCATTTTTATTTAACAATAATTATAAATAAAGGAAAGAAAATCATGAACATCTCATTTCTCACATTTTCTCTCTCTCTCTTTATATAAACCAACATACTTCCATCTTAAAAGGAGATCTACTAAGCGTCAAGAGGGATTAAATCTCTCGTGGTGTAAACCCTTTTTTACATCAAGTGTGTAATGCAATGTTTATGGTTTTAATTTGTCGAATTTGTGTAGTTATATATATATGTTAAATCTAATTTGAGTGGACATGTTATTTTTATATAATATTTAAAAAAAGACACATAACAAATCTGAGATAAGTAAAGAAGGAATCACACATCCCCACTCACTCTAGATTCTAAAGAACTACAAGAGGAAGCAAAGGAACTTGAGTTACTTGAAGAAAAGCAACCATAGGACACTACAATAGAAATTCCCCCAATGGTAAGAAGTACAAGTCCCCAAAATATCTAAGTCAAGAATCCATTCATATAAGAACCACATACACAGATATATTGCAAAGAACATAGTGATACAATACACTCATATTTTATTAAATGAATGAATTAGAACAAACTGTAAAATAAAAGTAGCTAAACTGGTGGTAGCTAAATCTCTGAGAAGAGATGTGGCGACGACGTTCATTCATGACAATTTGATTAGAAAAGGAGGTCGAAGGTCTTTTTTATCGTAAACATCAGGGGGGAAACCCTAAACATCAAAAGCCTAACCCTAGGAGATGAACCGTAAAAATGTTTGTGGGCCTTGAGGTGGTTAGTTGAGGTGTCAACTTCCCGGGGGCATAAATTATGCACACGATCTCTGTTTAGGGTGTTTGGTATCTCGTTGGAATTTTCTAGCCAAGCATAACATATTTTGAACGTTTAGATTGCCATTGGCTACATATGGACTACTGCATTGCCAAAAAAATGTGGTTATGGCCTCAAAATAGCCCCAAAAGTTTTGGACATGAAGATCTGTAAAAGCTTCTTAAATAGAAAAATGCCTCAAGCCAGTGGAATAGGTATTCCTCCAACCCAAAAAACTATCGAACTGGAAAAAAATATTTTAAGCTAGTGGAATAGGTGGGTGGCCATCGATATCCATCTAGATCAATCCTCCCCCGTTAAGAAGCAATGGTATCCATTGCGTCAAGTCCCTTATCATATGATGAATTGTATGTTGAGTTGAGCTCTTGGTGAGGCATTTGTTGAGATGAAAAGGCTACCTTTCTTTGACATCCTGATAAGGTTGTAATTGTTGTTGATGGATGCACTAGACTTGTTCAACAATTTTGGTTTCCTTATTATCCTTCGTCTGAACCGGTGTGGATGATTTATTTCTAAAGGAGCACCTTGAATCTGTGGCCTTTCACTATAGAGGTACTTGAATAAATGAGGCAATTATGAGGAGGGAAAATCTCCCAGTGTGGGAGATTATCTTTCTGCACTGCTCGGTTGAGGTTAAAGAAATTGCAGTAGGTGCAACTATCTCTAATAATCTGCTAGAGTTGTCCTCCCAAAGTGACAATTACACTACAAGGTTGTGACTCATATACAACAAGATGCTTCCACATATATGGATTCCTTAAAATAACATCACAAACTTCAAGTGAAGCCACATCACAAAGTACCTCGATGGTGACACTGGGTTATGCATCAATGATTGACTTCCACTATTTTGCGGTTGTGATGTTAGGTACTGAATAGAAGTTGGAACAAGGATCTAATTCTGAAGCTTTGATCTCAACCACTAATGACTTCTTTGAGCGACATTCGTCAACATTGTGCTAGGGGATTTTGTGGAACTCACACCAATTTCGAGTGTCTTTCTCAGCCTTCCCATTACCCCTCTTGGATGGGTTTTATTGAGGTTGGTTATCCTTTTTTTTCCTTTGTTTTGTGACTCTAGGTTTCCTTTGCCATGATTCTATTGCAGTGGATTTGCAAGCCCAAACTATTGCTTATTCTTTTGCTGAAATTTATACTCTTTTTTGATAGCATATCGATAAGCAACACTTAATGAATAAATGTTTAGGAATTCCATCTTAATTTGGATATATCGATGTAGGCCATCGCAATATTTTAGAAATAGGTGTCGCTCAAAGTCTCTAATACCTATCTTTGTGCGCAAGGTATGAAAGGTCTTGGTGTACTTTGACACTGTTTGGTCCCTCTCTTTAAGGAGCAGTCCATGTTGTGTATTGGTTGTCATAGTTTCCCACATGGTTATATTGTTCCTTAAAAACATCTATAAAAGAGGCCCAATTGGAATTGGCCTTAAACATTCCAGACTCCTCTATTAAGTTTTTTTCATAATAATTTTCCCACCAATGTTTAACATGGGGAACATCCTGAAGGAGCACAAAGGCGATCTATTCCCAGTCAGAAAAATTGTGGATAGAGAAATACCCTTTTAGAAAATTCAACCATTTATCTAGGAAATTATCATTGATCTGCCATTCAAATAAAGGGGTATCAAAGTTAAATTTTACCTTAAAGGGTGTGGCTCCTTTGAATTCATTGCTTGTTGATCCCTCCGTTATTGTTGGCATCCATCGAATGATCTTGGCAAAAATTTCTATTATCTTGTTCCTTTGTCGCACGAGGGATTCCTAGAGCAACAACTTGATAGGATCTCCTACTCTGTCCTCTCTCTTTCCATTATCCATGGGAGGTGGTTTGGGTCGACGCGAGTGGTTTTCCCCACCCTCGACTAGTTCAAGACCCAAATTTTGATATCTAGATCTCATTGGGGACATGCATTGAGATACAACATAAAGAAGATTGATTTGATACAATGGATCCATATTTATATCAGAACTAAATGAAAGAGCATATATAGAACCACATACACAGATATATTGTAGGGAACACAATGATACAATAAACTTATATTATAATAAATTAATGAAATAGAACAAATTATACACAAAAGTAGCTAGAATGGTGGTAGTTGTATATTTGAGAATAGATGTGGCAGCTACACTCATTCATGACAAGTTGATTACAAAAGGAGGTTGAAGGGCATTTTTATAAAAAAGATGAGGTCAAAACCCTAAACATAAAAAACCTAACCCTAGGAGGTGAAATGTAAAAATGTTTATGGGCCCCGAGGTGGTTGGTTGAGGTGTCAACTTCTTGGGGCATAACGTTTGCATACGATCTTTGTTTAGGGTGTTTGATAGCTCATTGTAAAGGTATAGTCAAGAATAACACAATTTTGTAACACCCTGGTTTTGACCCTAAGGGGGAGGGGAATGTGTTCCCCAGTTTCGACCCCATGGTATTGAATTGTACATGGTGTAATATTTTTATTTGATCATGGTGTGGAGCTCAAGGCAAAGGCCCCACCATCAATTTAGCATTTTATGTATCGACGATTAAAATCGATGTCGGTGGTTTATGTACTAGCCAGGAACAATATGTTTTGATACATCATGTTAAAATGCAAATTAATAAAAATACCACAACTAGCTATGCGCCGCAACGTTAAAGATATGGGGTCATGATTTCACAAGAAATAGGAAGGGAATGGGGAAAATCCAAATGTCAAAGGAAGAACCCATAAAATTGTCAACTACCCATTTTTTCTTTTGTGCCTAGTCATTTAGAAATTGGTTGGGGAAGTTAATGCATGGGGATGGCAAGAGTATGGGAGTCAAATTCGAATTTGGGAAGCCACCCATTTTTGGAAAATGTGTTTTTGATTTCTTGGGCAAGTAAATGCTTGGGAATGCATGCCTAAGCCATTATTCACCCATGTCTTTCGTTTCCTCACCCATTCTCACTCATGTGGGGCTCTCTCATGCAACAGGAAGGGGGGGGCTGAGCTCTCTCCTTCATGATATATTTCGTTTTCTTCACTTCTCCATGCCCAGAATTCGTTTTCTCTGTTGCTGGGCAAATAGGAGGAAAGGGGCCACGAGTTTGGGGTTTTAAGAGGCAATTTTTGCCCCTGTGAGCAATCTGGGAGTTTTCCTCACATTTTCTACAGTTTCTCCATTGTTCTCCATTCCCGGGAACTCGTTTTTGTGTTTCTGAGTGCATATGCAGTAGGGATTCACGTTTTTGGTGTTTGTTGGGACCGTTTTTGTTTCCCTCACACAGTTGGGGCTTGTTGGGCATTTTCCCCTCATGATCTCCATTGTTTCCTCATTGTTCCATACCCAGAAATTCATTTTTGTGTTGCTCAGTGGTTATGGAGCCAAGATTTCCCAATTTGGGTGCGAATGATGGTCGTTTTTGCTTCTGCAATGCTCAGAAACCTTTTCTGAGTTCATATTTATGATTTGGGGGTTTGTGGTGGCCGAGTTTCCCCCATAATGCCCAAGAATGATTCATGAAATTGTATTTGCTAATGCAGGGTTGTTTTCCCCTTGGCCATTTCATTTTGGTTTCCTAGGAACGTTTTGTTAATACCCAACAATTGTGTTTGGCTATGAAGTGCATCCTTGTATTGACTTGGCTGAGTAAGTCCGAGAAACCCATCTGTTATATGGTTTCCTGTGTTTGATTAGCAGGTTGGCTTGGTTGAGTAAGTCCAAGGAACCCCCATGTTATTAGCTTGTTACCTTAATAGCCTGCACGAGGTATTCACTTAGTGAAACCATGTCACAGCGCCTTCGTTCATGGGATATTAAAGAATACCCCTAATTTAACTAGATATTGAAAATTACTTACAACAATCCTTTTGTTTAGCCTCCCTTCCAATACATATTTCCAATTAAAAAAACCTTGGTTTTATGATATATTCCTTATTTTTAATAGAAAACCATTTTTATACCCCCCAATGCCTATAAACCCCCCATACCCTATTCCTCACCCCATAATACCTACAATATATTGACCTTATTTTTCACAATTAAAACCCCCCCTTTATGAATGAACGTGATAAGATATTGCTCAACAAGGTGAATCCCCCGTGGTAGCCTATGAAACCCAATTGTGTACTGGCTTGGCTAGATAGTCTGTGAAACCCAACTGTGTGTTGGCTTGACTATGGGTGTATGGTCTTGCTTTGTGTAAGCCTGGTGTTCCCTAGTTCCTTGTGGAAATCATGCCTAGCTCGGGGGTGGCAGTGATGCTGAGAGATTGATGAGCATGCTGGCCTATGGTTGGGTGGAACGTTGCAGCGACATAACTAGTTGCGAGACAACTAAATTATAAGATAAGTATTCACTTGTATTTCTCTTGTGTATTTACCTCTGCAACTGTATTTGCTTGTTTTATGAATTATGAACATGTTGAATGAATGAGTTTTGCTTATGTTGTGTATTTACATGTACAATGCATCTGTTTATGTATTTTATGTTCAATGCATTTTATTTTATGTTCATGGGCTAGATCTCCCGCTTAAATGATAGCAGCAGCAGTGTTGGTCGCGTCCTCTCCATCGTCGGGATGAGGGGTGGGGACGTGGCAATTTTGGACATTCAAACTTGCCTTTTCCAACGTATGCACTACTACTTCACCGAGAAATGTCGTTTAGGGCCTCAAAATGGCCCCAAAATTTATGGACATGAAAATATGTAAAATATGCTAAACTAGAAAAAATACTTTGAGCAAGTGGAATAGATGGGTGATCACTGATATTAATTTGGAGTAGTCAGACCCGAAAAACTACCATCCTGGAAAAATTGTTTTGAGCCAGTGGAATAGATGGGTTGGCCAATGCCACTCATATCCATCCAGATCATTTAGGTGGGATATGTGCCCTATGGGATGAATGCATGCTTGAAATGACATCCCCGCTCACCAATCATTATTGGTTACTAGTATATCTCCTTCAGAAATGTCTAGGTAACCAACTTCTTGTTTATAACATTTATGTTCCTAATCAATACAATGAAAAACAACAGTTTTGGCAAATGCTAATACAATGAAAATAATTTGATCAACATAAAGACAATCTTGTTTCTCGAGACTTCAACTTAACCCTAATAAGCAAGGAAGAAAAAGGGGTAGCATTGTTTGAGATCCATTTAGAGAAAATATGGAGTATATTATCTTAGAATGGGACTTGATATATGTAGCAATTAAAAATGGCAACTACACGTAGACTAATCATTGAATAGGCCTAGGGGATATAATTACTCGTTTGGATAGATTTTTGGTGCATACTAATGTTCTAGTAATAGATTTAGATATGTGCTTGTCTATTATCTCCTATGGAATCTTGGACCACAAACTGATTACTTTATATTTGCAACAATCATAGAACTTTGGGCCGAGTCATTTTATTTTCAAACCTATTAGGATGTCAAATCCTTTGAAATAATACAATCCAATTGCATTGATCCATCCAATGGTTCATCCTCCTATGTATAGGTGACCAAACTCAAGAGAACAAAATACAACATAAAGGATGGGGTGAACCATGCAATCACCTCTCCATAAAAAATGAGCAAAGATAGAAAATAATCTACATCATTTATATGTCAAAATGGAATAAGAAGAGATGAATAATGCATATATATAATACAGGGAAAGCGAGATAACATTTCTATTCATCAACAAAATCACAAAGAATATGAAACTTGGAGACTAAAATCAAGAATTTTATGGCTTAGCATAGGAAAGAAAAACACATCATTCTTCCACAAGCACGCCAAATCAAGGTTATTGAAAAATAGGGTAATCAAGATAATGAAAAGCATATAAAGGAGTTTAAGGATATCAAAAGATATTATATATATAGAAGAAGAGTAAGAGGATAAAGAAGGCACGCCAATGCTGCTACAAGAAATTCCAGAAATAGTAAAGTCCCTGGCAATGCATATTTAAATAAGAATATCTAGGAATTAGAGGTCATTGAGGCCATTTGGAGTCCTAATGGATTGAGGCCATTATCCCAAAAGAGGCACAACTACTCATTTTTGGCACTGATCCCAAAAGAGCCTCACATCCAACTACATTTTCAAGGTAGAGGCCAATCGCATTATGCAAATAAGCCTACAAAATACTGATGGAAATTATTACCATACGTTTAAGAATGATCATCCCTAAATTAATCTCCTCTGACCAAGGAAGGTTTATGAAAAAGAGACAACTAATTGACAACATCATCTTAGTACAATAAGTTGTTCATTCAAGATTAATGTACTCATGGAGACAAATGTATGATAGTCAAGTTAGACAAGTCTAATGCTTTTGAGTGTGTTAAACATGTCTTCTTATTTCATGTTCTTGAAAAGTTTGAAATGAACGAGCAATTTATAAAATGTATGAAAGCTTTCATAGGATCATCTTGGATAGCCATTTTAATAAACAGTATCCCAACTGAATTTTTTCAAATCAAAAGAGGATTAAGGAAATCCTCCCTCTTGTCTACATTGTTTTTTAAATCAAAAGAGGATTAAGGAAATCCTCCCTCTGGTCTACATTGTTATACATTTTCATGGATGAAAGCTTGAGATAAAATCTAGAGCCTTTTAGAAGAAATGAGTCTCTAAAAGGCATAGAAATAGTTAGAGGTGCAAAAAATATAAATCATGCCTAGTTTGCTCATGAGACGCTCTTGATTGGGGGGTCTTCAATAGCTCTAGCAGAGCAATTCAAAGGAATACGTGAGTGGTATATATCAACCTTAGGAGGACTTGTCAACAAGGGAAAATTCCATTTGTATAGTTGGAATTGCTCCCCCTCCCTCATAAGAAATATAGCAAAAATGTTTGGCTTCTAGTTTGATATTGAGTGGAAATCCTTTAAGTATCTTGGAACACCAATTTTGATTGGTCGATCAAGTTCAACAAACTAGGAACACATCCTACAAAATATTAAAAAAAACAATGCTTTATTAGGGATCGTCATGGATCAATCTAGCAGGTAGAACTGTCTTGATCAAAGCTACCCTCTTAGCTCTCCCAGTATATCAATATACTTCTCCCCTTGCTCTGACAAGTGTCATGGAACAAATTACAAAAGAAACTAGAAAATTTATGTGGCAAGGACGAAAATCAAACTCTAAAAAATGCCATCTACTAAACTCGAACATTGTTCGTGCCAAGCTAGAGAATGGTGGTCTTCTAATCAGAGATCCCAAATTCATTAATCTTGCCTTGGGTGCCAAGATGGTGTGGACTCTTGTTTATGGTGGCTCTAAATGGTGGACAAATACCCTTTGCATGAAATACTTTCACACTCGAAGAATTCAAAATTGGGAACACCGGGAATGGAGAGGATGAGGGTCACCTAATTGGAAACTCTGTAGAGATGCAACTCCTTTGATAATAAATCAACTATCTTGGTCAACTAGTAATGGGAAGAACATGAGCATATGGGATGATAGGATTGAAGGAAAATAAAATTTGGGAGAGAATAACACTCTCAACAAACTTATGAGCTAGTTAATTAATGGGGGAATTAATTCCATATTTAACATCTTGGATTGGGATAATGAGACCGACGTTTGGTGTGGATGGAGAGACATTGAAACAACAGATCACTTAAAAAGTCAATATAAAAAACTCCTCAATCTATTAAAATGAGAATTCCCTATCATCCTAATAGTTCGTATGCCATTTATAAGCAAGGATGGGGAAATCCATGATCTAATTATAGAATTAAAGCAAGGTATGAACTTCTTTTAAAAGGTAAGCCTCCTCTCCTAACACAAAAAAAATTGGAAATATATATGGAAAGGAGATGGGAAGCTGAAAGTAAACATCTTCTGTTATGCAATTATCCACAACAAAATATTGGCCTATGAAAATATTAAAAGAGAAATACACGGCCCTTCCTGTTGTCCTCTCTATGGCAGCATAAGAATCTACATATCATTTATTCAAGTAATGCATATTTTCCTTAAAGGTAGCTGATGTCAATATTGATGGTATGTATTCTCACCCCACAAGCTAGAATGATATGTTTATAAGTTGGAATAATCAATATCTTGGGTCATTCAAAGGAAAAAAATTATTAAAACATGCTTGAATGGCTCTTCCAAATTTTCTTTGTTGGAAAATTTGAATAGCATAAAACAAATTCATATTTAGAGATGAGAAACAATCTGAGGACCAAACAACCATGATTACCCAGTGTCTAATGATTGAATCCGTCTAAGATATAGGCATAAAAAACTTGTAATTGAATGAAATGGACACTCAGGAAAAGATATGGCTTGGAGAAATCATTACCCACAACAATCCACATTACATTCCAATAGGAAAGTGACAAGGATAGGGTTTCTCTTGGATGTTAAGAATGGATTCCCAAGAATTTGCAAAATGGAGAAAGATACACAAAAAACATATCCTCTTATATGATGGAGCATATACAAGAAATCCACGAATGGCAGGTGCAGGAAGGGTCATCTGCAACTTTGGGGGTCATAAGGAAATAATTTTTACCTGGGTATTAGGATGAGAGACCAACAATATTGCAAAGGAATTGACATTATATCAAGGTCTAAAATTGATGAGAGAAAAATTTATAAGCTTAATAATCATCATGGGGCCTCCCAAGTGATCAATACTAGGCTATTGCGATGTAAAGATCAAGCCCACTATTCCCTATTACCAAAATAATGGCTAGGATTCACAACCTTATCAACCATTCCAATATTTTGGTGTTTATCACATCCTCTAGAATCTAAATTTTGAAGCACCAGGTGCCATGGAAAACAAAGGATCCATGCTTCCTCAAGGATTCCTAGAACAAGGGGGAGTCATATTCCAGAGTCACATTCCATGGGTGATAAGTTATCAATACAATAACACAATCAATATAGTAATGAACACGAGCTGATTTGATTTAATAGACATTCATTTGAGATTAACTTGCATAGCCTCCTCTATATGCATTCATACTTTTGATCTTGTGAGAGGTGTTAACATAACAACTTGTCATGATATCGATGATTGTGGGATAAAGAAACCAATCAATTATGCTAATAGTGCCACAATATCTAGGTGGTGGTTTTTCTTGAAGGTCTTGTGTTGGGATCGACAATGGAACTAGAATATGTTGTTGCAAGCTAAGCTTTCATTCCAGAAGCACAACCCTTTACTCCTAATTCATTCTCATTCATTTCAACAATGCCAAATGAGAATCAATGCCCCAATAGGAATGCATGTGATACTATCGATCTAAGATGAATACCCAACTTGGTAATACATTTTGAAGGTATCCCTCAGGATATTCCCAGACAACTGTCCTCTCAATCCTGTAAATCAAGTTTTTAAGGAACAAAATAGATGTGATCCGTAGTTTAGTGGTTTTGGTTGCATCTACATTGTATAGTGGGAAGGAAGATAACATAATCCAATCCTTTGATAGCCTACTGGACATTGAAGACGATTAAGGAGAAATAGTTCCACAGACCCAACATTCTTTTGAAAGTTACTTTTTGAAATTTTCTACGGTCAGTCTTTTGAAATTTTATGTTTCACAAATGCAAATATGTCTTAGGACATTTTATAAGGATTTATTGCAACAACTATAATTTTGAAATGATAGAGGAGGCTTTGTGGGAAGAGTATTCTTTCCCTGCCAATTGTGGTTCAATATATTCAGTCTCCAGTGGTAACAAGAAAAATGATGTAATATTTTACTATTTGGCTCTATCACAATCCTTCTTTTCAATATAATATATATCCAGTTGTGTTAAAAAAAGATCTCTTCCATAATTAATGGTTTGCCCTATTTTATATAAATATTTATTTATATTGCATTTTTGTTAGTTTTAACTCTATAAACTCATATGAAAATGAGAAATTGGGAAGATAATTTTAGGAAAACCCCTAATTTATCTTTATCAAAGAATTTAAACAAACTACTAAAACTTTTAGAGACCAAAATGATTGCATTTGAAAATCATTACCAAAGATTATTATGATTAAAAAAACAGTTCATAGAGTAATCAAATCTTTGGAGGGATGCAAGTTTTGGATGATAAGAAAATTATTGAATCTCAAACTATTTATGTTTACTAAAATGCATATATTTTAATTATTTTTGAAAATGATAAGAAGTTAATTTTATAATATTAATGAATATTTAATATAAATACATAAAAACAATGGAAATAATTTTAGGTAAAAAAAATAAAAGAGAGCAAATATGAAAATGGAGGACTATTCCAAACTAGATATATATCTTGTAAACTTGATTTTTCTCACATAGAAAAAAATCTCTTATTGTTATTCAATAGAATCAATTAGAGCAAGTAATTTTTCATAAGATCATCCTTATCAAAATGAATTATAAATAGTTCATCATCAAATCCCTTCATTCTACATACCAATGACAACAAGACTACCTCATTAAAATAGGACTATGACAAAATATATGGTACTATTAAAGCTATTGATATAGCAGACCCATAAAAATTCAGCTGATGATATCCAAAAAAATATCACCAACAAACTATTTTAAATAGTATCTAAAGACCTCGTAAATAGTAGTACACAAAAACCAAACGAGTAAAAGGCTGCAAATCCATAAGAGTAGAAGGAATTGTTCCTAAACTCCTTAAACAACAACGAACCAACAAAAAGATCTAAACCCTTATTAGAGAGTCCATCATCTACAAAGTTTATTTCCCTGTACATATGTTCGAAAGAGATACCCAAGAAGGTGTCAATAGCATAGTTGGTCCTAGTTAACTAGTGCTGCAGAGCCAAAATTTCCATGCATAAAGATCTAGATTCCCATTCTGTAATGACTTTGGAGCCCCCAAGCACCTGCAGTGAGACGTGGATGCCAAGATTCACAACAAATTTTAAAATACCCCATAAATCCAATAGTTCAACACATGATTTTGTACCCAAACCACATCCCATCCAAATATGGAAAGATGATGATGATTGAGTTTTAAGAGGGATCCACCCGCACAACACCCTTGTTAGGACTTGTAATCCTCCCTTGTCTAGATATAGTCTACTATATAATTTTCCTAACTTAGGATTCATTTTCTAGAGTTTGGTGCCACTGGTGCCATTGGTGTCACTAGTGTTCCCCATTGGTGCCACCAGTGTTCCGTTTGGTGCCAATCCCTACACTTTAGGAGTCACTACGAGTGTCACCGCCAACCTCCTTCAGTTAGTTGTTGTTCGTAGGTAGTTATGCTAGGTTATGCTTCAGTTACATTCAGTTAGATCTCCTCTAGTTTAGTTAGCACCAGTCTTGCATGGATGCATGGGGGTATGTGTTGTTTCTCACCTAATTCATTAGTTTAACTAGTTTAATTGATTGAGAGACTGAATTAGACGTGTGGAGATAGAATAGTGAGTTTCGATAGTGATTTAGACACTTTTAGTTAGCCACCCAGTCAGTCTTGAGTTGGTAGATTCAAATCTTATCCACATGATTCGAATTCTCCTTTATGTAACATCATTGCATATTGCTGGAATTAACGAAGATTATTGTTATAATTTACTGAGCATTTCTTATCCATTTCCTGTGGAATATGTCTTGTTAAGTGTACAATTTTCATTCCATTCAAATGTAAAATTAAACCTTTCAATTGCACTCATTTCCTATAGATCAATGGATCAATAATTCAAACATGGTATCAAATCCTGTTCAGGAAAGAAACAAGTCTTTCCAATCTCCATTGTACACTAGAAGCAGCTGGGTTTCCACATAAATCCTGCAAAAGTGTGCATTGCCAACTATGGATTCGTTCAGAGAAGTCTTTGCAAGTGTGACAGACCCTGCGAAAGTGTACATGTTGATATGGAAGGCTTGATTCTGACATAATTATGAATTAATTGTGTTTTTGCAGTGTTACTTACAGGTACTACGTTGCTTGATTGAAGAATTGACTGCTCGGAAGGAAATATGATGGATTCTACAACTCTTGTATCCCGGATCTTTACACCCTTCAACTATGTTGATTGGAGGGAAGATATGCAAGTCTCCTTGTGCAAGCTTGGCCCGTTTAGGATGACTATGGGCAGATAGACAAAACCTCATCATCCTACTGAGAAAAATAAGTTCTTGAATCGGCTGGATGAAGCATTTGGCTTCCTTTGCACTCACATCTCCCGTGATCTCCTCTTTCATCTTGAGGGATTGAAGAATCCTAATGAATCTTGGGAGAATATTGAAGTATTTTTTTGTAAGAAAGATGAGCTTCAAGGGAACATACTGGAGAATGAGCTAATTGCATTGCAGCCCAGCAGTTTCGAAACTATGCAACAGTTTTTCACAAAATTCAAGTCTCTAGCATTATAGTGAAAGAAATGTGGAATAGAGAGGAAGGATGAGTAGCTTGTTCTCTATGTGATCAACAAACTTGGTTCTGAGTACTCTGTCCTCGTCTCGACCTTCCATTCTGGAAGAGATTCCATCCCCAATTGGAAGATGCCTTCACTAGATGGCTTTGCCAAGTTGTTAAAACAGGAGCAAGATAAGTTGGTTTAAATGGGAGTCCTCCAAACTTCCAAGAATCAAGATATTCTGATGTCAGATGCAACCAATGTGCAATATAAAGGGAAGCATAAGGGGAAGGATCCCAAAGCCTCTGATTTGAAGCCAAAAGAGAGTCAGAAGTCTTCCGAAGGAGCCTCGGGCTCCAAGAAAAAGAAAAAGTTTGAAAATACTAAGTGTCCTTATTGTATGAGGGGATTTCATCCTAAAATCCAGTGGATGAAGAAGCAAATCAACCAACTTCCAGCCCTCCTTGAACAGAACAATATTAACCTTCCACAGGGAGCAAAGAAGTTTGATGTTGGACCACCGACATAAGATCATGAGAGATTCCATTCCTTGAAGCTAGGCCTTACTCATTCGAAAGCTTACTTGATTGATTCTGGATCATCCAACCACATGGTTGCCTCTAAGGAATCCTTGTCTACTCTCACTATATCAGGAGGACCTAGCATTCACATGGGAGATGACTCCCAAATCCCAGCTGTTGGGATAGGTTCAATTAAAATCCATCATGGTGAGTTCAAGAATGTTCTCTATGTGCCCTCTCTTGCAGCAAATTTGTCATCTGTTTATCAGATGACCCATACAATCTCTCCCAATAGATTTACATTCGACTCTGAAATCACATAAAAAGATACTGGAAATATCATAGTGAAAGGGATTGATAATCATGCCTCAAAGGCATATGAGTTCTCTCATTTTTTTGCCTGTTTCACCTCCTACGACTCTATTGACTCATGCTAACAACACTATCAAGATATGGCATGAGATATTTGGGCATATCAATTTCAAATATCTCCAGCAACTCCACAATGAAAAAAATGGTTGAAGGCTTGCCTCTAATCCAAACATTAGATGGAGTATGTCCTAGTTGCTTGGTAGGTAAGCATTCAGAGAAGAGGTATGAAGTTGGGAAGTCACATAGAGATACCTATATGCTTGATTTGATACACAGTGATGTGTCAGGACCAATGCCTACAACATCAATTAATGGTTCCAGGCATTTCCTTACTTTTATTGATGATTGTTCTAGGTTCTGGGTATATTTCATGAAACAAAAATATGAAGAATTAGGAAATTTTAAAGTTTTTAAAGATTTGATTGAGAATAGTTTCAGGAAAAATATCAAATCCATAAGAATAGATAATGGAGATGAATACATTAAAATATATTTTCACCATTATTATGAATAAGAGGATATTCGAATGGAACACTTAGTTCCATACACACCACAACAGAATGGTGTGGTTGAGAGGAAAAATAGATCATTGAAGGAGATGGAAACCTACCTTCTCCAAGCCAAGAATAATCCTCCTTCTCTTTGGGAAGAAGTTGTAAAATGTGCTTCATACATACATAGTAGAGTGTGTTAGAATAATCAAACCCAGAGTTACCCATATTTGACATTAATTAATCATTTGTGTCTTATTCCTAAATTCCTAGATTCCTTACTATGCTAGTTGGCATCCACTTGCACCCAAAAGTCAACAAATGCTAAAACTGGATTAAGTAGCACTTTAGAAATGTCCTAGAATCATTTCTGACAGCTCTTAAGTAATTCCAAAATAGTAAAAGCACAGTTCTGATTTTTCGAAAGCTGCCTTGCTTTTCAACAATTTTAAGGCAAAAGGGAAAAGCTAGTATAGGAGTAACTGCCTTGTTTTTTTCCCATATCATCCTCCTTCTTTTTATCCATCCAAAATAATGGATCTGATCTATTTCCATCACTTATCATCTGGTACATCTCACTCAGCCAATTCATGAGCATCTTGATAGATTAGGAAAGTGATTTATGCACCTATGGGGGATTTTGACTAGTTTAGTAAGTCTGCTTTTTGTCCAATTCGAATAGCATCCTTATGCTTTCGAATATCTGATGTAATTATATATTTGGGAATCCTATTACTGTATGAGTTTTGATGATGTACACTTATTCAGCACAGGATTGTGTTATGCTCCATATTCAGTCTCCTTTTTGTTGAATTTTACATGCTAGACTAGTAATTTTATGAGTGTAATTGATCTACAGCTTGGGATTAATTTCCACATGGTATCAGATCCTTGATAGATCAATTTATCTCCTTCTATATTTCTATTTCAGGTTTGACATCAAATACTGGGAGCACATTCTGCTGGTTGAAGGGTACAATTGCTGAGATATGGACCAATCTCAAAGGAACATATTGACTCCATTCAACTTTTTTGAATGGAAGGATGAGATGGATATTTTTTTGAGTTGTAAGGGCCTCTATAGGGTTACCATGGAAACCAAGGCAGAGGCCAATGCAGCTGCAGAGAAAATTAA
Organism: Pseudotsuga menziesii; assembly: GCA_001517045.1. Taxonomy (NCBI): domain Eukaryota; kingdom Viridiplantae; phylum Streptophyta; class Pinopsida; order Pinales; family Pinaceae; genus Pseudotsuga; species Pseudotsuga menziesii. The sequence continues at coordinate 148,357 of LPNX010057368.1, read as the reverse complement.
ATGGCATAATATGAAGGATGAGTCCTATGGTATTTTGTACTTGAGCATTTCAAGAGACCTCCTCTTTCATCTTGATGGATTGACATCACCAAATGAAGTTTGGGAGAATATTGAGACTCTATTTGGAAATACATATGAAATGAGAGGACATCAAATCGAGAATGAGCTGATCTCATCGAGTCCCAACAACTTCGAATCACTGCAACTCTACTTTTCCAAGTTTAAGGCCCTTGTTCTACAGTTAAAATAACGTGGAATCGATAAGAAGGATGAGCAACTATTCTTGATCATACTTTGGAAGCTTGGTCCTTACTAATTTGTGTTTGTTTCGACCTTCCATGCCACCAAATTGACAACACAAGCCTGGAAGATGCCTAATCTTGCTGAGTTCATGGAATCCCTCACCCAGGAGCAAGATAAATTGGTAATGATGGGCACCATCAAATCTTCCAAAGACCAAGATTTGGTTACTGGAGATTCAAGGGTGGATTCTAAAGGTAAGAATAAATCCAAGAAGCCACCTGAGCAAAAGAGAGACAAGTCAAAGTCTCAAGAGGATTCCTCAAGCTCCAAGAATAAATTCCAGAAGAATAAGAACGAAGGTGAAATGTGCAAGTGCACATATTGCAGTAAGGGTTATCATCCTGAGAGCTCTTTTTTGAAGAAGCAAATTGACATGTTGACCCAAATCCTGGAGAAGAACAACATCTCCCTTCCTGAATGCACAAAGAAGAGGGAAGGAGGATCAAATTCAGATGAAAAGGAGAGAGTACATGCTTTGGTTGCCAACACTTCGAGATCATACCTTCATCATTGATTCTGGAGCTTCAAGGCACTTGGTTTCAACAAGGGAGACTTTCTCCTCTCTTAATGATTCAAAAGGGCCAAAAATTGTTTTGGGAGATGACTTTGTTATTGATAGTATAGGGAAGGGTAAGATTGATCTTGACCATGGTTCCTTCAATAATGTGTTGTATGTCCCAGGTATTGCTGCTAACCTCTTGTCAGAGTATCAGATGACCCACAATGGGTCTCCTAAGAAGGTTGTCTTCTATCCCAATGAAGTTGACATATCAGAGATTTCAAATGGTAGAGTCATAACAAAAGTGTTGTGGATCACAGTTTGAAGGTATACAAGTTTTCCCATTTCCTACCTTTATCAAACCCCTCTTCTCTCCTCACTCATGCTAATGAAGAAAGCAAGATTTGGCATGAGAGATTTGGGTGTCTTAGCTACAAATATATGGTCATAGGGTTACCAAAGATCAAGTTTTCTAAGGGAGTCTGCTAAGGTTGCATCCTAGGAAAACACCCAGAGCACAAGTATGAGAGATCTAGTCATGAGAGAACCTTTGCACCCCTTGATTTAATCCACAGTGAAATTTCTGGTCCATTCCCTCATATGTCAATGAGTCAATCCAAATATGTTCTAACCTTCATAGATGACTTTTCTAGGTATTGCTGGGTTTACTTCCTAAAACACAATTCTAAATTTTTTGACCTCTTCAAGGTCTTTAGAGCCTTGGTTGAGAACCAGTCTGGTAGGAAACTCAAGATACTCAGATATGATAATGGTGGTGAGTATGTCAAGTCTGATTTCATCCATTATTGCGAAGATGTAGGTATTCATATGCATCATTCTATTCCCTACACACCTAAGCAAAATGGTGTTGCTGAGAGGAAGAATAGACCACTCAAGGAGATGGAAACTTGTATGATGGAGTCTAAAAATTTGCCATCAAAGTTTTGGGCTGAAGCAATAAATTGAGCATCCTATATCCAGAATAGGGTTCCTCACAATAAAATTGATGGAATCACTCCTTTCAAAGCTTGGAGTGGGCACAAGTAAAATGTGACCCATTTCAATATTTTTGGCTCAAAGGCTTGGGCTAGAATTCCAACTGAAAAGAGGAAGGATTTGCAAACCCAAATCCAAGAGTGCCTATTTGTTGGGTATTCTAAATATTCCAAAGGGTAAAATCTGATCAACTTGAGAACTCAAAAATATTTCATCGAAAGGAGTGTTCGGTTTGAAGAAGAGCCTTTAACAACAGTAGAAATTGGTGAGTCCTCTTCATCACCACAACCACTAATTGTAAGTGAAGAGACTAATGAGTTTGTTGATTCTGATTTGTCTAATAATGATGATTTAATTTCATATAATAAAACTCCTACAAGAACAAAATGGGCATCAATGACCATTCATGCAGCCGGGGAACTAGCTGGGAATGCTAGTGACACTAGGAGGACTAGATCTCAATTTGAGAGTGCCCTTTCTGTGAAAGATTAATTCCTTGTTGAGAAGTGGAATTTGATGGTTGAATATGACCCTCATACATATGAATATGCATCAGATGATCCAATATGTAAAACATCCATGAACGAAGAATACAACTCGCTCCAGAAGAATGACACATGGGAACTAGTTGATCTCCCCCCAGGGAGAAAGCTAGTTAAATGTAAGTGGGTTTATAAAACCAAATTTTCTGCTAATGGTTCACCTTTGAAATATAAGGAAATATTGTTATCTAAGGGCTACTCATGAGTTCAAGGTATTTATTACAATGAGACCTTTGCACCAGTGGCAAAGATGGACCCCATAAGGCTAGCTTTGGCCATTGTAGCTTCAAGGAAATGGGAGGTGCATCACATGGATGTGAAGTGTGCCTTTCTACGTGGAGATATGAAAGAAAAAATTTCTATGCAGCAACCTGAATTTTTTGTGTCTAATCCATCTTTAGTGTGCATGTTAAAGAAATCATTGTATGGGCTAAAGCAAGCCCCCAGGGCTTGGTATGCAAAGATTGATGGCTTTCTGTTGTCACATAATTTTGTTCGATGCAAGTCTGATATGAATGTCTATTTGAAGCTAATACATGGTTCTTTATTGATTATTGTTTGGTATGTGGATGACCTATTATAACAAGAAGTTCAAAGAAATAGATTTCCTCCTTGAAGGATGCACTGAACCATGCCTTTTACAAGACATATTTGGGATTGTTGAGTCAATTCTTGGGTCTTGAAATTTCTCAATACCCACATGGAATAAAATTTCATCAGTCCAATTATGATTCATGTATTCTCAACAAGTTCAGCATGAAGGATTGCAAGCCAAGAAAGACTCCATTCCTTTATGGAGTTAGGCTTGAAGAAGCATGTTCTTCTCCATTGGTAAATAACACAATGTATAGGAAGTTGATTGGGTGTTTGCTTTATTTGACTCACACTCAACCTGATATATGCAGTTAGTGTGGATTCCAAACACATGGATCAGATTCATGAGATCCATTGGAGGGAAGCTGAGAGAATCCTAAACTTTGTTCAAGGAACAAGAACTCATGGGATTTTCTATGCAGCAAAATCTGACTTAGAGCTAGTTGGATTTACTGATAGTGATTGGGTAGGTGACAACACAGATCGAAAGTCTACTTCAGGATTTGTGTTCATGCTTGTAGATGGACCAATCAGCTGGTCAAGTAATAAGCAGAGTGCCATTGCAGCTCATCTACAAAGGTAGAGTATAGAGGAGCTGCGAATGCAACTATTCAATGTTTGTGGTTGCAGGGAATACTTGGAGAGTGTGGGATCGAATTAGAGACTTCCAATGTCATCTATTGTGACAATCAAAACACCATTCAAATATCTACTGATCCAGTTCAAAGACAACAAACCAAACACATTGAGATCCATATGCACTATATCAGGGAGTTTGTGCATGATGGTACTATTTCTCTACTCTACTGCGCATCTTCAGAGCAAGTAGCAGACATATTCACTAAGGTGTTTTCTGAGAAGACCTTCAGTAATATCAAATAACTGCTGGGAATTTCTGATCATGTGGTGAATAATTATTGATATAAATATTTCCAAATATTTTGTTCATGTCCATGTTTAAGGGAGGATTTTCCCCTTGGGTTTTTGCCTCTTTCCTTGGATGTATGGATAAGCAGTATGTAAGGGTGACTAAGCCTTGTTGCTAGACCTATAATATGATATATTTTTATGATATTTTACATAAAATCAGGATTAAGGGGGGATGTTAAAATAATCAAACCCATAGTTACCCATATTTGACATTAATTAATCATTTTTGTCTTATTCCTAGATTCCTTACTATGCTAGTTGGCATCCACTTGCACACAAAAGTCAACAAATGATAAAGTTGGATTAAGGAGCACTTTAGAAACAACATGGAATCATTTTTGACAACTCTGCAGTAATTCCAAAATCGTAAAAGCGCAATTCTTCTTTTTCTAAAAGCTACCTTGCTTTTCAGCAGTTTTAAGGCAAACGGGAAAAGCTAATCTAGGGGTAACTGCCTTGCTTTTTTACCAACTCATACTCCTTGTTTTTCTCCATACAAAAGCATGGATCTGATATATTTACATCACTTATCAGCTGGTACATATCAATCAGCCAATTCGTGAGCATATTGACAGATTAGGAAAGTGATTTATCCACCTATGGGGGATTTTGACTAGTTTAGTAAGCCTGCTTTTTGTCCAATTCGAATAACATCCTTATGCTTTCGAATATCTGATGTAATTATATATTTGGGAATCCTATTAATTTATGAGGTTTTCTAATGTACACTTATTCAATATAGGATTGTGTTATGCTCCATATTCAGTCTCCTTTTTGTTGAATTTTGCATGCTAGACTAGTAATTTTGTGAGTGTAATTAATATACAGCTTGGGATTAATTTCCACATAGTGCCTCATAAATCAGTGGTTGGGGCCACTCATTTTGAGGCATTACATGGTCATAATCCTAATGTCTCTCACTTGAGAGTTTTTAGTTCCAAAGATTGGGCCAAAATACCCACTGATAAGAGAAAGGCCTTCCAATCCTAGAGTAGCGAATGCATACTGTTGGGATATGCAGGCGATGGAAAAGAATACATGTTTATGGAACTTACAACTAGGAAATGATTCATTGAGTGCATTCTTCAGTTTGAAGAAGATCAATTGTTTGATCTACCACCATCCGAAGAACAAGAAGGTATAGCCACTCTTCCACTACCTTTTGATGATGATGATTTGTCACATGTTTCAGATTCAGATGAAGAGGAACATGATCAACATGATCTTGATATTGAGTTTGAACCTCATGATATTCTAGATCCATATCCATCTCCCAGTCCAAATCAGTGGCCTAAGCCTAAATGGTCCAAAAAGCTCATTGCTACAGCTGGAGATGGTGCTGGGAATCCAGAAGACATAAGGAGAAAAGGTACTAGTATCAGAATGAGCATGTTCCTCTCTGTCTCACAGATTCTCTCCCTACAGATTGGTGCAACAAGGTTCTAGGAAAGTTCTACTTGATGATAGCGAATGATCAACCATTTGGCCCATAGAAGAATAAATTTGATCATTCATTTCCTCCTCTAGCAAGAAGAAACAAATACTACATCCATCAGATCAGAAGGACATTGATAGGTTCAAATGCACAACTTCAGGATGTTGTTGCAAAAAAGAACCATACTGCGACATAGTGCTACAAGTTGCATCAGATTTTTTGCAGGCTATTTTCTAAAGAGAAAGTTTTTTTCTCCTAAGAATAGCATGTATTTCCTGTTCCTGCTTGTTTTGAGGGGGGTTTTTTCCCATCAGGTTTTTCGATATTTCCTCAGTTTATTAAGCAGATTTTTAATTCTTTTATATTGTAATGGGTGACTTTTGGCCATGTTGCCAGGGCCCACAATTGTCCAAGTTAGGATTAAGGGGGGGTGTTAGGTTTTATAATCCTCCCTTGTCCAGATATAGTCTATTAGATCATTTTCCAAACTTAGGATTCATTTGCTAGAGTTTGGTGACACCATGAGTTTGGTTCCACTGGTGCCACCAGTGTGCCACTTGGTTCCATCGGTGCCAATCCCTACACTTTAGGAGCCACTTCGAGTGTCACCACCAACCTCCTTCAGTTGGTTGTAGTTGGTAGGTAGTTATGTTAAGTTATGCTTCCATTAGCGTCATTCTTGCATGGTTGCATGGGGGTAGGTGCCATTTCTAACCTACCTCATCAGTTTAACTAGTTTAACTGATTAAGAGACTGGATTAGACATCTGGAGTTAGACTAGTGAGCTTTGATAGTGATTTAGACACTTCTAGTTAGCCAATTAATCAGTCTTGAGTTGGTAGATTAGAATCTTATCCACATGATTTGAATTCTCCTTTATGTAACATCATTGTGTACTGCTATAATTAATGAATATTATTGTTGTAATTTACTGAGCATTTCTTATCCGTTTCCTGTGAAATTTGTCTTGTTCAGTGTACAAATTTCATTCCATTCAACTACAAAATTAAACCTTTTAATTGCACTCATTGCCTCTAGATCAATGGTTCAATAATTCAAACAACCCTTGTGGTATGCACCATCAAAAAATCCAACAACTACAACATTGTTAATTGAAGGAAAATAATCAATCTGTTAACTTTATGATTTGGAACCTGCATATAGTCTCTATCTAAACTCAAAATTCTAGAAACGGTAAAAGCCAAATCTAGTTTAATATATTCAAAGATAACAACATTTCTAGTACACCATATACCCCAACAAAATAATATTGGAATCTCTTTGAGCCTTGAACACTTATTAACCCGCAATTCTAGATTTGATTCCATAGATAAATCATCCTAGTCAGTAACTTTGTGCATAGAAACTATAACATTACTCTAGATTATCTTGCAAAAAGAGAAAGAAACAAAAAGACGTTGTATTGATTCACTATCAAATTGACAAAGTGGACATATATTGGGTCCTATCCATCCTATCTTGACTAGATTATCCCAAGTCAAAAATTTATTTTCTAAAATTATCCAAGGAAATGATTTGAGTTTAAGGAGTAAATTCGACTTGCATATTTTCTTTGTCCCCTATTTACCAAAAATACCCAATGATTGATATATAGAAACGAATATTGCTTCATAAACAAGTTTTGAGTTTAATTGTCCATTCTTTTTGTTCCATCTCCATACTATTTTATCATCAACATCTTCAAGTCTAATTCCAACATGCTTTAAGTCCCCTATATACTTGTCCCATTCCTGGGAAATATCACCTCTCAGTCCTAAACATACATCATTTTTCTAGTAGCCCGTGCATGAAGGAGTAATCACCCTATTCATTGTATCCTTCATTGTGAAGAAAAGACACCAACTTTCTAGAAAGTACATATGAGTCCTCACCTCCAATGAAAGGGTCTACCCCAAGAGAACATGTTCATGATTTCCTACTTCTCAATACAACTATTGATTAATTCAATAGAATGCTTTAACGAAACCTTTCCAAATGATAAATGCATGCCCTTCAAATTTCTTTTGAGTTTTGATCCAACCCACTACAATATTTTAGTTTATGTATTTGGTTTTCAAATTTGCACTCCACAAACTTGTACCATTTAAACCTCTCCAACAAATTTCAAGACATAAAACAATATTAAACTAGTTAATACTTTTATTTCCCCATCCGCCAATAAATTTTGGACTAGAGATGTTTTCCCATTTAATAAGGTGTATTTTCTTCCCAATTGCCTTCCTAGACCATAATAAATTCAAAATTATGCTCTTGATCAATTACACAATAGACATTGGGAACATAAAAATAGAGAACTAATAAATAGGTATACATAATAAAATTGACTTAACAAGATTAAGCTTGCCACCCAAAGATAGACTCCTGTAACATGTTTAATTATTTTTTCAAATTTAAGTATAATCCATAGCCAGTCAGCCTTGAGATAATTGTTTGCTTTAATGTAATAACCCAATTACTTAAAACCTTAATCAAAGAGTACAACTTTATAAGAGGGAGTAAATCTATATGAAGGCACAATCTTCAACTCCATTCCTAAAAATTATTGAATTGTTTGTACTAACTTCCATACCTGATGCATTGTAAAACATAGTAATGATATCTAAGAATATTTTCCAGTCATGTATAGACCCATTCCCAAATAGAAAGACATTATCCACAAATAATAGGTGTGTGATGAAAAGAGATGTAGAAACTTTTACACCTTTGAGTAAACCATCTCTTTTATCCTTTCTTATAAGTATGTTGAAGCCTTCAATTACAAGGAGAAAGAGGAGAGGGGATAAGGGGAAACCTCTCCTAATCCCTCTACTAGCTCTAAAGAAATCAGTTGAGGAACCATTGACCGAGACAACATAGTTGGGGGAAGAAACACAAGCCATAATTCAATTTTTAACTTCAAGAGGAAGTCCAATATGCAGTAGAATCAATCTGAGGAAATCCCAATTAACTCCATCTTAAGCTTTAAATAGATCCATTTTTAGGATAAGGGTATTTATTTTTCTCAATTTAATTGTGTGAAGGAATTCCTAAGTGTTTCCTATAGCATCTAGGATCTCTTTGTTTAACAGGAACCCAAATTGTTCTTTGAAAATGACCTTTGCAAGTTTGGGCTTAATTCTATTAGCTATGGTTTTTGATATCAACTTATAGATCAAGTTACACATAGCTATGGGTTTGAATTCATTATATGTCTCAATATTATCACATTTTGGAATTAAGGTAATGAACATAGAGTTTAATGCCCTATATACCTTCCCTTGAGATATGGACTCCTAAACCATATTCAACAAATCTTGACCAACAAGATAAAAAATCCAGAAAAATTCCACGGGCCATCTATTAGAGCCCGACCTCTTATATTTTGAAAAATGTTTCTATGTTTCTTCCACCTCCTTTAAATTGACAGGTCTACCAACCCAATCTCCCTCCTCGAAAGAGAAGAATATAGGATAAGGACTAATAACATTGAGTTGGGAAACAATATTTGTGTTACTTGAATCCTTAAAATGCTTGGGAAAATGATCCACTGTTTTTTTTTCAAATCTGTTTGATCATTCAGAATATTTCCATGTGAATCCATAATGTCCCGAATGGACTTAAAAATTCTTCTATAATTAGCATAATGATGGAATAATTTTGTGTTTTCATATCTTGAGAGAGGCGCACAACTCTGCTTTTTAATCTCCATATTTCCTCTTCAATTGTCAAAATATATGATTTTTTAACTTCCGTCTCTATGATTCGATCTTTATCCAAAGTGTTATGGAAATCAAACAATATATTCTTATATACGGGGTCCAATTGATCTTCAATTTCTTTCAACTCCTGTTCGAGAAGGATTTTTTTTTTAAAATTATTTATATAAATTATATATAGAGTATAAAGCCATGAGAGAATGATTAAAGTTAATGAAAACCTAATAAAATACAATAAAAAGGATGTGCAATTAATTTGGAATGTAAATTAAAGAATAGAATATAAAATACAAAATATATAAAATTCATTTATAATATACACGTTCAATATACTAAGTCACATTAACACGACATGAGCTTAATTTGTTAGAAGGTTTTGTTCAAGTTCAATCCAAACATATAACACTAGAAAATAGACCTCTAAAGAAGGTAATCAACCTCATATTAACACTAATATATTCCAAGAAATCGGTTCCATGGATGACATACAAACCCTGAACAATCAAGAAAAAACAGGGACCCCTATAAAAGTTGCTCAAGAAATTAAAAAGTAGGAAGGTTGATGACCTAGCTTAGGAGAAAAAAAATTGATTAGAATATCAATGCCAAGGAAACAATTGGTGAGGAAGACCTAGATATGGCCTCCAAAGGCAAAGAACCACTCTGTCTTTGAGAGGGAAACACCACACCTCAATGATGACCTCATAATGGGAAAAGTGAACCTCCCCATTCTCATTGAAACCCATGGAGAGAAATGCCACATTGACATCTCAGAAGAGGAACTATTGAAGATGCAAAAGAAAATGTTCAAATGAAAGAATGAAGACACCTTCATCCAAGCACTCATAGGAAAAAAATTGGTCTTGGAATTTAAGCAATCCCTTTGAAATCATCCAAAAAAGATGGAGATGAAGAGAAAAAAATGGGCAAAAAAAATCGAAAAGAAGAATATCCATGAAGAAGGATCCCAACTAAGAGATTTAGGAGATTTGGTCTCACTGAGAAAAAAATACCTTCTCAACCCCTCCACAGTTCAATAATAAAATTAAAAATTGTTTTGTAGAACATTAGGGAATAAAAATCATAGAAAAGCAAAGAGCTCCAAGAAATAGAATCACTAAAGGCAAACATTACACAATCATTCTCTTAGAAACCAAATGTAACAAATAATAAATGTTATTAATCTTCAATAAATGTTGGCTAGGATGAAGCACCTTAGATATTGTAGCAACATGATTTTTTGGAGGGGTTCCAATCCTATGGGATTTCATTAAAATAAGTCTAGATACCTTTATGGAATATGGGAACATTATAACAATGCATTTCCATGTCATTGTTTCAATAAAAAATGGGTTCCTCACTGATTTCTATGGGCCTAACCTAACTCAAGACAAATTTAGGTTTCTAAACCATATTCATGATATCATGGGAATCTTAAAAGATAGGACTTGGATAATAGGAGGCAGGTTTAACATGATTACCATTCTAGCTAAAAAAATAGGGGGCCTCATATTTTTGTACTCCAAGAGTGAAAACTTCAAGCTAGACATCTCTAAAATGAAAATGGTAGATGTTACCTCCACCAATAGGTGCCATAATTGGAATAATAAAAGTTGGGGTAGCAAGAAAATAGTGGAAATATTATACTGATTTTTGTTCTCAGAAACCTTTGTTCACTTGGGCAACCCTCTAAAATAAACAATTCTAATTGGTACCAGGTCATATTGTTAGCACATTTGCCTTACTTAGGGATCCCTAGTCCACTCCAAGTCTATGCCCTTCCACTTTGAGAAGTTATAGTTAGAACGCCCTAAATTCCTAGACAACATTGTTAGATAGTGGAATATGAGTGAATCTCTTGCAAGAAACTTGATGTATAAATTCTAGCAAAGGCTCCAGAGTGTCAAATTCAAAATAAAAAAAATGGAACAAGGAAGATTTTGGAAACATCCCTTAAGTTAGAAGAGATTTGGAAACTGAAATGGAAGAGATGAAACTTAATATCATCAATTGTGGAAGAGACCCTCTCCTTTAATTATCTCTCAATCAACAATTAGATGCAAGAAATATGCAGGAGGATATCCTTTGGTGACAAAAAATGAGGATCAATTGGCTCAAGGAAGGGGATCACAACTCAAACATATTCCACAAATCAATGATCAATAGATGGAATCAAAATATAATCAATACTCCGCAATTCTCATAAGAGATCACACTAGATGTAAACGAGGATACTAAGAGAGAAGTTAATGATTACTATTAAGAGTTTCTCACCGATCTAGTTATATATAAAAGACCTACCATAGATAAGCTCCTTCAAACATTCTGAACATGGTAACAATAGATAAAAACCATAGTCTCATGTTTCCCATTTCTAAAGAAGAGGTAGAGTATGCATTGAAGTAAATGGCTTCTAGGAAAGCATCTGGAACAAATGGATTGACAACATAATTATTTAAACTTGATGGTCCATGATGGGATTTGATGTATGGAAAGTAGTTGAGGATTATAGAATGTTAGGTGACATTCTCCAACCCCTAAACTCTACTTTCTTAACTCTCAACCCAAAAGAGGAGAATACCAATGCCCTAGACAAATTCAAACCCATATCTCTCTTAAATGTAGTTAACAAGTTCATTATCTAGATTATAGCAATTTGTCTCGAGCCTATTATGCAACAAATTACTTCAAAAGAATAAGGAGGTTACATCGAGGGAAGATAAATCCTAGATGGAATCATTAGAGTGCACGAGGCTCTATAATCCCTAAATATTTCAAAGGAACTAGGTATGCTAATCAATCTTGATCTTTCAGAATCCTTTGATAGACTCAATTGGAACTTAATAGCACAAATGATTTTAGGTTTTCGATTTTTCTCCAATTGGATCCACTAGCTTCTTAATATCACCTCCTTGATATTCTTTTCCATTTGCATCAATGGCTTCTACTCTAAACCATTCAATCCTTCACATGGTATTAGATAGGGATATGCCCTTTCTCCTTTCATCTTAATTATTATGGTGAAAGGGCCTCAACATAATGCTTAACCAAGATAATTTTGAGGGTCACCTTCAAGGCCTCAACATCTAAAGAGCCCTTGATCCTCTTTCCAACCTATGATTTGTGGTTTACAAGCTTCAATTGGTTAATTTCTCCACCTCTGAATCCTCAACATTCAATTTGATCCTTGACCCATTATTTCTTGCTTCTAGAATAGTTTTTAATCACCTACAGTCCCAAATATTTTTCATCAGCATACCTCCCATTACTCAGTTCAACATTGTTTAGATTCTCAGTTTTCCAATTGGTTCTCTACCATCCAAATATCTTGGTCTTAGCTCTTTCTTAATGAAACAATAAATTTGTATTTGGAAAAATTGTTAGTTAATATAGAAATCAAACTCATATATTGGACCTTAAGGTCCTTCAATCTTCCTAGTCACATTACCCTTTTGAAATCGGTCCTATAGGACATGCCTCTTTATCTCTTCTCTCTCTTAGATAACCATCCCAAAATACTTAAAGTCATCCAAAATATTCATATACTCTTCTTGTTGGGGGGGAGAAAATAAGAAAATAAAATGGGATTTGATTTCCTTGGACAAAACGTGCATGCCAATAAGTTAGGTGGGCTATGGGGTAAAACATATTCTCATTTTTAGCAAGGCCCTAGAAGGAAAATCTGGTGGAATTTGGTAACCAAACCCATACAACTATGGAGTTACATATGGAGGTACAAATATGCTAAAAACATTCTCACTTAGGACCCCATTTACATGGATGGAAGTATTAAAGGGCTAGAGACATGGAGCAATACATGGAAAAATAAGAGCCTTGTTCAATCCAATAGTTTCTAGGAGGTAAGGGATGACCAAACAACTATTTACAGAGAATAATCTTGGAACCAACTACCCAAACTCCACAAAATATTCACTTTCACTCAAATACATATTCATTATTAGCAACTACATGGACTTCCATATCTTGATATTGGCATAACAAAATAATCCCCAACTGGTCATTCCAGAGGAACTAGAAACACCTACCCATCACAGGTAAGATATAGCAATTGGAGTTACTCTTATAAAAACCCCAAAGAAAAAATATCATATGGAATCCAAGTGTAATATCCCAAGGTTTAGTACCCCCTAAAACTTCATTTGATTTATTTTGAGAAAGTGCATTATTTTGATTTTGTATCAAAGTATTTGAACATTAGACACCATGGATAATAATTGTGTGCATGTAAATATATTTCCTTTATTTTAAATTATCTCCTACATGCCAAATGAGTAGAAATGAAATAAAAGTGAAGCCAAAGTCTTGCTAGGAGGGAAAGCTAACTTAGGGAATAGATCAGAAAAATATTAATTAATTAAAATTGATAACTCATTCTAAAACCCTAACTATTGTTGTGAGGTGACTTACTCATATTTAACCTAAATAAATGGCTAAAAATAGAATACTCTAATTACAAAAGAACTTAATATTTGATAAAAGAAATCAATAGTTATCCCCCAAGAGAGAGAGAACAACCTAAGAAAAATAAGAGGGAATTATGCTAAAACCACTAACCCCAAAAAGATAAATAGAATAACTCAAGAGAAGAAAAGTAAGAATCATCCATTAGTATTTGTAGGGTGCAAATACCTAATCCCAATTTTAGTTAGGTTCAGAGTGAAACATTTTTGTGTAGATTGGCATGAATTCCTGTGATGTTGGCAAGATTTTCCTATTACTAGAACTTAAGGAAGACTAGTAAATATTTCTTGGACTGAGTTTGTGATAGATTGCATAACCCCCTTTAGGACTTCATGCTCTGAGCACTAAAAAAATGTGTTAGATGAACAACTAAGGGCGTGTCTTTTGATCATTTGGAGTGAATTAGTCATTTGTAGAAAAATGGAAAGGACTTTTTATTTGAAATATAACAACTTGACTAGATTGACCTCTAGTAGACTTGGCTCTGCTCGGGGGTGATTAAATGGGTTGAAAGATAAGGAACTCTTATTAAACTATGTATGTGTGGATCGATACTACCGCAATTGACATGTTTAAGAAATTACACATTGAACAACTAAGGGGTTAAGTCTATACTTTTTCCTTAGTATTTATCTATCAAACTGTTGGAATGACTTATGTATTTATATACCTTGTTTTCTGATTAAAGAATCTATAAACTTATTGTTATCTAGACGATTAAATTATATGTTAAGTTAGTTACTTTTATTTACATGGTCATTGAGTGATTAGTTTAATGTATTAACTGGTTGAGAACTATAACTGAATATTAAGCCGTGAAAGAAATCATGGATTAAAAAATTAATTTAAATTTGGTACATGTGTAATCCAATGTACAATTTCTGATTAAGTTATAAGTATGTAACTATAAATGTAAACATGCTTTACAAAAGTAAGCTAATGAATTTTGTATGAGAGTAGAGAAAACATACCAAGTATATATACTTATAAACCGGTGAACTACATTGTAACTACCTAACAAAGATATGAAGAAAACATAAATACACCTCAATGTTAAATATTAAAATTAACTAATTTATGTATACAAAATTGCAACCGGGTTAGCAACTAAATGGACTTCCATATCTTGATACTAGCATAACAAAACAAGCCCCAACTTGTAATCCTAGAGTAACTAGAAACACCTACCCATCATAGGTAAGATATAGCAGCTGAAGTTACTCTTATAAAAAATCCAAAGAAAAAAGATCAGATGGAAGCCAGGTGTAATATCCCAAGGTTTAACCTCTAAAAGTTCATTTGATTTATTTTGAGCAAGTGAAATATTTTGATTTTGTATCAAAGTATTTGAACATTAGACACAATGAGTAATAATTATGTGCATGCAAATATAATTTGTTTATTTTAAATTATCTCCTACATGCCAAATGAGTATAAGTAAATGAAAAGTAAAGCCAAAGTATTGCTAGGTGGGAAAGCTAACTTAGGGAATAGATCTGAAAAATATTAATTAATTAAAAATGATAACTCATCCTAAAACCCTAACTATTGTTATAAGGTGTCTTACTCACATTTAACCTAAATAAATGGCTAAGAATGGAATACTCTCATTACAAAATAACACAATTGTTGATAAAAGAAATCAATTGTTATCCCCTAAGAGAGAGAGAAAACCAAATAAAAATAAAAGGGAATCTTGCTAAAACCACTAACCCCCAAAAGAGAAATATAATAACTCGAGAAGAAAAGTAAGACTCCTCATTAGTATTTGCAAGGTGAAGATACCTTATTTTAGTCTCAAGTTCAGTTAGGTTTAGAGTGAAACATTGTTATGTGGGTTGACATGAATGCTTTTGATGTTGGCAAGGTTTTCCTATTCCTGGAGCCTAAGCAAGTCTAGTAAATATTTCTTGGACATATTTTGTGACAAATTCCATAGCCCCTTTTTAGGATTTCACTGCTACGAGCACTAAAAATTGTGTTAGGTGAACAAGTAAGGGTGTGTCTTTTGATCATTTGAAGTGAATTAGTCATGTGTATAAAAATGGAAAGAATTTTATGATTTAAAATTAAAAAAACCTGAGTAGCTTGACCTCTAGTAGACTTGGATTTGCTCGAGGGTGATTAAATGGGTTGAAATACAAGGAACTCTTATTAAACTATGGATCGGTGGATTAGGACTGTTGTTGTTGACATGTTGAAGAAATTACACATTAAACAACTAAGGGGTTAACTCTATAATTTTTCCTTATTATTTATCTATCAAACCGTTGGAATTATTTATGTATTTATATACTTTGTTTTCTAATTAAAGAATCTATAAACTTATTATTATCTACATGAGATAATTATATGTTAAGTTAGTTACTTTTAGATTGTTTATTTACATGGGCATCAAGTGATTAATTTCATGTATTAACTAGTTGAGAATGATAGATGAATATTAATCCCTGAAAGGCATCATGGATTAAAAAATTATTTTAAACTTGGTACATGTGTAATCCTATGTTCAATTTATGATTAATTTATATGGATGTACCTGTAAATGTAAACATGCTTTACAAAATCAATCTTATGAATTCCGTATGAGAGTAGACCGAAGAGACCAAGTATATATATTTATAAACTGGTGAACTATAGAGTAACTACCTAACAAACATAGGAAGAAAACATAAATACACCTACAAGTTAAATATCAAAATTGACCACTTTATGTATACAAATTTGCAAACATGTTAACAACTAAATGGAATTCCATATCTAGATACTCGCATAACAATACAAGCCCCAATCCATCATCCTGGAGGAAATAGAAACACCTACCCATCACAGGTAAGATATATCAACTGGATTTACTCTTATCAAAACTCCAAAGCAAAAAGATAAGATGGAAGTCAGGTGTAATATCCCAATGTTTATCCCCTACAAGTTCATTTGATCTATTTTGAGCAAGTGCAATATTTTGATTTTGTATCAAATTATTTGAACATTAGACACCATGGGTAATAATTGTGAGCACGGAAATATAATTTGTTTATTTTAAATTATCTCATACATGCCAAATGAGTAGAACTGAAAGAAAAGTGAAGCGCCCAAATTCTTTCTAGGAGGGAAAGCTAACTTAGTGAATAGATCTAAAAAATATTAATTAATTAAAAATGATAGCTCGTCCTAAAACCCTAACTACTGTTGCCAGGTTTCTTACTCACATTTAACCTAAATAAATGGCTAAAAATAGAATACTCTCATTACAAAAGAACATAATTGTTGATAAAAGAAATCAATCGTTATCCCCCAAGAGAGGGAACAACCAAAGAAAAATAAGAGGGAATCTTGCTAAAACCACTAACCTCCAAAAGAGAAATAGAACTATTCAAGAGAAGAAAATAAAGAATGATCCATTGGTATTTGTAGGTTGAAGATACCTAATTTCAGTCCCAAGTTCAGTTGGGTTCAGAGTGAAACATTGTTGTGTGGATTGGCAAGGTTTTCCTATTACTAGAACCTAAGAAAGTCTAGTAAATATTTCTTAGACCAAGTTTGTGAGATATTCAATAACCCATTTTTAGAATTTCACTGCTCTGAGCACTAAAAAATGTGTTACGTGAACAACTAAGGGTGTGTCTTTTGATCATTTGGAGTGAATTATTTCCAAGTAGAAAAATGGAAAGGATTTTTTTATTTTAAATAAAATAACGTAAGTAGCTTGACCTTTAGTATACTTGGATCTACTCGGGGGTGATTAAAAGGGTTGAAAGATAAGGAAATCTTATTAAACTATGGATGGGTGGATTGGGACAACCGCATTTGCCATGTTGAAGAAACTACACATTGAGCAACTAAGTGGTTAAATCTATACTTTTTCCTTATTATTTATCTATCAAACTATTCTAATTATTTATGTCTTTAAATTATCTATTTTCTTATTAAAGAATCTATAAATGTATTGCTATCCAGGGGATTTGACAACTAGGGACTAGGTTGGTACTCGTGTGACACGGGGTCCAGGGATCCATTCATGCTACCACTACACCCTTAGGTGCCCCACAGCCTCCCGCAAGCATGGGACACAGGTATTCTTGGGTTTGATTTGAACTCATGACCTCCTTTACAACATGTGACTTCATATCAAGCGAATCACCAATGAGCCACACCCATGCGGGAGAGAAAATTATATGTTAAGTTAGGTACTTTTAGATCGTTTATTTACATGGGTCATTGAGTGATTAGTTTAATGCATTAAATGGTTGAGAATGATATCTAAATATTAATCACTGAACGCCATCATGGATTAAAAATTTACTCTAAACTTGGTACATGTATAATCCTATGTTCAATTTCTGATTAATTTATATGTATGTATCTATAAATGTAAACATGCTTTACAAAATAAAGCTTACGAATTCCGTATGAGAGTAGCGCAAAAAAACCAAGTATATATACTTATAAACTAGTGAACAACAAGGTCCTTACCTAACAAATATAGGAAGAAAACATAAATACACCTACAGGTTAAATACTAAAATTAACCAATTTATGTATACAAATTTGCAAATGGGTAAGTAACTCAGCCGGATTGGCATTATGGTGAGTTTAATGTTTAAACCTACTGATAAAATGTGTGATAAATGTATACCAAATAAGGGTCAATGGAATGATTACAATGAACATTTCTTTTGAAAATAAGAGAATCGACTCACATGATTTGATTTAAGAAGAAAATAAGAAAAAAACTGAGAAATAATATGGGTTTTTCATACACATTCCCTTTGACCTCATTTCCTTATCTATGAATTCATATAAAACAAACATAAATAATGGTTAAGACTACTTTATTTGTGGAGTAACAAAGAATGAACATATATAATATAATAATTGTGACAAGATAGTCAATGTAACAACTCTCAGAAGTTTACTATCACATAGATAGAACGCTATAACCCCATATTTATATATTTAAATATATTCACTCATATTCAAGCGAAATATACAAGTTAAAATACTGAGTGAAATAAAAGCGATAGATATATTATTTTATACAAACAATACATAAGAGATAAACACTTAACTCATGGCCTGTTAAGTCATACCTATTACAAATATAGTTCTTTTTCTTGAACAAATAAATCTCTTCGAATTGATAGTTTCAAACATGGGAGCTAAAAACATAACCTCATTCTAAACCCTAAGCCCGGAGAGGACTTTGAGAAAATCATTAAATACACATACAACTCAACCCACAAGGTTGTGAAATAATCTTGATCTTGAGAGAGAGAATTTCTGAAACTTAATTAGCTAAGTAAGAAATTATAGGAACCCATTGGACTTTCAAGTCACGGTGATGAGCATACACCGACAAATTAAACACATAAGTGTTATGCGAAGGTAAACATGTGAAGAATAAGGTAAACATACACTTTTACTACTCAAAAATTTATACATAATGGTTAGGAATATTGGGACTCGACTTGTGAAGAGGTATCCACCCTATAATCACCCATGATATGCAACTTTTAACACACAACTTATGAGTCAACACTAGTGCCATGTCACGAGGAGAATAAAGTAATGCAAATGCATAACAAAAACCCAAAAATATCATATTCAAATAATACCTTACCATCGAGTTCAAAGGAATCAGGGATTATGGTTGTAATAATGACACCAAACCCTCTCCACTTTTAGCCAAATTCTAACACTATGGGATTATTCAAGCTCCAAGGAATGGCTTGTCAAATGCCATGGACACCTCCAAACACATACATGCTTAAATCCTATAAACAATCCGACTAATTAAGCAACAAACCAAATAGTTGCATAGGAATTGGGGTGAAATATTACCCGGGGATGATGCAAAAAATTCCCCCCTTCTTTCTTCATCCACAATGACCTTGTAAATAAGAAAAATAAAGGTTAAAACACTGCTAAAATATTTAGATTCCAACATAAAGTAATTAGTTGAGTAATTGTTATAATAGAGCTTACAATGAGAATTGCCACTTAATAAAAAGTTGAATGCAGAAAGTATCAGGGTCAACTTAAGCATTGACTCAGGGCATGGCTCATCTCACATAACGTTATTGAAAAAAAGATATTAACACTGGACTATAAAACACTTGCACACATGGGACCATGACCTATCCAAAATTCGAAGATTAATCCCAAAGGGACACCACGATTGTGAAGTGGGATAAAAATCCAACGGCCTCACTACGCCAAGCCTTGGTGAACCAACTTGAAATAATCTAATAGAGAAACAAGTGAAGTTAAATACTTAAAAAATTAAAAGGATGGTAAAACACTTTTAATGTAATTTGATCATAGCCATGATTTAATGTTGACTAGATGCACTTCAAATGCCACAATAACAAGTCGTGACATGGAATGGTCACACCAACCAATGGAACTTTTGAGTTCAATTAAGTCCAGGTCACGTTACATGCACTTGGCATTTAGCAAAGTCAATACCCTTACTAGGATAAGTACATTACCGACATTGAAACCATGGCTTCACATTTGTAACCTAGCTTTGTATAAGTCCCCTTACATTAGTGAACACAATCAACAAGCTAACCGTCTTTCTAAAGTTGCTCTTACTTTAGCTCCAGAATTTGGCTCTTACTCTAAATTTTTTGATGGTATTTTGACCTCTAAGGACAATTTCAAGCTCTTTTGAGTTGGTGCGGGAGGTTGCTCCCCCTTTTTTATGCACCCTGTTTTATCATGTATGGAGCGGGCTCCTTTAGACTGCTGATTCTATGTTCTTTTTGTACACGGTAGATATGGGGTGAATTGACAACATATACTGATGGGTATTTATGACATGTTGGATGAGCATGGGGACCTCCCCCACAACACTAGTTGAGTTGTGACTCTTCTGGAAGATTGGTTGTATGCCTTTGCTATGATTGTAGCCCATAACTTGGGCGAGCTGTATAGATGCCCTTTGATTCTTATGAATATCAAGGACAGGCTTTTTTCCTTCTGAAAAAAAAAAGTCCCCTTACATTCATTAGATGGAGGTGCTCACATAAACACTTTTTACCATGTGTTAAACAATACAAAGAACCCTTACCAAAATACCAAGAACTTTACATATCCAATTAACTTATCATGCACATGTAATATTTCATAAGGAATTCTTATCTCATATTCCAACAATATGTATAAAGTGTCGAAGATCTAGGCTATGAAATTGAAACATTAAAATAACAATTTACAACGGATTGAACTAGCATCTACATAAATTGTGTTGAATTGTGTTGATTATAGTACTTGAAGAGAACATAGTATAATAGTCATGACTCTTAAGGATGCATAGCAATTCATTATCCAGAAGAAGTAATACTATGAGCATAACCACTCTCGGTAATGTAAGAATTAAGAGATGAGTATTTGATATTAGGAATAAAATATTGAAATATACATGATTGAAAATTAGTTAAGCGACAAATGTAATTATGAGTTAAAGGTCAAACTATACATAGGGGAAAAAGTGAGTGTTAGACCTCTATCCATGAAAGTGATGATAACTATTATTATTAGAATACTCATCTATATTCCCAAGTCTGAACCATGTGAAAGGCCTATCAAATTAATATCATATCAATGAATGGTTAAAATACTAACTTCATACAAATAGATTATAATCCTCCTTGCATTAGAAGAAATAAAAAAATAAATGACATTGTATGACTTTCATACATTAAATTCAAGTAAGCAAATTGTAAAAACCTATTGTTGAATTAAGAAAGTGTATAGTGATATATTGAACACACTGACAAAGGATATGCCAACATTAATAAATAATTATACATCAAGACTATGAAGGAGTGACTGATGTTGAAGATAAATACATGTTATTTCCACGTTCAAGAAGTTAATAAAATATTTATTATAGGTCTTTTGTTCATGACGTTCTGTAAGGACTATAAAGTCAAAGTTGAATTATTGAATTTTTAAGTCGTGGAAAAAAAACTAGCGTTGAAAAGGGGACATTGCGATTGGCATCAAAGCTAAAGGTCGAAACACTGTGGACCTTATGGGATCAATGTAGATGGAAACATTAATATACGATTAGATAAGACTCAAATATTAACTGAATAAAATTGATTGATTAGGGTAAGTGCACCATCTTTGCCTATGAAACCAATCTAGAAACTTATAAATGAGTAATGGTAGTCTAGATAAGATTTCGGAACATAAAAAATAATAACTAGGATCTAGAATTTAGAGAGATAAATAATAGAACCATTACAAGCCTAGATATTATGATTACAAAAAAATCCTAGACACTTGTATTAAAAACCTAGTAAAGGTCGGAAGTTACCAAAAAAAATCCCTAGACAGGTCTTCCAAGTATTTGATACATTTGGAAATGATGTTGGAAGGAAGGAATGATCATAAATGTATTGATAAATATTATAAAGTAACCCTACTGTGAATATCTTCTGTAAAAATTGCTTAGTCACATTAAGTTGGAAACAAGATGAAATAATTTGGTTTTGTAAACTAGAGAATACTTCTGCACCTAGTGAAAGAGATAAATACTAAGTTGGACCCTCAATTACCTTCGAAATGTTATAATCTTTGCATGTGGATCGATTGGTATAAGTTGACTGGAGTCAGAAGTGACATACGATGAATTCAAGTCGGCTGACCGACCAAAATTAATTGTTTGTTCAAAGGCAAATTGATTGGTTGACGAGAAGTTGACAGAACGACCAGCAGGTAAATGGGAAATCAACCAAAGTTGACCAAGTCAAGTTGACTTAATAGAATAACTGAATGTGGTTAGGAAGTTATGGATTATCATTAATGAACATTTGGTTATATTGCATCTATAAATACGATGTAATGGCTACACATGATGTATTATACAATATTAGTGTGTAGCATGATCATGTAATGAAGTGTGATTTGTGGTCTAGCAAGTCATGGTTGTAAACATTTGTTTTGAGTGTTTGATTAATACATGAGTGAAATATCACCGGTTTGCTGGTTTTCCTCCAAGAGAGAGTTTTCCAAAATATTTTTTATGTAATGTGTTGATGTGTTGTGTTCCGTTGTCTTATATGTAACATGTTTAACTATTTAAATCAATTTGCAAACATGTTGTAATCTTTATTATAACTAAAAACTGGTATCAAAGTTGTATTTGGTTGTAGGGGTGTGCCTTTGTTGCTTAGGCTTTGGATTGATCATAGATTTGGGGAATACATGTTATAGTGGGAGTCTTATGAAGATTCATAGTTAAAATGGCTAACACGTTGACGATACAAATTGGAAAGTTTAATGGACAAAATTTTGAGCTTTGGAAGCTTAAGATCAAGGATCTCCTTATAGATCGAGAACAATGGACTACAGATGACCTAGGAACGACTACAATAGGTGTGTTAAAGGAAGATTGGAAAAAAATCTAAAGAAAGGAAAGGAGTGCAATCCGACTTTGTTTATAAAATTTTGTATTGTTGAATGTCTTAGAAGAAGAAATTGCAAAGAAGCCATGGGAAAAGTTGGGGAACTTGTACTAGTCAAAATATCTGGTTAACAAGTTGCTTCTTCGAAATAATTTGTATCTTTTGAGGATGGGTGAAGGTGAATCAGTTACCGAGAACTCGAATGCGATCAATAATGTTATCAGTCTGTTGTTGTCTGTGGATACTAAACTCACGAGGAGGAGAAATGCATCATTTTTTTTGTTCTTTTCTAGATTCCTGGGATATTTTGGTCATGGCTATTGTAAGCAAAAACACCACATTGAATATCAATGATGTGGTTACATCTCTATTGTTAGAAGTAATGAGACAAAAGAACATGGAAGGAGCAACCCGAGAATCCTTAATGATAAGAGTTCGAACAGTAGGCATAGGAAAAGGAAAAACCTTCGGTAGAAGAGCGAAGTTGATGGGTATATATAAGACCAAATCCCCTGGTCCAATGATGAAAACATGCTAGAGATGTTGAATTATTTGGAATTATAGATGAAATTGCAGGTCAACGAAAATCGAGAAAGGAGAAGGGTCTGAAGAAGGTAATAAAATGATGCTAAGACTTTGTAAGAAGAGAAGGGGGATGTTATTTGGATTCCACAAGCACGCATTCAGATCAAGACTCTTGATTGATCGAATATGGCATGCCATATCATATTACACCTTGTAGAGAGTGGTTTTGTGAATATGAGAAAATTGATGGTGGTGATGTTCTATTGGGATATGATTCATCGACTAGGATAGTCAGATGAGGTAAAGTTCAGCTAAAACTGAAAAATGGAAGAAAAGGAACACTTCCAAGAGTATTACATATCCCAGGATTGGATCGAAACCTAATCTTAGTAAGTGTTATAACATCTTTTATCACACCAGTCCCATAAATGCTTATGATGGTTTGATCTAATACCTTTCCCATTTTGCATACTTCCTTGATCCTTTGTGATGTGTGGACAAACATTTATCTTGGAAAACTTCTAAAAACTCAGTTTTCCAAGCCATATGCACCCTACAGAAGGCTAGCTTGGAAACTATTTTGGTTACGACCATTCCCAATTCCCAAATCCTGTAAATAAATTCTTCTAACTCCCTTCATTACCTCCTCATCAGTATAAAAGAGGCACAGGTAAAATAAAATGCTAATTTCTGAAGATATTTGGAAGCTCAAGCATTGTTCGAGAAAATATCCTCATGTTGTTCAAATTAAACTAGATTCCACAAAATCCCTTTTTCCAGTGTCTGCGAAATTCCTTGTCCCTTATCTGGGACATTGCATTTCTAGCCTTCTTGTGAGCCTTGTTATGTTAGAGAATTGAAGACATTCTATTATAACTACTTCCTAATTGATGATTCAGATGGGGATTTGAGTGCTTGAAGTCCCTGGTGGAGGAACTCTGATCTTAGTTTTAAAACGATGCCATAGTGAGTCTTAGGTGATACCATTCCATTGTATCTTTCTATTCTTTTTTTATGTAAAAGAATTATCTTTTCCATCCATATAAATTGTTCAATTCTTGTTTATGAATGTTTAATATTGGATGTGTAATTTTGCAAGTTCAGTTATAATTATAATATTTACAACTGTAACTACTTCTTGTTGGTTCTTCTTCATTTTCAGATAGCAATTGAAAGTCTCCATGAGAATATTGGAGCAACAACAGGCCAAAGGTTTCTTCTTCAGACTACAGGAACTAGGTAAGCTATTTCTAAACTTGCTCAATCATTTATATTTACTTGTAAACATCATGTATTGTTTCTTGCTCGAATTGTTGGATTTCTTTTATGGGCATCGATATGTGGTGATTATGCCCAATGATCACTAGTGTAGCATAAAATTATGAAAAATAAATGGAGACTCCACTAGGGAAGTCTCTTTTTTGGTTAGTATAGGTTGTTTTGTGTATTTTTCTAGTTTCCTTTTGTTTTTTTCTCTTGTAGTAGTTTTTTGAAGTAGTTTAATTTTCATTTTGAAACCCCTACGAATTTTTTTTGTACTTTCTCTGAAATATAGAAATGATTGTTTTTTCCTCCCATGTTCATATGCATTTTATAGTCTTAATAGGCACATATATTCATGCAAGTGGACCTTTTTCCTTAATTTAATCGGCAGTTTGAAAGTCATACATAGGCTATTGTGTAGCAAAGCGCATACATACACGACCTATTGTAGTTAAAGGCGCATATGAAAAATAACCCATATGCATGATGCTTTAATGTAGGGAACACATACACCTTTATATACACGGGTTTCCTTAAGGTAGGACACATATAGGACACTTATATGTTCTAGTGGGACAAAAATAGGGTAAAAGTTTTCAAAAAATGAAATTTATTTATTGGATTTTAAAGTTGATCAGACCTCGTGGGGATCTGGGTATTTTTTAGATTTTCCAAATTAAGTTTTTTAAGCCTCCAAAATCATCATTTAGTGTGTTTTTATTATTATTATTTACTACATGATAAAGAAAATTAAATTTTGCATGAAATCATAATTTTCTTTTGATTCATTTAGGATTTTTTTGGGAATGTTTTTATAAAAGAAAATATTATATTTTTTTTATTGGCATTACCCCATAAAATAATAAAGAATTGTTTGCTTTGGTTACAATAATCTCCTTAAAAGGTTGCATCTTACTTAAAATTTTGAAAGGTTATGCTTGTTTTTTCTTCCTTTTTGAAAGTTGTTTACAATCAAGTAACTATTTCAAAAGATTAAGTGGTATTTTCCATTTTCAAGTGGTATCTTTTTAATTTTGTTTTCGGTTGAGAACACCATCTTTTCACACTTCTACATCCTTCTGAGTAATAATAACCATTAAAATGAACACTTAATCTAAAATTTACTAGAATTTTTGGATTTATAGGGTTCCCAAACTAGTCTAAATGTAGCCGCCTTGGATTAGGGTGAAAACTAACACTCTAAGGCTATTAAACTATGAAACATAAATTTATGTCATAAGGAGAGGGAAATCCAATTGTTGCATAGGTGTGACCAAGAAGCTCCTCTCAAACAAGAGTCAAGCAGGAGATCGTGTAAGGTTAAGTTTAGGAGATTACCCCTTCGATTCTTAATTGAGAATTTTTGGGATTTTGTGTATATGGGTGCTTCACTTGTACCAAATTGGGCCCTTTATGGTTCCATTGCTTTTGAATCATTGGGCTCAGTTACCCTTCCCATATGTACGATCCCGACTATTGATTTTTTTCTAAAACGTAGACAGTGACTTGGTAACCCTAGTTACATTTCCTATGCACCACCCAGGTGATTGCAAGGGGCTTCTTGTGGTACCTTAATCATACGTTGAACCAAACTATCAATACCCTTGGAGGGTGTCCCATACCTTTTTGGGAGACTTGCACCAAGAAGGGTTGTTAGCGAAGGTCTTGGTAACTGCGTTCACACCTTTGTTGTTGGTTGTGGGACTTAATCAACCCATACTCAGCTTTGAAAGGTCCATTGTTTTCTTGTTTGATATCTCTAGGATATTTTCTAGAAGTGTGTTGTTTGTGCTTAGTTGGCCTTAAATATTTCTTACTTGTTGAATCAAAATTTATGGATAAGATTCCTATAGACACCAACCAAGGGATCTTGTGCATTTCCATTTTTTGGGAACATTGGTGCTCCCTTGATGTCCACCTTGAATTTGCTTGGATTCACCCCGGGGCTACCAGTTTGGTTTTATTTTTCACTCCAAATGTCTTGGCTATTTCTAATGATTCTCAAGCAATCACTTTATATCAAGGGCATCAATACCCCATGCCTTATTCACAAGTAACATATTCTCCTTTTCCTTCTTCCTCATGTGGTGAAAGTTTTGATAGTAGTGACCAATAGTGTAAAAGGAATAGAAGGAAGAAGAATATGAAGAAGATGCGAAGATAAGGGGCCAATTCTTCAACTTCTGTGATTCATGCTAGGGGGAATTCCTTAGCCTCTAGAGGTCATCTTGGGGGAAATTACCTAGCCTATGGAGCTAGTGATAGGGGCATCCCAGATCCAGTCACTGAAACCTACTACCAACCACTGGAGATCATGCTGGGGGCACTCATCCAATCTCTACAAGTCAGACTAGAAACCCACAACTAGCTTCTGGAGGTCATGCCAGGAGAAAATTTTCAATCACTGCAATTCATACTAAAAGTATGTCATCAACCATTGCTAGTCATGTTGATGACACACCATTGATCACCATGAGTCATATTAATGACAAATCACTAGTCACTACAAGTCATATTGGAGATAAGCTACCAACCACTACAAGTCATGATGGGGGCAACCAACTGGTTGTTGCAAGTCATGCTGGGGGAAAACAATCAACCAATGTGATTCATGATGGACATATTGACATTGTTAATAAATCAAAATGAATATGATGCAATCCTAATTTCACTTGTAAGCTTTGTGAAGGAGATCACCTTATTCACATGTGCCCTAATATTCCAGAGATATAAAGAGCGTGGTACATGTCTCAAGGATATTTTACTCCTGAACAACCTATGACTTCAAAACATCTGATTCAACCTTTTGTTGATGAAGTGGTTGAACCAATGCACTCTTAAGTCAATCCCACTCTTCCTTTGGAGAGTGACAAACATAAAATGGTCAAATCAATGCAATCTTCAGTCGATACCACTATTCCTTTAGATAATGATGTGTCTCGCACTAAAGTTTTCTTCACTGCCAATTCAAAAATTGATGGACAAGTGAGAACTCAGTTCACTTCCAATGAACCCCCTCCAAGCTCTAGGCCCTACTTCCTTTGATTGGAATAGTCTAGCAGAACTTTTCCTTTCTTTTTTTCACCCTTTCAAATATGGGTTCAAGTTAAACATTACACGATTTATCGTTATTTTGTTGATAAGGGAGACTCTGTTAGTATTTTATCTCCACATGCTTGGAAAATTTTGGGATCTCCCGACCTTGAGTCAACTGTTAATTAGCTGTTGTATTTGGATCGAAGACCTAGTGAAACTTTGGGACGTCTTCCTTGATTTACTATTAATTTAGGTGGGAAGATTATCTTAGTCTATTTTATGGTTATGGAAGACCCTTTCAACTTTAGTCTTCTCCTTGGGTATGATTGTGTGTATGCTATGAATGTTGTGGTGTCTATGCTCTTTCATGTGATGCATTTTCGTCACAATGGAAGCATTATCAATAGTGATTAGCTTCCATTTATTGATCCTTATCATTGCCTAACTTTAGACTAAGTATACATTTTTCTTGTTCCTAGTGTTTCAATAGACACTACCCTACCATGGGTCAATTCTATGGTCTTATATCCCTTGTGTCCAATTACTACTGAGAATAAGCCTTTGTATTCATGCTTACCTTCTTGGGACTTGATCCCAACAGTTGACTGGGTGATCCATTCAACATGGGAATTGGAGCCTACTCTCCACCCTAATGGTCCAAGTGAATGTTTTGACATGTGTTCTCTCTAGGATGATACGTCAATTCCTTCAAATGAATTTTTCCCAGAGGATATGATCGATTCTAATATTTCTTTTGATATTGATGTCCTCTCCAAAGATCATCTCCCTAGATTGGACCTAGTTATAATCAAATTCGGCCCTAAATTTCCTTTTGAGTATGATCTCACTATTTGTAGATCCTTATCCAATGGAATTCCTGAGTCTTTGGACTCTACCATTGAGATGAAAATCAGTGTTCTTGACGAATTTGATTTTTTTAGTATATTTTTTGACTCCCATGATGATGAGTATGTTCCTGTAGAATGCATTACTTATTTCATCTTCGATCTTCCTCATGAGATTGATCTTATTGATTATAGTTCCTCAGGCCTTGTTGCTTTGGAGTCATCACTAGTAAACTATGCCTTGGTTATGAATATTGTTGAATATATTTAAGTTACCTTGCTCCTCATGTAATGTTTAACTTGAACCCATATTTGAAAGGGTGAAAAAAAGAAAGGAAAAGTTCTGCTATTGAAGATATTGAAGATATTTAGTCATCACTAGTAAACTATGCCTTGGGATAGCACATATAGTTACATGAGGAGCTTGAAGATCACCTAGAGTGATGAAGATCTTAACCTTTGCTACAAGGTTGAAGGTGAAAGCCTATAGAGTGTGACATGCTCATAGATGGGTGCAAGAGGAAATTTTCAACAAATTTCAAGATAGAGGATCTTGGTATCCAGTGACCTTAGATGGATACATAGAAGATTAGTAGTAGAGGAATATACTTGTCACTCAAGTACAAAATGTTTTGATACATAGAGTACAAAATACAGAGGGAGGATGATAATCCTCTTAAGAGGGAGTGACTGCATAAAATACTCAAGTTCGACATGGTACAACAGGATGGACAGCTTCCTAATGGGCCTAGGCTTTACTAAGAGTAAAGTGGAATTTCAACCTTTAATTCAAGGTTGAAGGCAGAATACCAATGATGCTCCTTCTATATGTCGATGACCTATTCTTGACAGGAGAGGACGAACTCATTGAAGATGCAAGGAGGAGACTTGCCACCAAGTTTGAAATGAAATACATAGGGATGATGCACTACTTCTTAAGCATGGAGGTGTGGTAGAATGAAGATGGGATTTTCCTTGGTCTATGAAAGTATGCAGTGGAGATTCTGAAGAAATTCAAAATGTTGGACCACAAGGTGATAGCCACACCTATGGCATTGAACTTGGAGCTACTGTGTGATGATTCATTAGAGTCTTTTGATGCCATGATGTATCATCAGATGACTGGCTCATTGATGTATTTGAAGAATATGAGACCAGACATATGCTTTGCTGTGAACATCCTGATCTAGTTCCTAACGAATCTGAGATATGTTCACCTGTTTGCTGCAAAGCATGTATTGAGGTACCTAAAGGGTACAATTGTGTATGGGATCAGGTATGATATGAATCAAAAGACTATCCTGCACGACTATGTTGATTTGGATTGGGAAAGAAGAGACACGAGAGGAAGAGAACCTTGGATTGCTTCTTCAGTTTGAGATCCGGTATGATCTATTGGTTTGGCAAGATGTAATCCTGCATGGAGTTGAGTATAGCTGATGCAGAATATGTTTCCACTTGCTCGACTATTTGTGAGGTAGTATGTTTTTGAAATATACTATCGGATTTGATTGATCTGACTTGCATTTTTGTATGAAGAAGAGAGGAGCATTGAAGCTCTAGTATGTGATCTAGATCGAGGCCCCTCAAAAGAGGGAGTGATAAATTCTATCATAACTGGAGATACATGTTATCTTAGTGTTAAATTCCTGGTGAAGGTCGTAGGTTTCTCGGATGTAATCATTATTGTAGGTTGACCTCGAATGTAATCAGTCTTGGTGAAGCTCGTAGGTTATCCTTGGACGTAATCAATCATGATCTAATTCTATGCTAGAAATAGCCAGAGTAAAGTTTGATTACTTTAGAGAAATAATTGGTGTGATCCAGAACGAGACCTCTTGAACGAGGGAGTGATGAGTTCTAACATAGTTAGAGAAATAGGTTGTTTGAGCATAAAATACTGACAAAGATCGTAGGTTTCTCAGACATAATCATTCCTGTAGGTTGTCCTTGGATGTAATCAGTCATGGCGAATCTCGCAAGTTATCCTTGGACGTAACCAGTCTTGATATGTTTTTATGCTAGAAATAGCTAGAGACCAGAAGATGCAGATGCATGATATCTCACATGGGAAATGAGATAGGTTGTCTGAGCAGAAAAGACCCTGGTGTAGCAGGTTGCTCGGATGTAATCAATCATGTAGGTTGTATGACTATAAATACGAGTCCTCATGTGATACACATGTTACTTAGATGTAATTAGTCCTAAGACAGGTTATCCAAATGTAAATATGAGCCTTGGTGTGGTACGCAGGTTATTCGGATATAATAAGTCATGTGTGTTTTCTGAGTGTAAAAAAGATCCCTAGCATGGTACGCAGGTTACTTGGATGTAATATGCCATGAAGGTTGTCTGAACAGAAAAGATCATGGACGTAGATTGTTCAGATGTAATAAGTCCTTGAGGTTGTACTAGAACGTAAAAGCCCTGGTGTAGCAGGTTTTTCGGTCGTAATCAGTCCTTATATATATATATATATATATATATATATATATATGTATATATATATATATGTATGTATATATATATATATGTATATATATATATATATGTATATATATGTATATATGTATATATGTATATATGTATATATGTATGTATGTATGTATGTATGTATGTATGTATGTATGCGTGTGTGTTCCCATGTTGGAGATGATAAGGTCACGAAGCACATGAGGTGCACCTAGGAGGTTCTCCTTTACTGGTAGAATACAAGTTGACCATGGAGAGACGTAATGCACTGAGTATGTTCCTAGAAGGTTATCACATAGTGGTAGATGCAGGATTGTCTTGGTGTTGATAGAATGAGGGTGGTCTACATCTAGGCTATGATCTGTGTGCTTTGTTTTTGTTTTGTTTTATGTAGGACCAAAGAGATGATTTGGATACGAAAATATAAAGGTAGGAAACATAGGCTATTGTCATGGCAATGTAAAGAAGGTCCTAAAATGTACCTACACGATGATATGATATGATGAGAAGACAATATAAGATGTGAGTTATTGTAGTGGCAATGTAAAGAATGGTCCTGGTCTATACCTACACAATAGATTTCTCATGTATATGATGAAGACTTGGATGAGGTCTAGGCCTAAACCCAACATGAAAAAGAGTTGGCTCTGTAGAAACTTCCTATGACGGATAGATGGGACAAAGTGAACAAGATGAGGACAATGGCAGCAACGACGATGATGACCAGATGTGTTGATGACTATAGCGAGAGAATACCTTCCTAGTTAAGAGGGATTGTTGTTGTAATTGTAACTTTGAAATATATTCTGATGTATATTACTATTGTATATTGTTGTATCCCCATCGGTGATGTGTGTTCCTCCTTTGGGGATGTCATCATTGTGTATGGTTTGTGAGGTAAACCCTTCGTTGTAAGTCGAGGAAATAGTCCCTAGGTTAAATAAAGGAAAATGTATTTATGTGTATTCTTAGGTAGGTTGGCCCCAAAGGTAACATGTTCGACCTAGTAGTTGAGTTAACAACTCAATGAAATAATATAAATAGGGAGGTGCACTCCTCATTTGTCACACACTCACTTTCTCTCTCATGTGCACCTTAGGAGAGAGAGGAAGAGGAGAGATAAAGAGCTTCCACATACACATTGTTCTTGGGTTATTCTATCTTGTCATCTTATCTTTGTGTCAAACTATTATGAGTAAGTTTGTGGTGTTTTGTCGTTTATGGTTTCCCTGATAAAAATATTTATGTCTTGTGTATCTTTGATGTATTGTTGTTCATGTTATTCTTTCAGATAAATATCCTAAGTAAATTAACTTACAAAAACTAACAATGCATTATGAATAACTAGTTTGGGGACTTTTAATTGTTGATGTCTGTGAAGATACATCAATACTCCCTCTTTAACTAGAGAAGTCTTTTTATACTATACCAAGCTTTCTCTGGATAGAGGCTTAGTAAATATGCTGAAAATTCTGCTCATCCGTGGATATGTACAAGAGTTACACAACTTATTTATGTACCATGTCTTGGATATAACTAACTAGGGAACTTTGTAAATTTTTTACTTATTTACAATATTTTCTATCTGGAGCAAAATATTTGATGTGATCTTTCTTGATCACTGTACTAGTCAGAATCCATATATCCTTGGAACTTTATTTCACTAAATCAGACATGTCTGAATCTACATACACTTGTACCAAGTAGGGAACACAAAACATGCTTTGTAGTACATGTCTATGTATTGACTGCAAAGCATATAACTGATCCTGGGACTTGTATAGATATATATAACATCTACATGATCCTACAAATCTGAACAAGAATAATATTTATCTTTATGTGTGTGGTCATGGATTTACAATCCATTTTTCTTGAATCCTTTCAAGAATTGTACTGAACATTTTTCCTCAACAGAAGAAAAAATCTTATCCAATGATCGTTACATCTCTAAAATTAAGAATCATCCAATATTCTTACATATATATTCCTTTTGAATATGAGTACCATACATGGTTTCTACATAGCAAGGGGTTAATTTGACCAATTCCCTTGGTTTTTTCCAAGAGCTAGCAAATCTAGCTTCTCCCTCTCAACATCTAGGATGTGAGAATCATAAATTTGAGTCCTCGATCACAGAGACTCATAATCCTGTATATCTAACACATATATGATTATAATTAAGATAACTACATTACCTTTAGGAGTCTTTACATTTATCCTAATATAATTAGGGCTTCTATTATGTCTTCTTCCTAAGAAACATATGAACCTCTCGATCTACTCTGTTTAAGGATCAACCATCTGAATGAATCCATGTCATTCTCTTATTGTAGGTCACGAAATATGTTTTTCCCTACAAGAAAAAATATTCAAATGATTAGTAACATTACAAAACCATGAAATTCAATAACATAAAAAATTTCAACATACTCCTAATGGTTCACACAGTTATGTACATGGACTAAACAAATGTTTTGACATAACCCCATTCATATCTAATGTGATGTTTGAAACCCTATATCAGTCCTATATAGTTCAAAAATTCTTATTTTATGAAGGAAATATGCAGCCCCATATTCATATCTCATGAATCAAGCATGAAGCCCTCTATCTGATATATTATGACCAATCATGCAGTATTATATTCACATCTCATGAAGCAAACATGCATCCCTCTATCTCATGTCTTATGAAGGAAATTTTTCTTTATATTAGTACTATATAAGTCTATATCATTCCTGCATAAGTATTATATCAGTCCTATATTATATCACATAATATGGACTCATGAGATCAACAATATGCTAATAAAAGACAAACAACAATGTATATGCGCAACACAATTTCGAAGTCCACGAATACAAATATCTACATGTTAGTCATGAAACATATTAAAAAACCTTTAGATATTCTTTATAAAATCATAAAAAAACCAAAATATAAAGTACTTATCTTTAATTTATTTGTGTGGGATCCCTCTTGATCTCTGCACCCTTACAGAGAATACTAGAGTCCATCTTTATTCACTTGAATGGAAGAGCTTCTTTGTAGTGAAAGGATTTCTTCCTTTCTTCATTCTTGTCATGAGGAAAATATTCTCCTCTTTAGTGCAAAAAACCTTGATTTGGATGTTCCCCTCTTCTTGACTCAAGTCCTTCTTCTTCAAAAGATTGGCGAGTGTATCAAAACACTCCCTTGCGGTCTTCAACAGAATGATCACAGACATGAGATTATCCTTAACCGAATCAAAGATGATGCGCTTGGCATTTTCTTGATTATTCTTGAAGTTGATTATCCCTTCATTGGTGGTAGGATCCTCTCCTACCGTCAATACATAACCATAAAGGTTATGCTCATCAATAATATTCAACGCCCTTTCCTTCCATGTGTTGAAGTTGGAAGTACCTTCAAGGTGGTCTTTCGACTGAACGAAGATTGATGTGATGGCTGCAATATTTTTCTCAAATCTTCAAGATATACGTAGGATTATATTTTTGCACAAAACTAAGCTATTTCACACCCTATGCTTTGATACCATGTTGAATTTTGAGCAAAATCGGGGATTCTTGAACTTTAAAACTTTTATCAAACAATTCCAACACTTATAAAATTCACATATGGATATTTATATCAGCCACATAATAATATTTCTATAAACCACACGATAAATCTCATGAATCAAATCAGCCACATAAAACAATCAACAATAAGAGACAAGATATACCCTAGGAAAACCCTCCAAACACAGAGGATGAAAAACCCATCAATTCTTTGAGTATGATATATAGATTTGAAGAGAATGGTTTACAACACACAAGCATATTTCCTGATAAGATATATCACCTCAATAGTAAAGCAAAGAGATCCAATGTAACCATGGAAAAACAACTATATGAAACTATATTGAACTTGTCATATGCCTAGCATATTAATAACAAGCCAAAAAACCTATCATGCAGAAGGTGGTACATAGGAGGCGCAGTAAAAACACAGAGAGCACCACATAGTTCATTCACAAGTAGAATATAACTAGAACTCCATCCATGCAAACATTAGCGCCCTTCCTTTCCTCAATTAGCTTTAACTGAATGTTCATTGTCTTGAACTGAAAGTGAACTAACTTGAATTGTATGTTAACTGAATTGAGTTAAATTTTAACTCACTTGAGCTAAATGTTAACTTACTTGAATTGAATATTAACTTTACTTGAACTGAATGTTAACTGACTTGAACTGAATGTTAACTAAATGTGAACTGAACTCAATATTTAACTGACTACTGATCACTTAGTTAATAGGATAATTTAAGTGTCATAAGTGCTTCACTCTTAGTGCCATCCATGAACAATTTCTATTATTAACTTTTGCATAAAGCTCTTTAGTTAACTGATGCATGCTGATTGATGAACATTAAGCTCTTCTTTACTTAACTGATTACATTCATTAATAGTTCAACTGATGCTTTGAATGAGGAATTTATTGAGGCATTCATATTTTATTGAAGCTTTATAAGTTGAGTTCACTAATACATTTGCATGGGAAATGCAAATTCTCTTTCTCTATGCGTTATCTCATTATCATTAAATCATTAATGCATGGTCCATATGCGTATTATTTATCCATCTTATTATATCACGCTCAAAAGAATTAATCCATACATACTGATGATCATATATATTACCCTGAGCCATATCGTCATATGGTAAATTAATTCACTCTAGAGGTAGCTAAGCCCTAAATGAGACTTATAGCACTCAGTGACCATGACTAGCAGTATATCACATAGTATAACCACATGACTTGATACGACACAAGTCCCTCTCCATAATTGGAGATCCATTCTCATAGGGTACCATCTACTAGAATCATTGAATTGACACAACAAAAGTCCATAGTCTTGATACAGCACAAGACTAGTATTGATACAAAGCAAGACTCCAATCTTGATACAACACAAGATCACAGTACATGTGTTTATTAAATTGAAATTGTTGGCAACTCGCAAACCGCAATTGCAGAAGGAAGGAGTTCCCACGTATTGTGGAAAGGATGACTACAGGAAGATCATTGTGGAAAGGGTAAATACCGAAGCCTGTTTCAAAAAAGTTGAAAGGGAACCCCACAACCCGCAATTCGCAATTGCAGAAGAAATGAGTTCCTAGAGATTGCGGAAAGGATGATTGCAGAAATATCATTACGGAAAGGGTAAATGTGGAAGCCTGGTTCGAAAAAGTTGAATGGAATCCCCATAACATGCAACCTGCAATTACAGAAGGAAGGAGTTTTCGCAGATTGCAGAAGGTTAATTGCAGAAGTAGAAAGATAGTTTGCGAAAATATAAATGCAGAAGTTTCGTTGCGAAAAGGTAATTGCGGAAGCAGAAAGATAATTTGTGGAAAGAAAAATGTGGAAAGGTCGTTGCGAAAAGGTAATTGCGGAAGTATTTCTATCAGATTTGGAGTGATGCATTATCGCACAGTTAATTCAGAGTTTTTGAATGAAAAGGGTTATTTTATGATTTATTGATTGGTGAAGGGTCACAATGAAGATACATGACTGTTAGATGAAGAGGAACGATTGCGGGTATATAATCAAAGATTTAAACCTTCAAATAAGTGTCTCTGTAAATTTAATTGGAAGATATAAAGGTGGAAAGAAGTCAGAGATTGAATTATCATATAAGAGTGGTTGGGAGGCGCAAGGACAAGTTGCAAGCCTGTAGGGGGTCATAGCCTCCTTCTAGTTGTTGTTGGTAAACAAGGTGTTGG
This sequence comes from Pseudotsuga menziesii, assembly GCA_001517045.1. Taxonomy (NCBI): domain Eukaryota; kingdom Viridiplantae; phylum Streptophyta; class Pinopsida; order Pinales; family Pinaceae; genus Pseudotsuga; species Pseudotsuga menziesii. Next base: position 111,530 of record LPNX010057368.1, on the reverse strand, counting down.
TGCATCCTTCAGTTGTAGCTGAAAAAACTTGGGTGTTGGTGCATCCATCAAGTTGGTGCTTGCAAACTATTTTTAAATAGAATTTTGCAGTAATAAGAAGTATTGGTGGTTTTCCCAATTGGGGTTCCAGGATAATATTGTGTGTTCTTTGTTCATTGTTTATTTTGTTTAAAGTGATAAAAATATAAATAGATTTCTTAATACTGATTCACTCCCCTCTCTCAATATTAATTGATTTTCTAACTATTGGTATCATAGCAGGCTCTTCACTAAAAGTTTAAACACTTGAAGAGAGATCTTTCATCAATATGGATCAATAAGTAAAAATGTCCTCCAAGGTTCCAATATTCAATGGATAATATTATGCTTTTTGGAGCATTAGGATGAGAAGCCATATAATGTATATTGGACTAGATGTTTGGATACTTGTAGTAACATGGTATATGGTATATATATCCAAAATCTCTTCCCATAGATATTGAAGGAATAAAACAATCTGGATACAATGCTAACGTTGTTAATGCAATATTGGCCGGATTAGCCAAAACATTATTTTCCAAAGTGATGCATTGCAAAACAACAAAGGAGAGCTAGGACAAATTGTAGACCATCTATGAAGGAGAGATCAAGGAAAAAAGGGACAAAATCCAGACTTTTAAAACTCAATTCGAAAGTCTAAAAATGAAGGAAGAAGAAAACATTTCAGAATGCTTTGAGAGAATTGAGGAAATCGTTAATGCAATTCAAGGGCTAGGAGCAGAATTGAAAGAAAAGGAAATAGTTGAAAACGTACTAAGATCACTTCCAATGATTTATAATCTGAAGATTTCCACCCTAGAAGATAGAGAAGATCTTGACAAACTCAACATGGAAGAACTATATGGGATCCTCATAGCTTATGAAATGAGGATTGGGCAAGATAATTCTCAAAAGAAGGAAGCAACTTTCAAAGCATCTAAGGTATCTAATAAATCTGAAACAAAGATTCAATCAAAAGATTTTGATGATGAAGAAACACTTTCTGTTAAAAATCTTAAGAGAGGTACTGGTAAGTAAAAAGGGAAATTACCCTTAAAATGTTTTAACTGTGGGGGGATTGGTCACTCTGCTTCCAAATGACCTTATCCCAAACAAGAAGATGATGATGAGTGCCTTGAAGATTCAAAGAAGAACAAAAGGATTTTTAAGAAGAAAAGCAAAAAGAATACTTTTTACTCCATGGATGGTAACTGCTCAAATGAGTCTAGTGAAGATGAAGATGTTGAATTCCTATTCATGGGTATAGAGAGCAAAATCCCTAAAGAAGAAGTAGAAGGTGTGGTAGATCTTGAAGCAGAACTTGTAAGTGCTCTTGAAGAATTAGGGAAGTATAAAAGGATGTACAAAAAATAAAAAATTCATATGACAAAATTTGAGGAGAAAGACAATGATGCAAAAAGAATTATTACTGCTTTAAAAAATTGGCTTCAAGAAGCCAAAAAGGTTGAAAACAATCTAGAATGACAACTCAAGAAAAGAGAGAAAGAATTAGAAAAGTTTGAAGCTGAACTGATCTTCCTTAGAAAGAAGACAAATGAAGAATCCTTTCAATCAAAGTTTAATAGAAGTTCTGAATGACATCCTAAGTTGTCAAAGATCAATTAGTAATAAAACTGGACTAGGTTATGACAAAGGAAAGAAGACAGAACAATCCTCTTTCATAAATAAAGAAGGAAATAAAAAAAGTTATGTTGATTCACTTATGAGTCCAATTGTAAAGGAATACAACAAAATATTTGCTCTCTCTCAAAACGAAAGCATGGCAGATAATGTGCCAAGCGTCTATGAACAAATCTTTTTGGGAAATTGTTATGCCTGTAACAATTTTGGACATATAGCTAGAAATTGTAAACTAATGGTTCCTATTGGGAAAGGCATTACATCACAATATCTTTTACATAAGAAGAATGCCACTAAAAGCAATCAAAAAGGAAGAAACTATAATTCTTTTGCTCCTCTACAGAGTTATAGTATAGAATGTTACAAATGTGGTAATCATGGACACATTGCTAGAAATTGTAAACTAGTGATTCCTATGGAGAATGACACCACAAAATCTCAAGGCAACGAGGAGAGGAACGTTTGGAAGAAGAAGGATGACGTGGAATGTTAAATATCTCTATGTGCAACATAAAAACAAAATCTATGGCATGTGGACAGTGGATTCTCAAAACACATGGCATGAGACCCAAATAAGTTTATAAGCTTAAAAAGAAATAAAAAAGAAAAGGTCACTTTTGGAGATAATCTATCCTGTAAAGTAATTGGGAAGGGTACAATGGCTCTTAGAGACAAGATGAAAGATGAAAACGTTTTGGTTGTAAAGAACTTAAAACCTAATCTTTTAAGTGTGAGCCAAACATGTGATCAATGACACATATGTATATTCGATTCCTGGAAGTGTGAAACTAGAAGAAAATATTCAGGAAAACTTGTTGGGACTGCTGTGAGAACTCCAAACAATGTGTATATTCTAGAAAATGAATAACAATTCTATATGAGTCAAATTGATGAAAGTTTGCTCTGGAATAGAAGGATGGGGCACTTGAACTTTGACAATCTTGTAAAAGTCAGTAAGAAGGGAGATGTAAGGAATTTATCGAAGATCATAAAACCACCAAATAATGTTTGTAGACATTTTCTTCATGGGAAGCAAACGAGAACAAGCTTCAAGGTCAAAGAGCATACAACCTCTCAACCATTAGAAATAATTCACACTCATCTTTGTGGACCAACAAGGACTAAAATATTTCAAGGTGAACATTACTTTATGTTATTAATCGATGATTATAAAAGAATGACTTGAGTGGAATTTCTTAAATAAAAACTAGAAGCCTTTACGAAGTTCAAATCCTTTAAAGCACTTGTTGAAAATGAAGAAAATCTCAATATTAAATGTCTAAGATCAGATAATGGTGGTGAGTTCACCTCAAATAAATTCAACGAGTTTTGTGAAACTCATGGACTCAAAAGGCAGTTTTCAACAGCAAAAACTCCTCAGCAAAATGGATTTGTTGAGAGAAAGAACAAGATAGTCCAAGAAGCAGCCATAACTATGCTTAATGAAGCAAAACTTCCTGATGGCTATTGGAGAGGAGCAATAATATACAGTTGTCTATGTACAAAACAGAGGACAACTTAGAGTGAATAGTGACAAGACTCCTTATGAGCTATGGTTTGGAAGACCAACTTTAGTTAAATATTTTAGAGTTTTTGGAATTAAATGCTACATAAGTAGAGATGATGATAATCTAGGGAAGTTTGACTCTAGAACAGATCAAGGTATATTTCTTGGATATTCTTCTACCAAAAGGGCATACAGATGTTATAATCTAAGGTTGCACAAGATCATAGAAAGTGAAAATGTAACTGTTGATGATACTAAACCAAGAAGAATACAAATCCAAGAAAGTGTGGATATTGAAGAAACTAATGATGAAGAAATAGATGATAAAGAAAAAGAAGAAAGTTCACAAGAAGAGGATGTTTTTGAAGAATAAGAAGAAGAAAAAGAAGAGAAAGAAGAACCACATGAAAATGAGAATGAAGACTCTCCAAGATCAGACACAAAGACACCATCTAGGTGGGTTTAGAAGATTCATCCTGAAAGTCAAATAATTGGTGACAAATATTCAAGAGTTAAAACAAGAAGACAATTATTTTATGATGAAGAACAAGCACTACTTTCGATAGTAGAACCCAAAACATTTAAATAAGCCTGCAAAAGTGAGGATTGGATCAATACTATGAATGATGAACTTGATCAAATAGAGAAGAACCAAACTTTAGAACTTGTCCCAAGATCTAAGGGCATGAATGTTATTGGAACCAAATGGATTTTTAAAAACAAGTTCAATGAGCATGGTCATGTGACAAGAAACAAGGCGATATTAGTATGCAAGGGATATGTTCAAGTAGAAGGTGTTGACTTTGAAAAATAATTTGTACCCATGGAAAGACTTGAAGCTATTAGGATGTTTAGATTTTCATTGCTTCAAGAACTTTAAAGTGTACCAAATGGATGTAAAATCCACATTTCTTAATGGAGAACTTGAAGAAAAAGTCTATGTTGAGAATCCTAAAGGTTTTCTCTTATCATAAAATAGAAATTATGTTTGCAAACTTAAGAAGGCACTCTATGGCCTTAAACAAGATCCAAGAGCATGGTTCTCAAGACTTGACAAGTATTTAAAGCAGCACGGATATAGAATAGGGGCCATTGGCAGTAATTTATACATAAAGTTTGAAAACAAAAATATGATCATTGTTGTAGTCTACGTAGACGATATCATATTTGGAAGTGATCTACAAATTCTGAGTGTAAACTTGCTTCAGAAATGAAGAAGGAATTTTAAATGTCAATGTTAGGAGAACTAACATTCTTTCTAGGTTTATAAGTATCTCAATTAGAAAAGGGTTTTTCATCTCTCAAACTAAGTATATCAAAGAGATGTTGAAAAAGTTCAAAATGGAAGAATCCAAACATGTTAGTACTCCTATGGTCATTGGTTGTAAATTGAGCAAGGATGATGAATCTTTAGAAGTAGATCATACTATGTATAGGTCAATGATCGGTAGTTTATTATATGTAAAAACTACAAGATCATATGTAATGCAGGCTATAGGTTTGGTTCCAGATTTCAATAAGCCTCAAAAGAAACACATGTGGTTGCAGTAAAAAACAATTCTTAGATATCTAAAAGGTACCGTGGATTATGGATTATGCATCCAAAAATAAATAACTTCACTCTAAGAGCATTCACTAATGCAGATTGGGCAGGAAGTATTGATGACAGAAAAAGCACTAGTGGAGCAACATTCTACTTAGGAGATTGCTTGGTGTCATGGCTAAGCAAAAAACAGTCTTCCATTTCACTGTCTACAACATAAGCCGAGTATATTGTTGTTGCATCATGTTGTACATAAGTCATTTGGATGAAGCAAACATTGGAATATTTACTTGTAAAATATGAGGACCCCGTTGTTATACACTGTGACAATACAAGTGCTATAAACATATCCAAAAATCCTGTTATGCACTCTAAGACAAAACATATTCCAATCAAATATCATTTTTTAAGAGAGCAAGTGTCTCAAAAAGTGGTCAAATTGGAGTATATTGATACGAAGGAACAAATTGCATACATTTTCACTAAGTCGTTACTTGGAGAATCATTTGCCTATCTTAGGTAGAAATTGGGGGTTATCCCTCATCATTTAAAATTAACTAAAAGGATGAAAACCTTGTCACAGGAAGAGGAGAAATGTTGACAGGAGGAGACACACTCACATGGGGAGTGATTTTAAAATCTATGGTCCATTAGTAAATAATTATGAGTGGTTTGATCATCTCAAAGAAAGGTTGATGTTGTTGATATGAAATTGTAATACTTATGATTTTTGTTACTACGTATTGAAATTATTGTGTTAAAAGTTACGGGCCTTGGAAGTAAGGTTTACATCTTCATATAGTTGAAAAAGCACAGAAGAATGAGATCAATGTTCAAAAGGAAATGCAAGTACACTTTGTTGTGTTGCTTATATACAATTACAAACTATAACATTATGAAGATATATAGAAAAATGGAGCAATGTTATAGGGGGAGTTTCATTTCTAAAATTTGTCATTGTTGTCAAAGGGGAAGAAAAAGATCCTTTCCAATGTCCAAGGAAGGTTTTGCCAATCAATGCCAAAGGGGGAGATTGTTGATTAAATTGACATTGTTGGCAACCTGCAACCCGCAATTGCAGAAGGAAGGAGTTCCCGCATATGGCGGAAAGGACGTCTACGGAAAGATTGTTGTGGAAAGAGTAAATGTGGAAGCCTGTTTTGAAATATTTGAAAGGAAGCCTCACAACCTGCAACCCACAATTGCGGACCAAATGAGTTCCCACATATTGTGGAAAGGATGATTGCAGAAAGGGTAAATGCAGAATCTTGGTTCAAAAAATTTGAAAGGAATCCCTGCAACTCGCAATCGCAGAAGGAAGGAGTTCCCGCAGATTGTGGAAAGGGCGATTGAGGAAAGATCGTTACGGAAGGTTATGTGCAAAAAGACAGTTTGCGGAAAGATAAATGCAGAAATGTCATTGGGCAAAGGTAATTGAGGAAGTGGAAAGACGGTTTGCGGAAAGATAAATGTGGAAAGGTAATTGTGGAAGGATTTCTGTTAGAGTCGGAGTGATGCATTATTGCACTATTAATTCAGATTTCTTGTAACGAAGATGTTATTTTACCATTTTTAATTGGTGAAGGGTCACAATGAAGATATGTGACTGTTAGATGAAGAGGCATGACCGAGGGTATATAAGCAAATCTTTAAACCTTCAGATAAGTGTCGCTATACTTTTAATGGGAAGAGTTAAAGGTGTACATAAGTCAGAGATTGAATTATCATATAAGGGTGGTTGGGAGGAGCAAGAACAGGCTACAAGCCTGCAAAGGGTCATAGCCTCCTTCTAGTTGTTGCTAATAAATAGGGTGCTGGTGCATCCTTTAGTTGTAGCTGAAAAACTTGGGTGTTCGTGCATCCAGCAAGTTGGTGCTTGCAAACTAATTGTAAATATAATTTTGCAGTAATAGGAAGTATTGGTGGTTTTCCCAATTGGGGTTCCACGATAATATTGTGTGTTCTGTGTTCATTGTTGATTTTGTTGAAAGTGATAAAAATTTAAATAGATTGCTTAATACTAATTCACCCCCCCCCTCTCAGTATTACTTGATTTTCTAACAACATGCATCCACCTTAATACATGAGGACATAGATAAGAATTGATACAACACAATGTCCTGACTTGATACCACAAAATTCTTGGAGAACGACTCTTGACGTTGTATAATCAACAAGGGATGCCTTAGTTCCCTCTTTCCAACATATCAAATCCCATCGACTCTAAAACATATATTATGGGATAGCGATATAGAGTTTTTTTAGTACCTTGGAACTTGCAGTCATCAATGGAAGGTTTCCTTTCTATCAATAGTGGGAATACATCAATGTCCCCTGATTTTTTGAGTCTACAAGTGTTCAACATCAAATCATTTATTCACACTTATTAGATTGTACTAAGTACCTTGTCTCTCATTATCTTTATCGATGACTTGGATCATGTTTGTTAACGATATACATCAATGAACAATATTCAAATGGTGTCTTACTATGTTCAAATTCAAGACATCTATTCAAATGGTTTAGACTTGTATCTTTATTGGTTGGTTTGAAGACCTCAAGTCCATTATATAGCATCACATCTTTTTGCTCTGACTTGGATTGCATTGGATTGTCATTTATTCATTTTATGACACCGATTCTTATGGAGAATGATTTGTCTAATATTTATTTATAGATATCTTCATTTGATTTTGAGATATATTTCCACTATGTATCTCTTTCATCGATATGATCTCCTTTTGACATGGACCCACTATGCACTTATTTTTGTGTCCATGATCACTTCTTATATAATTCATGGATCTACAGTTGACTTGCTTTGGTGGCCATGCTTCTACGGTTACTCGCATGGGTATGCTTGCCTTGGTAAGAGAGATTTGTTACTTGATCTGTTGCAGGTACCATCTATGGCTTATTTTTGGGAAATTGTATCCATGCTACTTCTGCACTCAATTCTAAAAGGTTGTAATGTATTTGGCCATTGTTTATCCCTCTGGCCTCACACATTAGGGAAAATATATTATAGCATATTCTGTCACACCAATCCATATATTCTTATGATGGTATGATCTTATTCCCCACTTCTGCATACTTCCTCGATCCTTTGTGATGTATGAACAACAATTTATCTTTGAAAACTTCTAATTAAAATTGTGTTTTCCAAGCCAAACATGCCCTACAATAATCTATCCTGCGTATACACACCCTTCTTGTGTTTAGCCCATGTATCTGTCTGTTTGAGGGTAAAGAATACAAATAAAGTTATTTTATAGAAACTTTTTCGATTATGATAGTTTCCAATTCCCAATTCTCGCACATAACTTCCTCTAACTCCACTAACTGCCTCCTCATCAGTATAAATGAGACATAGGTAAAATAAAAAGATAATTTCCAAAGAGATTTTGAAGATCAAGCATTGTTAGAGAAAATAACCTCATGTTGTTCAAATAAAACTAGATTCCACAAAAGCCTTTTTTGCGTGTCTACCGAATTCCTTGTCCCTTATATAGAACATTGCATTTCCAGCCTTCTTGTTAGCCTTGTTATGTCATAGGATTGAAGAGATTCTCTTGGACACACTTGCTAATTGAATATTTAGATTGGGAGTTGAGTGTTTGACGGCTTGGGTGGAGGATCTCTGATCTCAGTTTCAGAACAATGTTGCAGTAAAACTCAGGGGATACCATTACATTGCATCTTACTATTTATTTTTATATAAAATATTTCTCCCTTTTGTCCATATAAATTGTTCAAATCTTGTTTATGAATGTTCAATCTTGGATGTGTAATTCTACAAGTTCAACTATAATTATAATATTTACAATTGTAATTACTTCTTGCTATTTCTTGTTCATTTTGATATAGAAATTGAAGGTTTGCATCTGGAAAAATTTTAAAGATCCATAATTTTCTCAAGGTGTAGAAACCTTGGCGAATCTTACCAATTGTTAAATTTGCAATCATAATATTTGGCTATTTATTTGTAAAAAAATTCAAATTTCTAAGGACTTTATATAGTTTTTGGATAATTTTAGCATTTTTAGAGTAAAAAAACAATATCCCATGGAATCTGGACGAATCACTTTGAAAAAAAGGAAAATCGGCGAATTTGTTTTTGGAAAAAATGTCAAAAAATAGCCCTTGGGCTAAATTTCACTCCTAAAATTTTCCTTGGCACTTTCTAGGTTGATTATACATACATCCACACACACACATACACACATTCCATGAATGTTAGCTCCTAAAAAAATTGAGCAAGGTAGACCTTATATGACTCTACCCTCTAAGAAAAGCACACACAAAATTTTCAAAGACATTAATAGTCATGGGATTCCTATCATGCTACATTTCTCCCCATGTAAGAGTTGCACCTTCCATACATTGTAAGGCTACCCCAATGTGGTCAAATTATAGCTTAAGCCCACCTATCCACTCATGCGGTTTGAAATCCACATTTAATTTGAATTAGGGTATTTTTGAAAATTTAGCAAAATCCTTGAAAGAACCCCATAACCCCATATATATGGTTATTAAATCCACATCCTACACTTTTCCATTATTGGCGTTTATTATTGACCTATTTGAGATTATCTCATTCTAAAAATATCAATATTGTAGTATTTCCTTTATTTTATATATTTATAATCAAATTTCCATGGAAACATTTTATTTAAGCAATATCTCATTCTTAACTCATTCATAACAACTTAGCTTAGTCCTAGTTCCATAAACCATGTTTTCCACAAAACATTAGTAGTTAACTATTTATATTCCCTTGTAAGTAAATATGAATGTCCAATGATTGCTAAATCTCGATGGAAGGTTTCCCCTCAATATCAAAAGGTCGGTAAATTTGTCTTGACCAAGGTTTTGATTTATTTCTCCATAGCACCAAGGTTGAAGTTAGGATGTGTCGTGACGAACCCTTCATGTTCCTAGGTGGTAACCCTTCACCTTCCTACATGCGAGGCTATTATTTGTCTAATATAGGAGATGAGTAATTCTTCAAATTTCTTGGAGTGACCCTTTGTCTCCCTTGGTCTAGGATCATGTGCACCAATACCATTTGTTATAGATCTACTATTAGTTAATGTGCCCCTAACACCAACTTAAGAGAAAATATACAAAAATGGTGATAATAAGAGAAACAGATATACATATAAATAAAATTATTATTCTCCTATTAAACCATACTATTACCATATGGTGCAAATAACTAGAACAAGATGGCCTAGAAGTTAAACTAAAAAAGATTAAAGTTATGGATTTATGTTTCCAAATATAAGCTTGTTAACATTCAATGCATTGTTTAGTTCCCAAACCCAACTCAACAAAGGGTTATGTTGGTTTAGCTCTTATGGATAGACAATGATGTCAATTTCAATTTCAAGATGTCCATTTTAAGATCAAGCTTTTCTACAAGGTTGTATCACTAATTTACTATATGGATTAGAGATTTGGTGTACTAGTTTTCAACAAATAGAAAGGCCTCAATGCTTATTTACGTTCCCTATAAACTCGTTAAATCTAAGAGAATAATCCATCATGTTATTATTTTGTAGATTAAGAGTTTACCTTTTTATAACCTAGTGTTATTTCATATTATTACCTTCTTGGATCGACTTCATTGTTTGGCCAATTTTGGTCTTAGTAAGTAAATGCATCTTATTTTTGCATTTAAATTTTCAACCAAATAGAAACACTAGCACTTTTGGTATTTGGAGTGTAGTGAACAAGATAATTATTTTTCTATTTGTAGACCTAGAAAGGTAAGCTGCTTATAGTCACAACTCTCCATCCCTTGGATCTTCAATCCTATGGAATTTTAAGAAAAACTATCTATGTATCTATCAAGCTTGTCTTTATAGTAACCTTTAGCAAAGTGATATGCTAGATATTCCATTCTTGTTTCCTCATATTTCACTATCAGATCCCTACTTATATCACTTCATCTTGATACATAGCAAAACATGTTGGAGGTTGATTGTCCATGTTAGATCCAAAATGATCAATCAAGGTTTCCTTCTACTCACTATCAAGATGGAATGTTCATTCATGTGCTCCTAAGAGATATTAACTTCCAAAATGAAAACAAGTAGAAGGATCTAGTGTTTGAACAAGACGGATTTTTGGGACAAATTAACAAATAGTATATAGAGTTTCAAAAGTGGTTAGAACAAGAAAGAATGACACCGATACCACTAATTGAAGATATAAAACCTAGGAACTTCAAAAAATAGTATTTTCACACAAAGAAGAGTGTCTTTAAATATTAATATTGATGTTGATTTTTCTTTACTAATGGTTTTGGATGGAGAAACTTTTGGGGCAGGAGTCCATAGTTTATTCTTTGAACGTACACAAAGATGGATCAATTGGTGTAGGGTTAGATTTTATATCATGTTGTAACTTGCCAAGGTACAACCCAACTCTTTTAGTTTGTTATCTACAAGAATCAATGCATATTTACTTAAGAGGAATTAACTCATGCTATGCAAACCCCCACACATCGTACTTATAAATATGCTTAAATTAAAAATACCTCTTCCCCCTTGATATGAAACAATATATTGACTTAAATTTTAACAATTTTATAACTCCATGAATGGACACGATATTCTATATTGATCAACAAATGAATCTCCATGAAAACTTTTTATTAAATTTTTGGTACCTGCATAATTACAAAAAATACAAAACTACCTAAAATAAGTATAATTATATCCGTATAATATATACATAATTACCCTAATTAAGCTCATTTACTAAACATCACAACTCATCAGCATGATCATACTCCTACACCACTATACATATTACACATATAATGTACTTTTATTCACCATTTTGATATTAATACATATTAATTGTATCCCCCATATTTATGAATGTTCATGGCTTCCCATTACAACTACATGGTATGCCACATAATAAAACATGTATAGTCCCTCATGGTTTAGTATAATTTGAACGTATGTCTGAATTGTTTAAAAACATTTTTAGCCATGATTTGTATAGGCTTAAACTTATTTGGATAAACCTTTTTGAAAATATTATGTTTGTCATAACATTCGAAAAGCTTGAAGTTCCAAGCACAACTGGTAGAATATTATGTTTATTATAACATTCCAAGAGTTTGAAATTCCAAATCCAATATGATACTTGATTAATGTATGTTCATAAGCTTTTCTTTTATGTTTACTGATGTATTTTTCAATTTATATTAAACTTGATCATATATTTTTATAGGATTTTTTCATATTCTTTAAAGTTTTATTTTATCAAAAAAAAATTAAGATTTTCATAAATTATTTTTATTCATAGTTCTCTATTTATTAGAATTTTTTTATTTTCTAACAGATTTTTGACGGAATTTGGCATTTTAAAAAAAGGACAAACCATACCATTAGTCATAATCCATTTTTTATTGCAAAAATGAATTCAACGCATGCACAAACCTCTGTGGCACTTGGATTATGCATTTTTTAACAACATATATTTAGGATTCAAAAATTTCCGATCAGATTTTGAAAAGTAAATGACAGAAAATGAGGACAAAATCAGACTACTACTTTTTCATTATCTCATAACTATTTTATCAAACTTAATAACCAACTCATCATTTTCTACAAATTATGACCACTATTTTATCATTATAATGCATTTGGTCATTTAAATATTTATGACTGTTTATGTTATGGACCCATGAAGTATTTATCTTATTCAAATTTTTATTTTATTTAAGATTTTTTAAATATTTAAGTTTCAAATAGATGTTTACACTATTATAAAAATTGAAGATGATATAAGCTTATCTTGAATAAGATACACACTGAGTTTGTTAAGGTTTAATTAGCCACAATTAATAGTTTTTTTTCAAAAAAAATTTTTTTTTTTAAATTCAAATTTATTATATTTTGTGATTTAAGAAAAAGAAGCATTAAGAGAATTTTAAAATCTAAAATGGACTTTTTAAAAGAGAGAGTAAAATATTATGATTTAATCTTTTTATGAAAAATGTATATTTACAACTCACTTTTTACACAAAAATATGACTAAGTAAAAATTAAAAATGCTTTAAATAAAAATATTTCTGGATGTGACTAGAAATATAAATGTTTTTAAATATAATATTACGAATGCTACAGATATCAAGGAATTAAAAGGATCTGAAATATAATTATTGAGATGATTATCCCAAGAAGAGATGGTGGTGATAGACACTTTTCGTCACTTAATCAGAACATATCATAATTGGTGATACATTAAATGCATTGTTCTAACCACAACTCACCATTGATTATATTATTTAACTCACAAGGTCATCTTTTTATAGCACCAAAATGTAATAAACTCCCTCGAAGATAGGAAGAGTGTATCTAGGTCATAGCACATAATGAATTCCTTGATTTCTATCCCGCTTGTGCCATAGTCGATGGTTCTGTTCCAACTACCTGGCCATTTAATTAATTAGTTGACTGCTCTATTGGTCAATCAATCTGACTAGTCGAGAGCCTAATAAGCTCGTCGTTTGACCACTCAGTTGACTAACAACTGTCAATTGTTTGTCTCTAGAAGATCTAAAGGTGTGGTGAATTAGCAAGGCATGTTATTTCAACACCTCCATCAACACAACACTGGAAATTTAAGAGATGAAATTATGGAGTTGTTCAAATAATAAATATCCGAAATAAATATGACAACATAAAAAAATCCATAGAAATATGAATAAAATATAATATGAAAATATCCAAAATAAATATAACAACATAAAAGAATCCATAGGAATATGAATAAAATATAATATGAAAAGATGATACAATACCATGAGATAGTGTGCTTTTATATGTTGATTAGTGTCAATGAATGAATAGACATGACTGAAGGCATTCAAAAAGAATATGAGGAATAGAAGTCAAGAATATATATGGATTAATGAAAGCATTCATAAAGTAAGTGAAAAATAAGAATCAAGTATGGGGCATTTTTTTATAATGTTACTCATACTTAAACATGGTAGAGAATATTTAAATCATGTTTAGTTTTATGTGTGCTTATAAAAGTAATTTGAATAGTTTTGCTATTATGACTACTTTATCTACCAGACTTTTTATAGTAACTATAAATTGTCAACTTCTATTTAAAATGTCACAAATAAACATCTTTAATTTAAGCAATACATATGTGCAGGATTTTTGTGAGAATAATCTTTGGGCATGGCAAGAATCAGGTTTCAATCCACTTGTTGAACCTTATTCCAAGGATTACAAATCCACAAATCTCTTTTTCTGTTTGCATTATTACTGATCATAAGGGTTTTCGTGAGAAGAATTTTTGGGCAGAGCAAGAATGAGGTTTCAGATCACTTTTCTGTTTGCATTATAACTGATCATAAAGGTTTTCGTGAGAAGAATTTTTGGGCATAGCAAGAATGAGGTTTCAATTCACTTGGTAAACCTTATTCCAGGGATTACAGATCCACACATCTTTTTTGCTGTTTTCATTATTAGCTGATCATACTTCTATATTTTGACTTTTTTTAGTTTTTTCTATCTTAACATATATTTAATATAAAAATAATATTTCCAGTTATAAATAAAACAACAATATAGGAATGTAATGAAATAACCAACAAAGAATTTGGAAAGATAATCCTTTTTCAACAGTTCAAGAGAAGCTTTAAAAAAAAACAATTGTGACTTGAAACAAATTAACAATGCTTACGTAATATTTTTATATAAGCCAAAATAACACTTTTGATCTCTCCACTACATAGGCTTATGAGTCCACCTCTAAGTGACAACACTACAATTAATATTTCGATTAGATAATTTTTTAAAATACTTTTGTCTATCAATTAGTTTGTCTTATTCAAATTGTATCTAAAAGCATAGGTAAGAACATTTACTTACACATCTTCAGAAATGCATATGATTTTTTTAATATATTATATGAAGTTTCGTTCTAAAGATATTTTTAAAATGTGAGAAATGAGCAATCCGTGTTATATATATATATATAAAGTTCAAGTCAATCAAGGCTCTCTTTAGAACAGCCTTCTTTTAGAGATTTGTATTCAATGCAGCATATAATTAAGAACAGCCTTATATATATATATATAAAGCTCAAGTCAATCAAGGCTCTCTTTAGAACAGCCTTCTTTTAGAGATTTGTATTCAATGCAGCATATAATTAAGAATGTGCATTGGATACGAAGCAAAGCTTTATAGAATACTTAAATAACCTTAAATTGTTTATAATCTTGTATCCTTGAATGATGAGTCAATTAAGACGATAACTTTTTGCTGACTTTTGTGTCCATTTTTGCTAACTGCACTTTAGCAGCGTTAACAGGGTAGATGAAACATGTTAATTTGCAAACTACCCTAACAATAAATAGGAGAACATAGCAAGATTATGTAAAGGAAAACTAATATTGTTTCTTTAAAAAAAATCTCAAATGTATATTCAGCATCGTATTGTTAGAGATCAGTCACTACTAAACCCTACTATTAACCTACATCAAATGAAAATAATGTAATTATAAGAGTGCACTATGCTGGATCAACAATGATAAGGAAAACAATATCACAAGTTATACCTAGGGTGGTAAATTTACAAATGGATTATTTGGACCAACGCATGATTATGAACCGAACAACTCAGCTGTGTTCTGCTGCACAGGCAAAAGACCCTCTTTCTTGGCCATTTCATATAATGTAATTGCAGAAAGGACCTTGGAGTCCGCAGTTACACGCCAAAGTGTTTTATATGGTACTATATGCACTTTAATCAATTCCCCTTCACTACGAAGGCCTGTTTCTCGACCATGTAAAGCTTCCACAACCTAGCAGAAAAGTACATCAGCTAAATTAATTATACTAATTTGAGAGACACATTCAGTGCAAATCACCATTTGTAATTATGATATGCACAATGAATACATGACCAACTCAAGAAGCAAGATAATCCTTTAAAAGATTCTTTTAGAAAATGAATATATGCTAGTTTGGAGTATCTGGTAAACAAAAGAATTCACAAGGAACCAGTGTTGCAAAACTTAGCATCGACAAAAAACAGTGGACCTCATCATCTTGGTAAATTAGAAAAATCAGGAAAAAAATCACAAAAAAAGCAAAACTCTCCATTGACAAAAAACAGTGCACCTCATCAACTGGGAAATTGGAAACATCAGAAAAAAGAATTGAAAAAATAAAAAGCAAAACTTGACACGAATAAACTTGATCTCAAACACTCAAAGACTGGAATATTCAGTAACCTGTATAACTTGGAAAAATTGTGAGAAATTGGAGATTTTTTTGCAACACTATGTGAGCAACACATCAGGGTTCAGATAGCTAACCTCTTTTTTCACATGACCCCTATATAACAAGAGAGATATCTCTTCATCGCATCCACCCTGAATGAAGAAAGTACATACAAGTTAAGATTCAAGAATTAAAGATAAAGTTTGTAAGAGTATGAGCGCAATCTGAATATAAGAGATCCCAACCTTGACAAATTCAACCGATATCCTATAAAAATTAAGCATTGATGATTCAACATAATAAATCACCCAGTAAGTTTATGAATGGGATAATTAGCCGGTCCAACAAGCAAATAATTGGCATATTCAGATGATTTTACCAGTACATACTGTTTAGTATTTATATGTATCAACAATAAGATGCCAATGACCAGCATAAAAATAACTGTAATTAGTATGAAGTACCTCTCATCAAATTTAGGTATGCACTAAAAAAGTAATTCTTGTCATCTATAATTTTACCCACATAAAGGAGAAATTGAAGACCTTCATTATGCTGCTCAAAAAGACATTTATATTTATTATGCATAAATAGATGCTCTAATGCGTAAAAGATATACCGGAGAAGGAAACATCTTGTTCCCTGTTGAAGGATCCAGAAAAGCAGTGAGGTTAACCAGATCTCCTGAACTTATGTGTAGGCCAGTTTCTTCTTTGACCTGCAAAAATTGGTATAATTACACATCAAATAAGAATACCGTTAACCAAAGCACAATCAATAGTAAACAGCAACATACAAATTTGATACATAATGCCATGATATCAACAGTGGCTGAAAGATCCTTTGTTGCACCTTGGACGGAAATAGCATTGGAATTATGGCTACGGAACTTATTTTTGGTATTTTAGTTTTATTTTTATAATTTTAGAGACATTCCCCTGCCCCCCATGAATTTCCCCAAAATTTGGGGGTGTCTCCACACGTCCCCAATGCGTGTTTCCCTGCTCCCATGCTCCCATGTCCCGGAAACTTGGGGGAACATTGGTAATATTCTCTATGGGGCAATCCAATTCCTTACCGAATCGTTATAGTAAATAGTCAAGATATACTTTTAACCATCCTTTCCTTATTATAGGAAAACTAGGGTTACCAGAAATCCTTGAAAGGGAGGCCCAAAATGTAATTCAGCATTTTGGAGTCAGCCACAAGAAGGATATGGCCAGATATGCCACAGATACGTTTCAGCACCACATCCAGTTTTTGGAAATATTGTACAAGGGTTCAGAATGGGAAACAGGAATCTTGTGTTAGAATTTTGACTTACAAGCAATTATGTTAGACTTTCATTCTTTTAGCATATCACATCATAATAATTGCATGCATAAGGATCACTGAAAGAAAAACATTCAACAGTAAACACAAGGACACAAAACTTCTCCTCTGGGAAACCCTTCAAGGGAAGAAAAACCCAACAAACGTCTTCAATATAGATTCGTCAACAAGTACAATGTCAATTCAGTACAACAAAGAGCTAAGGCTCTTCCACAAAGAGATCTTGAGAATAACCAAGAGAAGAAAACCCAAAGATAAGATATTTCCATAAAGCATCTACTCTTCCTTCTCTAGCTAACTTATTCTTCTCTCTAGCGAATTTGAATGAGGGAGTGTGTATCCAAATGAGGAGTGTGCCCTCCTGTTTATACTCTTTTCTAGTTGACTTTTACACTAAACTGGGCCGACTTCACTAGGGAAGATTTACCCAATGTTGGGGTCGTTTTAGCCAGTGACTGGGGCAGTTTTATCCAGTGATTTCTGTGGGCCCGCCTTGACTATTTTCACTTGAATTCTTTTAGGGTTTTACATGATCAATTACAACATGAATATTGCCTGAAGGAAGTACAGTAAGAATATAACATGAATATCTTTCAAAGTTACATAATCTTCAACACTCCCTCTTAACAAGGAAGGTATTCTCATGAGATCATCATCACTCCTGCTGCAACTCTGTACTCTGACCATTGACTTCTGACATCTCTTGAAGCTATACATACTAGAAATTCTCGACGAGCAAGTCAACATCTCAAACATGCATCAGTCACGATCATACACCTGGGGGCATCACAGTAGCAACACATCAGTGAGCCAGGAGCACACATTACATCATTACGGGACTTCATCTAGTCATATACATCCAACTGGATACACATCTTGATTGGATACACATACTCGACTGGATACACATACAAAAGCATGGTCACTCTCTCCAGTCATCACAAGTATGGTCACTCTCTCCAACCCTTGAAAGTAAGGTCACTCTCTCTAATCATCACAAGTTGGTCACACTCTCCAGTTCACTGGATACGCATACAACAGTATGGTCACTCTCTCTAGTCATCACGAGTATGGTCACTCTCCCTAGTCCTCATGAGTTGGCCACTCTCTCCAGTCCACACACGCACACTAGCTCTAGCTAGATACGTAGCTTGACTGGATACACATACAAAAGTATGGCCACTATCTCTAGTCATCACAAGTATAGTCACTTACTCCAATCATCATGTGCTAGTTACTCTCTCCAGTTATCATAGAGACTAGTAATACATGCCCATAAAAGACCTCCTGCTGCTATCACACCATCGGCTACAACCCCAAAATCGTATATCGAACTCATCCCTCCCTCTTACAAGGGACATCTCTCTACATTACGCCAAGTTTGTCCCTGAAGTACTCAAACTTCACTCTCGACAAAGGCTTGGTTAACACATCAGCTATCTGCTCATCCGTCGCAATATACTGGAGCTTCACTACTCCATTTTGTACCATATATCTGATATAATGGTACTTGATCTCGATATGCTTGGACTTGTCATGAAACACTGGGTTCTTGGACAACTTCACACAACTCTAGTTGTCACAGAAAATACAAGTTGCTTCTAACTCGAGATCAAACATCCTTGCAAGTAACTTTCGAAGCCACATTACTTTGCTACTAGCTGAACACGTTGTAATATACTCTAACTGAGGGCCACACTAGTTTGCTTCCTGCTGAACCAGGAAATCATGCCTAACCCAAAACTGAAGCTACATACTAAAGTGCTCTTCCTGTCTATGACACTACCGACCCAATCTAAATCAACATAGCCTTGCAGGCTAATCACCCAATCTTACACATATCTGAGCCCATAATCAAGCATACCCTTCAGTTACCTCATCACATGCTTTGCCACAATCAAGTGAACACGTCTTGACTCAAAGTGTTAACTACAAAGCATATATCTGGTCTAGTGTTCGTCAAGTACATTAACGAACCAATCATCTGTCTATACCAATGTTGCATGACTCGGACTCGACAAAGACTCGGTTGGCACTTGACTTGTCGACTCAGGAAAGACTCGAGGCAAACTCGACAAATAGGAAATAAACTTAAATTTTGGGCACAAAAAAATGTTAATGACATTTCCCATCCATATAAGTTATAAAACTACAATCTATGCAATAATTCATAGCATCATCTCATAAACTATGATAATACACCATAACACAATCAATTTTTGAATGCAAAATTTTAAGTTTTAAATTTTTAAATAGTGAAGAGGAAAATGATTCCATGATCAAAGTAAAAAATGGCAACAAGTTCAAATTTCAAATATATAAAACATAACTCACTCTCATAACATAATTAGAAAACCAAAATAGACAATGTCTCCATGTACTCTAGTCTCATGGCTAACCACAAGTACGCCTACAATAAGCTTTCTAAATCAAGATTTTTATTTTTTTATTTTTACATACATAAATACATTTAAAAAATGTACATTAAATCTTCCATATATCAATATAGAAAAAAAAGCTTAACTATACATTTATACATTAATGGTACATGTGATGCCCCCAGGTGTAATGATGCCCTCAGGTGTATAGTTAATAAATGTACAGTAACTAATATAAAAAAAAAAAAAATTATTAAAAAGTTAAAGAATCTCATTTTCTATTAAAAAACTTTTTTTAAATTAACACTTGTCATCTCCAATAAACCCTAAAACTTATTTATTTATTAATATTTATTCTATAAAATTTATAAAGATAATAATAGTAATAGTAATCTATTTTTAAGGTCACCGCCAAGTGAGACACCAATTTGGTGTATGAGACCCCCTTGTTTGTGGGACAAGGGACCCCCTTTTGCGTAGTGATTTAACTACTAAAGTCTAGAGAGGTGTACATACACTAACCCCCTTTGGATTTGAACCTGTGACCTCCTAAGAAGAAACACATGCTCTTAACCATTAGGCCCACTCATGCTATTAATGACTAATTATATATATAAAACTTTTATTTGTTAAGTTTATTTCTTAACGGGATTTTTTTTCTAAGTGCAGAGCACATATCGACCCACCCCCTGTATGTGTGCTAGTTGGAGATTAATAAGAGTTTGAAAGCCTTAGCCTTGCCCACAATCCCTTCGCAAAGGGTGAACTTGGAGCGACATCCATATGTTGTTGATTGTATTATGCTTACCCTTATTAGCATTCCGAAAAACACGATTATTCAAGCTACGATTATAATTTTTGACGTTCATGACGCCTCTTAGACACAAGCTAACAAACAAAATGTCAATCGTTTTAGCTCCCTACCTGGTGTGATTTTGTCCCACACGAATGGAGAGCAACAACAAAAGCTCCATTTTCGTCAATCATGTCTGTAGATCACTGGATTTGAAGGCAAGGTGCTCCCCTTCACACCCGTAGAGTCAATGGACGTGGAGATAAGTCCCCAGGATGACATGAGTCTTGTGTCGAGTCTGTACCAAGTCCGTGGGAGTAAGCCAAGTTTTCCGAGTCTATCGAGTGTCTCGAGTTTGGGACAAGTCTTCAGCGGTTACTTGGTTTAGAGGTTGACTCACCCAAACTCGCAAGTCGTCGATGAGTGATGCTTCATTGGTCTATACATGGTGGCATCCACTGTCTCTAATGAAGTATCATTCAGTCCATCATCTCGATTCTCTTCAAGATCTCTACAACATATTTTCCTTGACTGAGGAAAATTTCATCTAGTCTCTACAACACATCTAATCTCAAGAATCATGCCAAGATTCTCGAACTCTCAGATCTACTTCTTATCAGTGAGGGGAGACATCTGGTATCACTCTGAGCATATCCTAAGATACCGAGGCAAACAACCCTTGCCATAGATAGAGGCTAAGTGAAACTCTCTCAATCTGCTTCCACAATCTAAGCTATAGTCACTACCTTTGAAGTGGACTTTTCCTACTCCCTCTACATCTAGACATCCTGCATTCTCTGTATCGAGACATCCAACACTAGAGTGACTAGTAGCCTTCTCTGCTACTGATCTTCTATGTATCCATCTATGTCATCTCTCATCAAATAGGTCTATAGAGATGAACTTCTTGCTCTCAAGATCACTGGATACCAAGATCCTTCATCGCGAACTCGGTTGCAAGTTCCCTCTTGCACCCAACTATAAGCTTCTCGTACTCTATAAGAAACCATCTTCAACCTTGTAGCAAAGGTTTGAAATCTACATCACTCTAGGTAATCCTCAAGCTCATCATGTAACTGTATGTCATGGCGTATTATGCCCTGGGTGCCTTCTGACCCTGTACAAAGCCTTCTTCAATCTACACACATGTGATTCTCTATAGGGAGTCATGAATCCCAAGGGTTGCTCAATATATACTTCTACTTCGATTACACCATCTATCTAGTGTAATATCCATCACTGAAGATTTGATAGAAGTGCGTATGGCCACTAGAGCAAACATCTCGTCATAATCAACTCCCCCTTTCTGAGAGAAACCATGAACCTTGCTTTGTACTTCTATAGAATGCTTAATCTTGTAAATCTACTTGAAGGTCACTGCTAAACAATCATCGCTTGTTCTTCGGAACAAGTTTCATCATCCTTCTCTTGTAGGTCATGGTACACGATCTTTCCTACAAGTCAAATTCAATCGTATGGTTAGTAACATTTCATAATCATCAAATCATATTGACATTTCAATGACAATACATAAATCACACAGTCATGTAACCATCTTAGCCAATGCTTCAACACAACATTCATCCATATCCCGTATACACTCGGTAACTTTCTAGATGCCTTCTATCTCTACCAGAACATACTATCAAGAGTGTGCACTGCTCCCAACATGACAGCAAAGAGGTTTCATTCTAGATAAGCAATAATACCTCATGGAATGTTGTGGAGCACCATAGGCTACTTACCCATTACATCCATATTAATAGTATATTGCTCATCAACGCATTCACTATAACATGCATAATACACTTCCTAATTCTAGAAACATAAATATGCATACAATTGTGATGAACAATATCATTTAAAAACTTAGAGATTCAAGAAATAATCCAAATGAAAATTCAAATGTTTATATTTGTTTGTTTGGTTGACTCCCTCTTGATTTATGCCTCCCTGCAATAATTACTGGAGTCTTTGACAACGTACTCTACTCCAACGTTTGATTATGAGGACTTGTGTCCAACTTGCTCACAATCGACAATGCTTTGTAATTCAAATGAGTAAATCTTCATAGTTCACTCGGTATTGTGTACTGATGTTGAATCTGAGTGCCCCTTCTTCTTTAACACCAATCACAATTGCATCATTAATGGTCTTTCATTTTGGCCATATGAGAACTTCTCCATCAACGAAAGAAACTATGAATCCCTTCTTATCCAATGTTGAAATGGATAGGAGGTTCTTCTTCAATTCAGGGCCATATAGCACATCCTTCATCTTCATGGACTTTTCGGGAATCCAACTTTGTAGGAGGATTCTCTTACCCCTTAAATAGGATTTTGATAATCATCTTCAAACTTCACCTTATGCAGCGAACTCTTCTGGATCAAACTTGTGAGAGAATCCTTGTAATCAATCATTACAATACATATTCCTTACTCGAATCATCTTCTCTTGTTTTCTTTTGAACAAGTTCATCATTTTCTATGGTATGAGCATGATGTCTCTTATTCCTTCCTTTTTTATCCGATCTTTTGCTTGAGGACAATATCTTGCAATATGTCCCATTTTTTGGCAGCTGTAGCATCTAATGTTTGAGTCCTTTGAGACTTCTGAAACTTTGGAAACTTCTTTGAAGGATGAAATTCCTTCCTGCTCTTCTCTTTCTTTGTATGAGTTGATAGTGATTGATCTTCATCATTACCCAACTTTTCTTCTCTTGCTACCAATCTAGCTTCTTCTAGTGTGCATTCTTCCCACAACCTGCTAAACTTTGTTAGTTTTTTTTTTGGAACATATTCCTTGAATAAATGATTCCCATGACCTTGAGAAACCATTCAAGGTAGTCATCACTATTTCAGCTTCTTCGATTGTATCTTCAATGACTTCGAGTTGTTCCTTGATTTAAGATACTCTTGTGAAGTAGGATTGAATTGTTTCTCAGTTCTGCGTCTTCACGTTCTTGAACTGAGTTTTGAGTGTCATCTTTCGATTGATATTCTTGCCTTCATACAATTTGGTCAAAGCATCAAACACTTGCTTTGGGGTCTTGGAAGATGAGACATGAGGGATCAAATGATCCTTGATGGAATCCACAATAATTGTCTTTTCCTTAACCATATTCTTCTTGTGCTTTGTCTTAGCTTCATCTCCCTCTAGCTTTGCGACTTCTTTTTCAACATACTCTTCCAAGTCATTTTCTTCTAGGATGAGAAGCATCTCGTACTTCCATGCTCTGAAATTATCATCCCCTTCAAGCTTCTCATCAACCTTGGTATTGTTCTTCATTTTGCCAAGCCTTGTTCTGAAAACCCTAGCAGGACGAGGGTTAGAAATGAAAGTTCTTCAATGGAGAATTTGATCCACTAGAAAGATGCACCTCCTTGAGGCGAGTTGAGCCAATCCTCTTTACACTTATATATACGAAAAACAAGAAAAAACTGGAAACCCTAATTTCCCAATCCGGCAGGAACTAAGTCAAAAATGAAATTTCTCTAATTTGAAAGCTTCCTCCACAGAAAGATGTACCCTCCTAGGGCGAGTTGGAGAATGCTAGGGTCGAACCTCATTAGTGGATAGAAGGTCTTAAAACATGGAGCCCTAGTTCTTGACCCTGATAGTTTTAGGTCAAAATTGAAACTCCACAAAACTGAATTTTTCCTCCATAGAAAGATGAGCCCTTCTAGGGTTAGTTCAATGATGCAAAGGTCAAGCTTGATATGTGGATGGGAAGGCTAGAAGCATGGAGCCCTAATCTCTGACAATCGCAGTCATTGCATCTGTTACGATTGTCACAATGAATTCTTTCAGCACGGCTCTGATGCCATCTTAGAATTTTGACTTACAAGCAATTATGTTAGACTTTCATTATTTTAGCATATCACATCATAATAATTGCATGCATAAGGATCGTTGAAAGAAAGACATTCAACAATAAACACTAGGACACAACTTCTCCTCTAGGAAACCCTTCAAGAGAAGAAAATCCATCAAACTTCTTCACTATAGATTTGTCAACACGTACAATGTCAATTCAGTACAACAAAAGAGCTACGGATCTTTCACAAAGAGATCCCGAGAATAACCAAGATAAGATATCTCCACAAGCAGCTGCTCTTTCTTCTCTAGCGAACTTCTTCTTCTTCTCTCTCTCTCTAGCGAACGTGAGTGAGTGTGTATCCAAATGAGGAGTGCGCCCTCCTATTTATACTCTTTTATGGTTGAATTTTCCACTAACTAGGTTGACTTCACTAGGGCATATTCACCCAAAGTTGGGGCAGTTTTACCCAGTGACTAGGGCAATTTTACCTAGTGATTTTTGTGGGTCCGACTTGACTATTTTCATGTGAATTCTTTTAGGGTTTTACATGATCAATTACAACATGAATATTTCCTGAAGGAAGTACAATAAGAAGATAACAAGAATATCTTTTGGAGTTACATAATCTTCAACATCTTGTAGTCGGGCCAAATCCTTAAAACATTTCCGGTCTGTAAAGCACAGAATTTCGACCCAAAAAAGGCAAAAAAGACACATATATAAAGAGAAATAACCCTAAGACTAATCTCATAAACACCACAGTTAGCATTTTACTTTTAATCTTAATTTGTAGAAGTTATTGAAAGTATAATATAAGTTAAAACTAAAAGTCAACTTAATGAAAGTATGAAGCTAGGGTAAAAGTCAACAATAATTTAAAGTTTAGTATCAAAACTTAAAGTAGGATCCATTTCAAGATGTTTGGTAGTGGATTCAACCCCTCTACCCTTCACAAATAGAAAGTAAAATCTGGGATACTTTACAGTGCTTTCAACATATGAGCTTTATCATCGTCTCAACATTCAATGTTTCTACAAACATGTTGGAACTTGTGCAATTTCAGAAGATATTCTTATTGTAACTCCTACGAGAGATTATATTGATGTAACTACTCATGTAAACCCTAGACATATTAAATGTAAACCCTGGGGAAAGATCAGAAAAGAATAAAAATAAAAATAAAATTAATATATATTTCCCCAAGGTAGGCCGACCCCAGTCAAACTGGCAAGTCAACCCTAATGATTTTCCACTAGGAAAATTAGTATAAATAGGAGGCGCCCCTCATTACTTCACACACTCGCAACAACTCAATTAGACAAAAAATGTGCGCTACAACAGTCTAGGAGAGTCTTTTCTGGGGTTATATCTGCGAGAGACATTTTCTCTCTATCTCTTCTTCTCTCTGTTCTCAAAAGATTATTATCTCTATACGAAGGTTTGCTGGGTTTTTGTCGATTGGGTTTCCTAGGATAAATTCTTGTGTTATTTGTTTATGTGCTTTGTCTTTCTTCTAGAGATCCTTTGTTTATTTGCAAATAAGATAGACTTCTATAATCTTGTAAAACCTAACATGGTATCAGAGCAGTACTAGAAGAAGCCATTGTCGGAACCCTATCAGAACTAGGGTTTCATCTTTCAAAGCCTTTACTCGACTTTTTGGAAAAAAAAAAGAGCCTTGGGAATTTCACTCTAAGGAGGGCGCATCTTTTGGTGAAGGAAGAACTCAATTCCAAGAAGTTTCAATTTTGACCTAATTTCGTTGTCACAAAAATTAGGGTTTCAAGTTTCATGCTGATCAAGCCACTTCATTGGCTCCACCTCACTTCTCCTCAACTCGCCTTGACAAGCCGCATCTATGTATGAGGTTAGTTTCTTCAAATTCAAAATTTGATTCTTGACCTAACTCCTACTAGGGTTTCTGGTTCAGATCTACAAACAAGATGATTGGAATGAAGGTTGAAGATTGTCTTGATGGGGCTACCAACTTCATATATCCTGGAAGCCTAGGGTTCTTCTCATTCTTGAAGAACATGATCTCTTAAAATTTGTCAATGAGAAAGTTCCAGAACAAGACAAAATTTGATTCTTGACCTAACTCCTACTAGGGTTTCTGGTTCAGATCTACAAACAAGATGATTGGAATGAAGGTTGAAGATTGTCTTGATGGGGCTACCAACTTCATATATCCTGGAAGCCTAGGGTTCTTCTCATTCTTGAAGAACATGATCTCTTAAAATTTGTCAATGAGAAAGTTCCAGAACAAGAAGCGGAAGAAGCCTAAGTCCCAGTGGAGGAAGGGTGATGCGAAAGCAAGAAGGATTATGGTGGACTTAGTCAAAGACCACTTGGTTCCGCAAATCTCCGAAAAGACGACAGCTAGAAAGATGTTCAAAACATTGAAGAAATTATTTGAACACAGTAGCATCGATGTGACTCTCACATTGAGGAACAAACTATCAAATATGAAGATGATTAAGTCCGAAAACATTGCCTCATATTTCATGAGGATCACCGAACTTCAGGACAAGCTAAGGTCTAGTGGAGACAACCTTGAAGAAAAGGAGCTTGTCATGACCACCCTAAATGGTCTTCCACCATCTTGGGAGTCTTTCATACAAACCATAAGTGGTCCAACCAAGTCTCCCAAATTCAACAAGTTGTGGGCAAACTGCACTTAGGAAGAAACCAAGATTGCAACAAGGCAAAGACTCTATGGTTCTCAAGTTGAGGAGAATCAAGCTTTCATCACTCATGCCAAGCTAGAAAAGGGAAAAGGAAGGAAGTTTCACAAGCACCAAGCTAGGAGACCAAGTCCTTCTCCAAATCATAAGGAGAAGAAGAAGGACCTATCATGCATACAATGCTATAGGTGTAAAAAATAGGGTCACTATGCAAGCCAGTGTAATAGTTCAAGCAAGAGGAAGCATGAAGCTTCAACATCTGATTGGGAAGATGGTCGTCATCACAAGAAACCAGGATTGCAGCAAGGCAAAGACTCTATGGTTCTCAAGTTGAGGAGAATCAAGCTTTCATCACCCATGCCAAGAAAGGAAAGGGAAAAGGAAGGAAGTTTCACAAGCACCAAGCTAGGAGACCAAGTCCTTCTCCAGATCATAAGGAGAAGAAGAAGGAACTATCATGCATACAATGCTATAGGTGTAAAAAATATGGTCACTATGCAAGCCAGTGTAACAGTTCAAGAAAGAGGAAGCATGAAGCTTCAACATCTGATTGGGAAGATGGTCATCATCACAAGAAACAAAGAAATGAAGATCGTACAAAATTCTTCTTCATATCAACTTTATCAGGTATTGTTCCCACCACTAGTGATACATGGCTCATAGATAGTGGTGCTACCAAGCATATGACTGGTTATAAAGAAAACCTTTCAAAAGTAGTTGAGAAAGAATCCCATCTCCATGTTGTACTTGGAGATGATGCCAACTACACTATGAAAGGATTTGGATCTACTTCTCTTCAGTTAGAATCAAATGACTTATTACATTTGAATGGTGTACTATATGTACCTAGTATGAAAAAAACCTCGTCTCCGTCTCCGCTTTAGAAGACAAGGGATATAGATTGACATTTGCAGATGGAAATGTGCTAGCATGGCACAAAGATTCCAACATGAACATAGCAAAAGTGATCGGTATAAGGGAGGAAATCCTATATCGTTTGACCACTCTACTAGCTTAAGCATTAGTCCATGATTCCACTAACATCAATGAGCTATGGCATAGAAGACTAGCTCATCTAAACTATCAAGCTCTCCTAGCTTTAAGGAACATTGTGACAGGTCTATCAGTGCTTCATGTAGACCATGATGGTGTATGTATAGGATGTGCACTCGGTAAGAATACCAAGGGTTCCTTTCTGAAAAGTGAAAACAGATCCAAGGGAATATTGGATCTAATCCACTCTGACTTGTGTGCACCCATGACAGTAACTTCACTGGGTAGTTACAACTACTATGTAACATTATTGATGACCACTCATGAAAGATGTGGATATACTTCCTCAAGACCGAGGAATCTGAGGAAGTACTCAATAAATTCAAAGAATTCAAAGCACAAGTCGAGAATCCGCCAAGAAGAAAGATTAAGATCCTGAGATCAGATAATGGTAGAGAATATACCTCTACAGAGTTTAATCATTTCTGCAAGAAAGCGAGAAATAAGAGGGAGTTCACAGTTCCCTATAACCCTCAACAAAATGGGATTGCGGAAAGGAAGAACCGAACAATTTTGGAGGCAGCCAAAGCCATGATGCATGACCAGAGTCTACCAATGTTCTTGTAGGCAGAAGCATCCAAAACGACTGTTTATGTTCAAAACAGATGCCCTTGTAAGATCTTGAAGAACATGACTCCAGAAGAAGCCTTCACATGAGTAAAGCCAAATGTAGGCCACCTTCGTATCTTTGGTTATCCAGTCTACATTCATGTGCCCAAGGATAAAAGGACAAAGTTAGAACCATCAGCAAAGAAGGGAACATTCGTGGGATACAATGACTCTTCAAAGGCTTATAGAATATACATCCCAGGATCGAGGCAAATCAAAGTCAATCGAAATGTGACCTTTGAAGAAGAAATGACTATCTGAAAAGGAAGAGGATTTGATATGGAGATCGATGACGATGAAGAGATGAGATCATCTCCCCCTCCAAAAATTAAGAGTGAGTCTGAAGAAAGGAATGAACCGATCAGTCCCATTGATCCAGTTGAGCTAGAGGATGCTCCCACAGATATGGAAGTAAGCCGAAAAAGACCTAGATGGGCACAACAGACATTGCAGGATGTAGAGGGGCACGAAGCTCCACGTGGAATCCACCAAGAAAGCAAAAGACCTCAAAGGTTCTCGAGTTATGTATCCTTGATGAGTCACATCATTGATTCAGAACCCACCAGATACGAAGAAACCTCCAGACACTTAGTTTGGAAGGATGCCATGATGGACGAATTCCAGTCCATCATGAAGAATGACGTATGGGAGGTTGTACCGAGACATGAGGGGAAGTCAGTAGTGACCTCAAAATGGCTTTTCAAGATTAAACACAGTGCAGATGGTAGCATGGAGAAACACAAGGCCAAATTTGTTGCAAGAGGATTCTCTCAGAAAGAGGGAATTGACTATGATGAAACATTTGCCCCTATGGCTTGATATACTTCCATCCGAATCATCATTGTTATTGCTTCAGCTATGGGATGGAAGCTACATCAAATGGATGTAAAGACTGCCTTCCTCAATGGTATTATCGAGGAAGACGTTTACATCGAACAACCAGAGGGTTTATTGTCCATTAGAAAGATTCTCACGTATGTAAACTAAGAAAGGCATTATATGTGATCAAGCAAGCACCTCGTGCTTGGTATGGACGGATAGACGGATACCTCGTAAACATGGGATTCACTAAGAGTGATGCAAATCCCAATCTTTACTACAAGATTGAGGATAATGAGCCACTGATTTTGGTCTTGTACCCGGAAATGAGAGAACAATTGGATGGTGTAAGAAGAAGCTTGCCTCTGAGTTTGAAATGGACCTCGGATTAATGCATTACTTCTTGAGATTATAAGTATGCCAGAGGTAGGAGGAAATTTTCCTAAGTCAAGGAAAATACACCATTATCATTTTGAAGGTATTCGGGATGTTGGACTGCAAGTCCATGGCTACCCCGATGGATGCAAACTTCAAGAAACTGGAGGAGTCCACTTCAAATTTTGATATGATTGATCCCACCATGTATCGCCAGTTGATTGGCTCTCTGATGTATCTGACAAACACCAGACCAGATATATGTTTTGTTGTAAACACCCTTAGCCAGTTTATGAGTGATCCGAGGCAGATTCACTAGGTTTCTGCAAAACATGTTCTCAGATACTTACGTGGCACTGCAGGATATGGTCTAAGATATGCTTCAGGATGTGATACGATATTGCAAGGATTTTCTTACTCAGATTGGGTCGGGTGTGTTGCAGATAGGAAGAGTACTTCTAGATTTGCTTTAGTTTGGGCTCTGCAGTAATCTCCTAGTATAGCAGGAAGAATACCTCCATAGCACTCAACACTGCAGAGGCCAATTATATGGCTACCAGTTCAACAGCTCAAGAAGCAGTATTGCTTCGAAAATTCCCTGCAGGATTGTTTGGTCAGATTCCAGGACCAAGTCTAATTCACTGTGACAATCAAGTTGTATACAGATGTCAGTGAATCTCGTATTCCACGATAAGACGAAGCATATAGAGATCCGTTATCACTACATTCGTAATATGGTGCAGAAAGGTGTGGCTGAGTTACAATATGTCCCGAAAGATGACCAGACTGCAGATATTCTTACCAAGCCTCTTCTCAGGACAAAGTTTGAATACTTTTGTAGAAGACTTGGAGTAGAAGACAATGAATCCCTCATAGAGAGGGAAAGTCGAGACTTACATCTATGCTAATTTCACACATGTGCCTCTACTCATTCTAGATCTCAGCTAGGGATGGGAGAAATCCCATCTGCATTGTGAGACGAGTAGGAAGAAGATAACCGTGTGCACAATTGACCACTATACGTTCAAATTCTCAATCTGGTGCTTTGGAGTAATCCCACCAGCTCTTGAGATGAACAGGTTATAGATGGTCGTGTACACAGGTGGCTTCAGCTTGCCCAGGTTCTCAGGTAGGTATGGGAGAAATCCCATCAGCATCTTGAGACAGGTTGGACATAAATGGTCGTGTACACCGATGACCACTACATGTTCAAATTCTCTATCTGGTGTTCTGTGGAGTATTCTCACCAACTCTTGAGATGAACAAGTGGTAGATGGTCGTGTCCATTGGTGACAGCTATTAGCCCAGGTTCTCAACTTTGTGTAGGAGAATTCCCACCATCACTTGAGATGAACTGATAGTAGATGGTCGTGTGAAGCATGTCCAAGTTCTCAGGTAGAGACAGACATACAAAACGTTGATGACTCATCTCAACAGACAAAAGACAATATTGTCGACCTTTAGTATGCATAGAGATGATCGAAACAAATGAGATGTACAGAAGAGACGTAGATGTTCATGATGCTGATGATGACCATATCTGAAGAATACCTTCCTCGTTGAGAGGGAGTGTTGGAACTTGTGCAAGTTCAGAAGATATTCTTATTGTAACTCCTACGGGAGATTATACTGATGTAACTACTCATGTAAACCCTAGACATATTAAATGTAAACCCTGGGAAAGATTAGAAAAAGAAAAAGAATAAAAATAAAATTAATTTGTATTTCCCCAAGGTAGGTCGACCCCAGTCAAACTGGCAAGTCAGCCCCAGTGATTTTACACTAGGAAAATCAGTATAAATGGGAGGCACCCCTCATCATTATTTCACACATTCACAGTGTTGATGTATTTGTAACTTCGGAATGTATTCACTTGTATATTTCTTATTGTATTTCATTGTACCCAGACGGAGATATTTGTTCCTTCGATCGAGAGAGTGATTAATATAATTAAGTCATGTAAAGTCATTGAGGTTAACCCTTTGTTGTAAGTCGAGGTATTAGACCCCACAGTTGAATTATATTAGGGTTATTAGACTCTCCTAGAGAAGTCGGCCCTGTAGGGTAATTGTCAAGTGGAAATTAAGTATAAATAGAGAGTGAGACTCTCTATTTGATACACACACTCACTCAACAATAGCGCATGAGTGAGAGAGGAGTAGCTCGCACAAGTGAGAGAGAGAACATTTGCCGGAGATCATCTTTGTACTACTTTTGCTATTGGTGCTCATTCTATCTCTGAGGAAGTTGCGGGGTTTTCTCCTTTATGGTTTCCCGGAGGAAAAATCTTTGAGTCTCTTGTCTCTTGTGATTATTGCTGTGCATGTTATTCTCTCAAATAAGATCCTAGATCATATTGATTAAACGATAAAAATATATCATGGTATCAGAGCTAACATGAGAAGAAGACACTGTGCAGCTACAAAAACTAGGGCTTCTTACTTTTTGGGTTTCTCTTCACAGATCATTGACAAAAGGAGGCTAGGCTAACTCTCGCATCTTCCTGTCAAAGCAGAATTTGATTTCGGGCATTTTCAGTTTTTGACCTATCACTACTGCAAGAAATTATGGCTTTTCATAGAAGTGGAATTTTTGAGTGAGCCCAGCATAGGCTTGCTCTCCTCCTCAAAATCGAAATTTTTGGTTGGGTAAAACTCCGGGAAAGTCAAACCCTAATTTGACCCTGGACCAGAAAATTAGCTCTGCAAAAGATCAGCTCTAGATCTAGTTCGGACATCTCAAATTGGTAAGATCTAAAAGTTTTGTATTTCCATTTGAGGTTCTCATTAGAGATGCCTCATCACACCAAGCTTGATGAAAAGCTTGAAGGAGCCGATAACTTCCGAGCATGGAAGTATAGAATTTTACTTCTTCTTGAAGAGAATGAATTGGACACCTACATAAGTGGAGAGGTTCCAGTTCCGGAGGGAGATGAGGCTAAAGCCTTACACAAAAAGAACTTGGTCAAGGCCAAGAGGATTATTGTTGATTTTATCAAGGATCACCTTATACCACATGTGTCTTCCTTAAAGACACCTAAAGAGATGTTTGATTCCTTGACCAAGCTATTTGAAGGGAAGAATATAAATCGGAAGATGACTTTACGAAATCAGTTGAAGAATGTAAAAATCCAGAATGCAGAGACCATACAGTCATACTTTACAAGGGTCTCTCAAATCAAAGAACAACTTGAAGCTGTGGAAGAAGTAGAGAATGGAGAAATTGTGATGACCACCTTGAATGGTCTCCCTAGGTCATGGGACTCCTTTATTCAAGGGATTTGTGCTAAAAGAAAGTTAATCACTTTCAGTAGGCTATGGGAGGAATGCTCACAAGAAGAAGCTCGAATAGTAGCTCGAGAAGAAAAGATGGGAAATGAAGATTAAGCTCTCACAGAACACACCAAGAAAATCAAAAGGGAGCATTATCATCTCAAGAAAGGTAAGCATCCACACCAGAATCAGAAAGATAACCCTAGAAGATCTAGTAGAGATCTATCTGATGTCAAATGCTATACATGTGATGAGAAATGACACTTCACCAAAGATTGTCCTAGAAATAAAGGTGGCTCCCACAAGAATAAGAAGGACAAAAGAAGACATCATGCTCACACTGCAGAGGATAATGAACCTCCCAGGAAGAGAGTCATAGAAAAAAGTGAAGATTCTTCAAGCGATGAAGAGTATGTTTTAATTTTTTCCCTCACGGGAACTGTTACACATGGAAGCAATGATTGGCTCATAGATAGTGAGGCTTCCAAGCATATGACGAGATTTAAAGAATCCTTTGTGAATCTATCCAAACATGAGTCCCCCCATAAAGTGAAACTTGGGGATGGCTATCAGTGTCCTATAAAAGGAAGTGGTGAGGCTTCCTATAAGCTAGACTCTGGAAAATCTATGAAGATGAAGGATGTCTTGTTTGTACCAAGATTAAAGAAATATCTTCTCTCCATATCTGCATTAGATGCAGAAGGAATGAGGGTTGCATTTGTAGCTGGCTAAGTCCTTATGTGGCCAAAGGGAAAGACTATAGATGATGCAGTAGTGATTGGAGAGCAAGAGGGAGGCTTATACAAATTAAAGGGCCAACCAGAACAAGCTTTGGTCCATGACTCAGTAGAGCCAAGTGAACTTTGGCATAGAAGGCTTGCACATGTGCACTATAGGGCACTACCACTTGCAAGCAAAGTTGTTGAAGGTCTTCCAGAAATACTGGCAAAGCATGAAGGTGTTTGCAAAGGATGTGCAAAGGGAAAGAACACAAAGAAGACATTTCCAAATAGCGAGAGCAAGGCAAAATGATTCATGGAGATTATCCACTCTGATGTATGCGGTCTGATGTCATCCAGTTCATTAAGTGGGTATGTATATTATGTTTCTTTCATTGATGATTTTTCTAGGAAGACATGGATATATTTCTTGAAAAGCAAGGATGAAGTATTTAGTAAGTTTAAGGAATTCAAAGCCTTGATCGAGAACCACACAGAGAAGAAAATCAAGACCTTTCGATCAGACAATGGCAAAGAATTCACATCAGATGAATTCAAGGAATTATGCAGAGAGTCAGGGATTAAGAGGGAGTTGACCACTCCATATACTCCACAACAAAATGGAGTTGCAGAAAGGAAGAATACAACGATTATGGAAGCAGCAAAGGCAATGCTTCATGATCACGATCTTCCTATGTATCTATGGGCAGAAGCTGCTAAGACACTTGTGTATGTACAGAATCGTACTCCGCATAGAGTACTTGAGAACAAGACACCAGAAGAAGTCTTCTCTGGCAAGAAACCAGAAGTCAGTCTTCTCAAAATATTTGGCTGCCTGGTGTACATACACATTTCGAAAGAAAAGAGGACGAAGTTAGATCCTTCATGAAAGAAGGGTATATTTGTGGGATATAGTGAAAGCTCGAAGGCTTAAAGAATATATTTTCCAGGATTCAAAAAGATCGACATCAGCAGGGACGTGACATTTGATGAAGACTCAACTTACAACAAATCCAGAAAGAGACCTGTTGAAGACCTTGAAGAAACAGAAGTACCCAGGATCCGAGATACAACAATGAATGAAGCAACTCCAGAAGAAGATCGAGAAATGGAAGAACCTCAGGAACATGTAGATCCACCCCGTGAGAAGAATTTTTGCAAGAGGAAACTAACATGGGTACAAGAGGCTATCCTAGGTGCAAAAAGATATGGCGCTCCAAAAGGAATACACAGAGAAAGGAAGAGACCTAGGCAATACTCCAGTAATGTAGCCCTGCTGTGTGAGATCATCGATAAAGAACCTTCCAACTATGAAGAAGCGGCAGAAAAGAAAGAACGGAAGGATGCTATGATCGAGGAGTATCAGTCGATCATGAAGAATGATGTTTGAGATGTGGTTCCGAGACCAGAAGGGAAGTCTGTTGTGACTTCCAAGTGGATCTATAAGATCAAGCATGCTACAGATGGCAGCATAGAGAAATATAAAGCGAGATTTGTGGCACGTGGCTTCTCCCAGAAAGAAGGGATAGATTATGAAGAAACTTTTGCACTTGTAGCCAGATACACTTCCATCAAATCAGTACTTGCTCTGGCTGCAGTGATGAAATGGAAGATACACCAGATGGATGTCAAGACCACGTTCTTGAATGGTGTAGTGCAAGAGGAAGTGTATGTGGAGCAACCATTCAGATTTGAGACAGACGATAGGGAGACTCGTGTGCAAATTGAAGAAGTCCTTGTACGGTTTGAAACAGGCACATATGATTTAGTACAACAGGATTGACAGCTTCTTGACTAGTTCGGGCTTTACCAAGAGTAAAGCGGATTCCAACCTTTACTACAAGGTTGAGGAAGGCAACCTAGTGATACTCCTACTATATGTAGATGACCTGTTTGTGATAGGTGAGGATGGGTTGATTGAAGACATGAACAGGAAGCTTGCTGCTGAGTTCGAAATGAAGGACTTGGGTATGATGCACTACTTTCTAGGCATGGAGGTGTGGCAGAGTGCGGATGGAATCTCCTTTGGACAAGAGAAGTATGCAGTGGAGATCTTGAAGAGGTTTGGGATGATGGACTGCAACGCCATTGCCACACCTATGGCATCGAACCTAAAGCTAATGAGTGATGCTTCTGTTGACTAAATTGTCATTGATGCCAACAGGTGTGTGTTAGTGTGGCTTGGTGCCCCTTGAGGAGCCTCTGAGGGTTGAGTAAGTGTCAGTGTTGTTGCCCACCTATTTCAACTAGGTGGCAACCTCATGTACATTGAATATGTACATTATGTGCAGTTTGTACCATGGAAAAATTCTGGGAATTTTTCATTCAGCAGGGCAATTATGCCCCTTTTGTACACGAAATGTCCGCTCCCCTGCGTGGGATAATTAATGTAACTTTATATGTCATCATGGGTCATTCCTCTAAGGATGTCACCATGGACTTTATTATCAGGGAAGTCCTCTTCACCGAGTGTTTTTTCTCCTTCCAGTTAATTTTGTTAATTAACAATTTTAATTGGTTGGGTTTTTCACTCACAAATCTTCCAAAGTGGTGAATTGGCGTTCTGATAATCAAGCCCATGAGGTGGCTAAGGTTTCAAGTTGTTGTCCATGACCATGCTAGCCATATCTTGTAGTCTTGCGGAATTTCGTTAGGATTTTAATTTTTATTTTGATTTTTTCTTAATTAATTAACTTTACCATTTGGTGGTTAATTAATTAAGTTTTGATGTAATAATGTAAATCTCTTGAACCTTGGCATTTTGTAATAGGGGCTATGAATGCAAATGAAAATGCTATGACACCCCCTAAGCCATTGGTTCAAGTCTCATGTCATTCTGACAAGGGGTTAGGAAGTTAGAGCAATTTTAGTTAAGACAAGGTATTTTTTCGTAGGAAATTAATTTAATTTCCAAGGGTGAAAAATTAAATTATTTGATTTTGAAGGAAAAAATCAAATAAGGCCATGGTAATTAAGTTTGGGGGTGGCCAAGCATAGTCAATTTTTATGGTCAAAATAAATGTCTGAAGATCTCCTAAGTGGAGCGTCCCTCTTGTCTTAATAAAAGATAAAAAATAAAAATAAAAGATAAAATAAAAAATTAAAGAAAAAAAATTAAAAAATTAAAAAATAAAAATATTAAATAGAAAATAAAAAGATAAGAATAAAAAATATAAGATTAAAACTTGAAAATAAAATTAAAAGATATAAAAAGTAAAAGATAAAAAATAAAAGAATAAAAATATAAAATAAAAGATAAAAAAGATAAAAATTTAAAAAAGATTTAAAATAAATAAAAGAATAAAAAGATAGAAATTATAAAAAGTAAAAGATAAAATAAAAGATTAAAAGATTAAAAAATTAAAGATAAAATTAAAAATAATAAAATTAAAAATTGAGTCAAAGGAGGCCCCACTTGAGTCATGGAAACCCTAAATCTAAGGGTTAAGCTTCATTGTGACATGGATCTATCTTTTTGACCATTGATTTGAAAATGCACCCTTGCTTATGATTGGTAGAGGGGTGCAAAGTCAAAAAACCTAGATCTAATGGTGGAGATCTAATCTAGATCTAGATCTAATCTTGGCCATTGATCTTCAAGGGGTTGGGGTTGTTCCTCAACTATATAATGAGGGTCTCAATCCCTCATTTGACATCATCTCTCATGCTATTGTTATGCTGCCGAAATCTTTCCCTACTCTCCTCTCATATTCTCTCAAGCATTTGGCCCAAGCCTCTTGCCATTTTTTTTTGTATTGGATCTTGCCCTAGTTGGGCTGTAATAGAAGAATACTTTGGAAGAATATTGTGCCGTCATTTCATGCATCTTGTGGTGAGGTAACTTGTATTGTATTTATTTGATTTGCATTTGTATTAGCTTAGATAGCTCTCCACAAAGTATTTTGTGGAGGGATTTGTAAGTAGAAGCATTTCTGCTTCCATTTGTGAGTTTTTAATAAGATTTATCAGAGTATTTTGGTAGATTTATTGGGTACTCACCTCTTTGCTTACATTTTGCAGCTCTCTCATAAGTTTATTTACAGGTTTTCCAAGCCAAGGACATCTCTCCAAGGGTTTCTTTTTTCAAAATTTCATTTCGTCCATTTTTCTTTTTCCTTCCTAAAACTGGGTTTTATTCACTGTATAGTGAATATAACCCTTGTTTTAGGGCTTTCATCCATTATATATTAGTATAGGCTTATAAATCTGTTGTTTATATGTTATTTTCACCCTAAAAACATTCATTTTCAGCCACTAAAATTTCTGTTTTTTTCTATTTTTTAAAGTTCAGATTTTTCTGTAAAATTTCTGGGTTTTACACTAAATTGTTCTAACTTTCTGTTTCAGTTTTTTTCAATAATTTCCAGCAAGTAAGTTGCTGAATTTTTGCCAGTTTTATGCACAGAAAGAGGGGGGTATGCTACCCTAAATTGCCCAGAAAAACCCAGCAAAAATTTGGTCCAAAAGAGGCCCTAAACTACACTTCTTCTTCTCTTCTATTACATTGTAAACCCCAAATGAGAAGTTCTCTTTGGGGTATTTCTCTGCTGTAAATTTGTACAAGTAGTTGCTTAGAGTTAGTTTTTTATTTGCAAGTTACTTTTCTGTTTACCCACCATCTCTGTTACAGACCACCATCTCTGTAACAGAGATTGTTGTGAGGTTAGTTTAAGCAATCTAGTTTTATTTTCTGTTTACCCACTATCTCTGTGACAGACCACCATCTCTGTCACAGAGATTGTTGTGTGGTTAGGACATTGCTTTAGTTAGTTGTTTTTCCTTTTAATTTTCTGTTCAAAGTAGTTAGATTTAATTTTCATTTTCCGTCAAAGAAGTAATCATACAACCCACCTATCTAGTGTATCCTCTATCCACTTGTCATCTCCCTTTAGGGACTTCAAGTTGGATATGAAAAGCAGGAGAAGTGGGGGCTTAGTTAATTAAAACAACTTTCTTTCTTTTTCTGTTACAATCTTTCACATTTTTTTTTTCAGTCCAAGATCAAGTACCAACACCTCCCATAAGGGATATCGCTTGGTTGATCTTGTTGATAGCTTAAAATTTACCTTGCATGCTAATCACCAAGACTAAAATTTACTTCTAAAATTAACCAACAACAACTTCACTATTTCCTGCTCCTCTACTCGGTTATCACCCTTCGGGGTACTCACGAGATACGACAGGGGATAGAGAAGTCTTAGTTTAATAGGCATCCATCTAGTAATTTTCCTGTTGATTAAAAAGTGCCTCGGAGGCGACTTGAGGTAGAAGACCGTGGGGGGTCTCTAGGCGTTCTACGTCCCCCTTGTTGAGCACCAGGGCATTGGGGTTTGACCTGTGAGCTACGGGTGGGCTTTGCTCCCACTTTGTTGAGCGCAACAACATTCCCTCTTTGACTTGAGAAGTACTAGATTGGTGTAGACACACCACATGTTTGAAAACTAAACTTCAAGAGGAAAAACCTTAATAAAATCTACCTAAAATTAACCAAGAGACATTGCAAAACGTCCTACAAACACAGGTCACTGTTATTTATCTTTGCCTTGCTGTTCAAGGTTTTTACTGCAAGCTTTTCACTTTTCAGTTACAAGTATTTCTTTCAGTTTCGCAAACTCTTGTGGTGGCATCTTTAATTCATTTGATTAAGTAATCATATTGTTTAGTAATTTGTAGATCTTGCTTAACTTAGGCAACTGTGGATAATCATTCTTAATTCTTTTGTAAGTTTGTAACTTGTAATCTTTTGACTCCATTTAATCTAGGCACTGATCTTGTAATTTTGTAATCTTAATAAAAGATCCATTTAACTAATAGTTAATAATCTTAGGAACATTTTTTTGTAGGGACTACCCCCCTTGGCTCTGTTGGGATCTTGCCTAAACGGAGGAGTTGTGGATTGTGGTGACAGTGGTCCCCAGCTCTAACTTGCCCCCAAGGACACACCAAGCATGTTGGAGACTTCCCCGTGTCATAAAGTGTGTATTAGGCGGCAACAAGTGTCAAAGGAGACCTTTTGACTTTGTCCAAGCCCAAGTCTGAAGCCCGTAGAGCCCTTGGAACAATGGCAAAAGCCCTGAACACCCTGTAGAATGGTTAAGTACCCCCAGTTGTGTCATTGGTCCCCAGTACCACAACCATGCCCTATTACCCTAGAATGTGTTATTGGTGGATTGAAGAAGTTGGAAGAGTCCGAATGACCCTTTCAGTGGTCATTTGCGTATTTTAGAGGTCTTGATACCCTAGAAGAAGCCTAGGCACCCCACTCCTTGATGGTTGTGTCTTCACTTGTGGTAACTCTAATGACCTAACAAAATACCCTTAAAACCATTACATGTGGTCCTTTAGCCTACATCTACCCTATCATTACATAATGATACCTTTGTACCTTTACACCAGCCCTTAAGTCCCATAAGGTTCATTAAACCCTTAACCCTAAAAATAATAAGACCACTAATTAAATATTATATTAAACTAAATATTTAAATAATTAAAACATGTTTTTATAATTAAAAAAAATTAAAAGTATTTAAAACAAAATGTGTCACAATTAAAAGAATTAAAATATTAAATCTATTATGTTTTTTTTTAATAATTAACAACCATCCCTAATGTCTACCCCTCCAAAAAAATTAAAACAATTTTTTTAATACAAAAGAAGGGACTTAACTTCACCTTTAAAGGTCAACTCCTTTCAATAATGAAACATGGTTAAACAATTTTATATTTAATAAATAAGCCCTTTAAAGTCGAGTCCTTCTTTAAGTAACATGGGATAACATTTTTTTTAATTTATTAAAACCTCTTATTCTTCCTAGAAATCGGCCCTAGCTAATGGTTAAACATTAAAACACTTTTAATAAATAAAAGGATTTGAAGTCGACCCCATCCTCTCAATCAACGTGTATAAATACACTTGCTTTTGATCACTTAATAATTAACCAAAAAAAGGGGTGTTTTTGGACTGAGGTTCTTCGTTGAGTGACTGAGATAACTTGCACAACAGAAGGAGAGACACTTCATTTTCACAGAAACGAATTTTTCAAGGCTAAGAAAAAGTCTGGTTTTTTACTGCCTTCTTTACAGTCTGAGTTTGCACAGTCAGTTGATGTTTTTGCTGCGTTCTTACCAACACTACAGACCCGAATTTTTACAGACCTTATGTTTTGTCTATTGTTTACTACTGGGAGAAGTAGGAGCAGAGAAAAGACTCAGCTAGGTGGCAGCAGCCCCGAGTATTTAAGACTAGATCTGATTTTTTTTTCACAGAGTTTTTGGATGGTGAAAGCAACAGACCTAAAGTTTGAACAGTTAAGGGTTTGACATTGATTTGGGTGATTGACTGATTGTGTTTTGCTGCCTCTTCTTCCACACAAGTCCGAGTTTGTTGGGTGAAAACAACAACAAAGAAGGATATCCGAAGTTTTCCAGAGTTGATTTTTGTTTGGGTTGTAAACAGTGAACAGTTCGAATTTTTGAATCTTGTGTTCATTGCTGGCAGCTTGCGAGTTTTTGAAAGTAACTTCTTACCTTTTCACAGACCCGAGTTTGAGGTTTGATTTCTTACTGCTGAAATCCAAGTCTTGACAGCTAGAACCCGATTTCTCCACAGAGTTTGAGGATGGTTTTTGTCTGAGCTTGTTGCTGCCCACAATCCAAGGTTTATAAACAAGTCCACAGCTCTCAGGGTCTTCCACAGATGACATACACAGCCCAGCAGTAAGGTACAAAGTCTGATCTTGCCTCTCACATACACAGCCCAGGAGAAAAGTTGCCTACACAGTTCAAGGTATGTTTACATTGATGCATACAGTATGTGTATGAGTGTGTATATACAAATGTGTGAATGAATAGTGAAGTTTGTAAGAGTATACAAGAGTGATGTAATGAACTATGTACAAGTGTGATAGTATATGTACAGCAGCATTGGGATGTTTACAGTAGTACATTTATGTACATGATGATGACACATGCCTTTATGATGAGAATGATATAAAGATGAACAAGCAATCTATGGTGTGATGACATACTTCTATGCACTATGATGTGTACTTGTTACATACACATTACATGCTGATGATGATGGTGGCTACTTGATGATGATGATGACAGTACATACTCTATGACTTTGATGCATATCCTATGATGGCATGTTCAAGAGACTGATGTTTTACAGACCTTGTTGATAAAGCAATCTCCTTGATGATGATGAGATGAGTAGATCTTGATGATGACATGTTCAGACCCTGATGTTTGATGACTTGACAGTAACCAGCAGTGTTGATGAGCAGCTTGACCAGCAGTATTGATGTTTGATATGACAGTGATGACATGAGCAGAAAGATGATGTGACAGTATTGACTACAGAGATGATTTGACAGTGACTAGAGTGCAGAGATTATCAACAACAGAGTTTGGTGTGTGACAGGTCCACAGGTTCGACAATCTTCTTATCAGGGTGGCAGGACGGGGCAAGGGAAGGAGGTCGTAGCCTCCTTCCGGTGGAAGCCGGAAAAGTAGGGAGTGGTAGCTTCCTTCAGGTCGTAGCCTGTAAATCAGGGGGTCATAGTCTCCTTCTAGTTGAAGCTGGAAAATTGAAGTCTATATGTCATTTTGCTTCTAGGTCATTTTGCTTCTAAATGTGCATATGCAAAGAACTCAGATGGTGAAGAGGATGACAATTTTAAACCCTACAAGAAGTACAATAATTACAAGAATAAAAACAGAAGAAAGTTTGTAAAGAAGAAAAGTCTCTACACAAAAAGAGACAATAGCTCATCCAGTGGTGACTCCAATAGTGACAGTGATTCTGATGATGGTGATGAACCAAACAAGGTACTCTTTATGGCAATAAGCTCGGATAAGGATCATAATAGTAAGGAAGAATCCGAAGATGAAGGAGAAGTAGATCTTGAGGCAAAACTTGTAAGCACCTTGAAAGAGCTGAAGAAAGTCAGGAAGGAAAATAGATTGCTTAAGGAAGACGAACAACGGTTTGAACAAACCATTGTTGACTTGAAGACCAAACTAGAAGAAGCCAAACGAGTTGAAGACTCTCTGACTGAACAACTAATGACAAATATAAGAGAAAAGGAGAATCATGAGGCTAAGATAGTATCTCTGAAGAACAAGCTGCAGACGAAAAATATCACAAAGGGTTATGAAAACAACTCCAAGGTTCTAGAACAAATCATCAGCAACCAAAAATCATTCTTCGACAAGACTGGTATAGGATACAAGCAGAATACAAATGAAGCCTCAAGCTCAATGTTGACAGATAACGAAAAGAAGCCAAGAAGGTATGCAGAAGTTGTTAAGGACTACAAGAATGAAGAAGAGATCGAACATTAGCCAGAACAACCTGTATCAGAAGAAGGGCCAGCAAAAAGATCAGAACTCAGAAAAGCACCTCCTCCATATATTCCCAGGTATGGATACTTCTCTTATGGGCATTGCTTTACATGTGGAAGATTTGGACACAAAGCTGTAAACTATTTTTAAAGAAGAAACTTTGAGACAAGGAATAACCTTGCAAGGCTCAGACGACCACAGTACAACAACAGATTTGATCCCTTGAGATCAGAAATAGAAAGTTACAATTGTAACAACTTTGGACATATAGCCAGAAATTGCAGAATGAGGATACCAACAGTAAGAAATGAGGACATGCCCAACAAGGTATGGATTAAACACAATAACAACAACTACGAATGTGGTATTGCTCTTCAAGCTCAGAATCACGGCTCTGGAAAATGGTATGTTGATAGCAGTTGCTCCAAGCATATGACAGGTGACAAAGATGCTTTTGTCAATATTGAAAAGGATAAAGGATCTGTATCGTTTGGAAATAACAATTTAGCAAAAGTATTGGGAAAGGGCACAGTAAAGCTCGGAAGTGAAAACTCCTTGGCTGAAAATGTCTTGCTTGTAGATAACATGAAACATAATCTGCTAAGCGTCAGTCAGATGTGTGATCAAGGACATGAACTCATCTTCAACTCAAAAAGATGTAAAATAAGAAAGCAAGGATCAAGGAAGTTAGTAGCCACATCCACTAGGACTCCAAACAACATATACGTGTTAGATGAGATTGAGTCCGAAAAATGCCACTTGGGAAAAGAAGATGAAAGCTGGCTTTGGCACAGAAGAATGGGGCATATACATTTTGACAATTTGGTCAAAATCTACAAAAACCAAGCAGTTCAAAATATGCCGGAAGTCACAAAAACTGCTAACTCTGTATGTGAACAGTGTCAACATGGAAAACAAAAAACAAGAGTGCATTTTAAGACTAAAGAGCATTCTTCTACAAAACCTTTGGAGCTTGTTACGCTGACCTATGTGGACCAACCAAAAGCAAAGGATTGAATGGTGAAAAATACTTCATGCTACTCATTGACGACTATACCAGGATGACATGGGTATGTCTTCTCAACAGGAAATCAAAAGCATTTGGATGTTTCAAAACCTTCAAGGAACTAGTCGAGAATGAAACAGGGTCACGAATCAAATGTCTTAGATCTGACAACGGTGGAGAA
Organism: Pseudotsuga menziesii; assembly: GCA_001517045.1. Lineage (NCBI taxonomy): Eukaryota > Viridiplantae > Streptophyta > Pinopsida > Pinales > Pinaceae > Pseudotsuga > Pseudotsuga menziesii. The sequence continues at coordinate 67,162 of LPNX010057368.1, read as the reverse complement.
TTCACTTCTGATGAATTCAACAAGTACTGTGAAGAGCATGGAATAAAGAGACAATTTTCAGTAGCCAGAACACCTCAGCAAAATGGAGTTGCTGAAAGAAAGAATAGATCAGTGATGGAGATGGCTCGAACCATGTTGAATGAATCCAAGTTAAATGACAAATTTTGGGGACACGCAGTTCATACAGCAGTACACATCTTAAATAGAGGATTACTCAGAAACAACAATGATAAAACTCCCTATGAGCTATGGACCGGAAGAGCAGCAAGTGTACAACACTTCAGAATCTTTGGAAGCAAGTGTTACATCAAAAGAGATGATAAGAAGATTGGAAAATTTGACTCTCGAGTAGATGAGGGCATATTTGTTGGATATTCATCCAAGAGGAAAGCTTACAAATGCTACAATCTGAGATTAGACAAAGTGATTGAAAGCATTAACGTGAAGATAGTTGAAGGAAGACTATCATCATCTAGAGAAGACTCAGAAGAATCAGACGATGAAGAAGAGAAAGGTTCCAAGAAAAGAGGTGTAAAGAAAATTAAAGTGGAAGAACAACCAGATGAGGATGGAGAGCAACTCACGGAAGAAGAAGAACCGAATCAACAAACTGTCGAACAAGAAGAACAAAAAGATCATCTATCACCTAAGAACTGGTACCAGAAGAATCATCCATCAAATCAGATTATTGGTGATAAGGGTGCCAGAATAGGAACTAAAAGAAGACAATCCGGAAGAAATGAACAGGTACACTTCTCTCTTTTGTCTACAACTGAACCTGTAACTTTTGCAGAGGCCAGTATAGATGAACAATGGGTTAAAGCTATGGAAGAAGAACTAGATCAAATCAAGAAGAATGGAACTTGGGAACTTGTTCCGAGACCACATAACAAAAATGTTATTGGCACAAAATGGGTTTTCAGAAACAAAATGAATGAGGATGGACAGGTTATCAGAAACAAGGCTCGATTGGTTTGTAAGGGTTATGCTCAAATCGAAGGAATAGACTTTCAAGAAACATATGCACCAGTTGCCAGAAAGGAAGCTATCAGAATGATATTGGCCTACGCTTGCTCCAAAGACATCAAAGTGTATCAGATGGACGCAAAATCAGCTTTTCTAAATGGGGAATTGGAAGAAGAAGTCTATATCGAACAACCAGAAGGATTTTAACTTTCAGAAAATGAAGACTATGTATGCAGGCTCAAAAGGGCCTTATATGGACTAAAGCAAGCTCTAAGAGCTTGGTACTCCAGATTGGACAGGTACTTACTACAACAAAACTTTAAGAGGGGAAGTGCAGATAGCAATTTGTACATCAAACAAGACAACGACAGCATACTCATCATTGAAGTTTATGTTGATGATATCATATTTGGAAGTGATGATGATTCATTGAGTCAACAATTCGCGAAGGACATGCAAAAAGAGTTTGAAATGTCATTGCTCGATGAATTGACCTTCTTCTTAGGACTCCAGATATCTCAAAGAACAGAAGGCATTTTTATTACCCAGACAAAATACATTAAGGAGATGTTGAAGAAATTCCAGATGGAAGACTGTAAACCTGTGAGTACCCCTATGATCACCGGTTGTAAGTTAAGCAAAGATGATGAATCTAAGGAAGTTGATCAAAGGCTCTATAGGTCAATGATTGGTAGTCTACTATATGTAACTGCCTCTAGACCAGATGTGATGCAAGTCGTTGGACAAGTTGCAAGATTTCAAGCTACCCCAAAGGAAACTCACATTATAGCAGTTAAAAGGATCTTTAGGTATCTCAAAGGAACTTTGGATTTTGGACTTTGGTACCCAAAAGGGGATGATCTAACATTGATAGCATATTCAAACGCAGATTGGGCAGGATGTGTTGACGATAGAAAAGCACTAGTGGAATTCTTTTTAGATGGTTGTCTGGTATCTTGGTCGAGCAAAAAGCAGTCTTCAGTGTCCTTATCAACTGCAGAAGCAGAATATATAGCAGCAGCCGCTTGTTGTACTCACATTCTTTGGATGAAGCAAACCCTGCAAGACATACATGTGACATGTAATGAACCGATTCCTATTCTATGTGACAATACGAGTGCCATCAGTATCTCCAAGAATCCAGTTATGCATTCCAAGACCAAGCACATTCCAATCAAGTTTCACTTTCTTCGGGAACAAGTCACAGAAAAGAATATCAAGTTGGAATATATCGGGACAAAAGAACAGGTTGCAGACGTTTTTACTAAGCCTCTCCCAAGAGAGACTTTTGAGTACCTTAGAGAAAAATTGGGAGTCATATTATCTCCTAATTGAATTCCTCTATCTTCAACAACACTACAATATGAAAGGGGGAGCATGGCAGAAGTACCTTTTGCCATTGATACCAAAGGGGGAGAAAAAGTTGAACGAGGTAGGTAAAAGAAGCATGATCTAAAGGAGAGATCTGTGGACAAAGGAAGCTCATTCGAAGGGGGAGCTTTGGAGTTGTCATCAATGACAAAGGGGGAGATTGTTGACTAAATTGTCATTGATGCCAACAGGTGTGTGTTAATGTGGCTTGATGCCCCTTGAGGAGCCTCTAAGGGTTGAGTAAGTGTCAGTGTCAAAGAAGACCTTTTGACTTTGTCCAAGCCCGAGTCTGAAGCCCTTGGAGCCCTTGGGAAAATGGCAAAAGCCCTGAACACCCTGTAGAATGGTTAAGTACCCCCAGTTGTGTCATTGGTTCCCTAGTACCACAACCATGCCCTATTACCCTAGAATGTGTTATTGGTGAATTGAAGAAGTTGGAAGAGTCTGAATGACCCTTTCAGTGGTCATTTGCGTATTATAGAGGTCCTGATACCCTAGAAGAAGCCTAGGCACCCCACTCCTTGATGGTTATGTGTCTTCACTTGTGGTAACTCTAATGACCTAACAAAATACCCTTAAAACCATTACCTTTGGTCCTCTAGCCTACATCTACCCTATCATTATATAATGATACCTTTGTACCTTTACACCAGCCCTTAAATCCCATAAGGTTCATTAAACCCTTAACCCTAAAAATAATAAGACCACTAATTAAATATTATATTAAACTAAATATTTAAATAATTAAAACATGTTTTTATAATTAAAAAAAATTAAAAGTGTTTAAAACAAAATATGTCACAATTAAAAGAATTAATATATTAAATCTATTATGTTTTTTTTAATAATTAACAACCATCCCTAATGTTTACCCCTCCAAAAAAATTAAAACAATTTTTTTAATAAAAAAGAAGGGACTTAACTTCACCTTTAAAGGTCAACTCCTTTCAATAATGAAACATGGTTAAACAATTTTATATTTAATAAATAAGCCCTTTAAAGTCGGGTTCTTCTTTAAGTAACATGGGATAACATTTTTTTTAATTTATTAAAACCTCTTATTCTTCCTAGAAGTCGGCCCTAGCTAATGGTTAAACATTAAAACACTTTTAATAAATAAAAGGATTTGAAGTCGGCCCCATCCTCTCCATCAACGTGTATAAATACACTTGCTTTTGATCACTTAATAATTAACCAAAAAAAATGGGTGTTTTTGGATTGAGGTTCTTCGTTGAGTGATTGAGATAACTCGCAGCAACAGAAGGAGAGAGACTTCATTTTCACAGAAATGAATTTTTCAGGGCTAAGAAAAAGTCTGGTTTTTTATTGCCTTTTTTACAGTCCGAGTTTGCACAGTCAGTTGATGTTTCTACTGCGTTCTTACCAACACTACAGACCCGAATTTTTACAGACCTTATGTTTTGTCTAATGTTTACTGCTGGGAGAAGTAGAAGCAAAGAAAAGACTCAGCTAGGTGGCAGCAGTCCCGAGTATTTAAGACAACAGTAGATTTGATTTTTTTTTCACAGAGTTTTTGGATGGTGAAAGCAACAGACCTAAAGTTTGAACAGTTAAGGGTTTGACATTGATTTGGGTGATTGACTGATTGGGTTTTGCTGCCTCTTCTTCCACACAAGTCCGAGTTTGTTGGGTGAATACAGCAGCAAAGAAGGATATCCAAAGTTTTCCAGAGTTGATTTTTGTTTGGGGTGTAAACAGTGAACAGTTCGAATTTTTGAATCTTGTGTTCATTGCTGGTAGCTTGCGAGTTTTTGAAAGTAACTTCTTACCTTTTCACAGACCCGAGTTTGAGGTCTGATTTCTTATTGCTGAAATCCAAGTCTTGACAGCTAGAACTCGATTTCTCCACAGAGTTTGAGGATGGTTTTTGTCTGAGTTTGTTGCTGCCCACAATCCAAGGTTTATAAACAAGTCCACAGCTCTCAGGGTCTTCTACAGATGACATACAAAGCCCAGAAGTAAGGTACAAAGTCTGATCTTGCCTCTGACAGACACAGCCCAGGAGAAAAGTTGCCTACACAGTTCAAGGTATGTTTACATTGATGCATACAGTATGTGTATGAGTGTGTATATACAAATGTGTGAATGAACAGTGAAGTTTGTAAGAGTATACAAGAGTGATGTAATGAACTATGTACAAGTGTGATAGTATATGTACAGCAGCATTGGGATGTTTACAGTAGTACATTTACGTACATGATGATGACACATGCCTTTATGATGAGAATGATATAAAGATGAACAAGCAATCTATGGTGTGATGACATACTTCTATGCACTATGATGTGTACTTGTTACATACACATTACATGCTGATGATGATGGTGGCTACTTGATGATGATGATGACAGTACATACTCTATGACTTTGATGCATATCCTATGATGGCATGTTCAAGAGACTGATGTTTTACAGACCTTGTTGATAAAGCAATCTCCTTGATGATGATGAGATGAGTAGATCTTGATGATGACATGTTCAGACCCTGATGTTTGATGACTTGACAGTAACCAGCAGTGTTGATGAGCAGCTTGACTAGTAGTATTGATGTTTGATATGACAGTGATGACATGAGCAGAAAGATGATGTGACAATATTGACTACAGAGATGATTTGACAGTGACTAGAGTGCAGAGATTACCAGCAGCAGAGTTTGGTGTATGACAGGTCCACAGGTTCAACAATCTTCTTCTTATCAGGGTGGCAGGTTGGGGCAAGGAAAGGAGGTCGTAGCCTCCTTCCAGTGGAAGCCGGAAAACTAGGGAGTGGTAGCTTCCTTCAGGTCATAGCCTGTAAATCAAGGGGTTGTAGCCTCCTTCCAGTTGAAGCTGGAAAATTGAAGTCTATATAATAAGGGAGTTGTTCCTTCCTTCCAGTTATTTCTAGAAAGCTATTTTTAAAAAGGCTTCCGTGGTTTTACCCCCAGAACTTGGGTTTCCACATTAAAAACTATTGTGTACTGTGCATCTTATTATTTTTATACACATTGATGATGTGCTGTGATTGGTGATCAGCAACCTGCTTTTGATTAAAGTTTTAAATAGTACAAATACTGATTCACCCCCCCTCTCAGTATTTCAACAACTTGATCAGAGTTAGTTGATGCCACGATGTATCGTCAGATGATTGGATCCTTGATGTACCTGACGAATACGAGACCAGATATTTGCTTTCCGTGAACACATTGAGTCAGTTCCTGACAGATCCGAGACATGTTCACCTGATTGCTGCAAAGCATATTCTAAGGTACCTGAAGGGTACAGTTGATTATGGGCTGAAGTATGATGCGAAAAAGAAGATTAACCTGGAAGGTTATGTGGATTCGGATTGGGTAGGCAGTTCAGTTGATAGGAAGAGCACTTCGGGGTGCTACTTCAGTATGGGATCAGGTGTGATCTCTTGGTTTAGCAGGAAGCAATCCTGCGTGGCACTGAGTACAGCTGAAGCAAAGTATGTCGCAACTTGTTCGGCTAGTTGTGAGGCAGTGTGGGTGAGGAAGCTACTGTCTGATTTGTTTGATCTCCAGTTGGATGCTACTTGTATATATTGCGACAACTAGAGTTGTGTGAAGTTGTCGAAGAACCCGGTGTTCCATGACAAGTCGAAGCATATCAAGATTAAATATCACTATATCATGGATATGGTGCAAAGAGGAGTAGTGAAGCTCCAGTATGTTGCGACGGACGAGTAGATAGCCGATGTATTGACCAAGCCGTTATACAGAGTGAAGTTTGAGTACTTCAGAGAGAAGCTTGGTGTTCTTCAGTTCGAGGTTCCCTCCAAGAGGAAGTGATGAGTCTAGAAGACACAGATACACATGAGAGCCTTTCCAACATGGTGGTAGGTTGGGCGTCCCATGTGCGTTGATGTAAGTGTTGAGAGCCTTTCGGACATGGTGGCAGGCTGGGCCTCCCATGGTTGTTGATGTAAGTGCTGAGCCTTTCCGACATGGTGGTAGGCTGGGCCTCCCATGTGCGTTGATGTAAGTGCTGAGAGCCTTTCCGACATGGTGGCAAGCTGGGCCTCCCATGGTTGTTGATGTAAGTACTGAGCCATTCCGACATGGTGGCAGGTTGGGCGTCCCATGGTCGTTGATGTAAGTACAGTGTTATGTGTATCTGGGCTATGCTCCCTGTGACGATGAGATGATCTGAAGATGATGAGGTAATAGTAAGGTACACAGGTGTTGTAAGGCATCTAATCAGTCCTGGGATGCTCCTTCAGGTTTAGCAGTGGCATATAATCAGTCCTGAGAGATCCTGCAGGTTTTGCAAGAAGCATATAATAAGTCCAGAGATGTACCTACTTGATGGCTTACTCACAGAGATGATGAAGACCTGGCAGAGGGCTAGGCCTACATCTAGCATGAAAAAGCGCAAGCACTATAGATGAAGACCTGGCAAAGGGCTAGGCCTACATCCAGCATGAAAAAGGGTTGGCAATGTAGATGAAGAACTGGCAGAGGGCTAGGCCTACATCCAGCATGAAAAAGGGCTGGCACTGTAGATGAAGACCTGGCAAGAGGGCTAGGCCTACATCCAACATGAAAAAGGGCTGGCACTGTAGATGAAGACCTACATGGAGGCTAGGCCTACATCCAACATGAAAAAAGGTTGGCTCCATAGCACTTCCTATGACGAGTAGATTTGAGAGATAACACCATTTGTTCCTGATAGCAGCAGCAGTGATGATGATGATCCAGCTTTGATGATGATCTAGTGACGAAGACTTGTGCTGATGAATTGTGTCAAGAGAATACCTTCCTAGTTCAGAGGGAGTACTGATGTATTTGTAACTTCGGAATGTATTCACTTGTATATTTCTTATTGTATTTCATTGTACCCCAACGAAGATATTTGTTCCTCCAATCTGGAGAGTCATTAATATAATTGAGTCATGTAAAGTCATTGAGGTTAACCCTCTGTTGTAGGTCAGGGTATTAGACCCCACAGTTGAGTTATATTAGGGTTATTAGACTCTCCTAGAGAAGTCGGGCTCTGTAGGGTAATTGTCAAGTGGAAATTAAGTATAAATAGAGAGTGAGACTCTCTATTTGATACACACACTCACTCAACAATAGCGCATGAGTGAGAGAGGAGTAGCTCGCACAATTGAGAGAGAGAACAACTGTCGGAGATCATCTTTGTACTTTTGGGTTTTACTTTTGCTATTAGTGCTCATTCTATCTCTGAGGAAGTTGCAGGGCTTTCTCCTTTATGGTTTCCTCGAAGAAAAATCTGTGTGTCTTTTGTCTCTTGTGATTATTGTTGTGCATGTTATTCTCTCAGATAAGATCCTAGATCATATTGATTAAACGATAAAAATCTAACACAGCGACTCACTCAAACAGAAAAGGTGCGCTACAGCAGTCTAGGAGATTGTTTTCTAGGGTTATATCTGCAAGAGACATTTTCTCTCTCTCTCTCTCTCTTCTTCTTTCTATTCTTAGAAGATTATTATCTCTATACGAAGGTTTGCTAGGTTTTTCCCGATTCGGTTTCCCACGATAAATTCTTGTGTTATTTGTTTCTTTGCTTTGTCTTTCTTTTAGAGATTCTTTTGTTTATTTGCAAATAAGATATATTGCTATAATCTTCTAAAACCTAACAAAACAAAACCTAGTAGTCAGGATTTCCTAATGACTTGAACTGGAAATAGTAAAGTAAATGCTGCACAAATACTCTGCAAGTTTTGTTTGTTGTTATCTTTATTTCATATCAGATTTCTGCAACGGAATTCATTAGGCCAACAAGTTAATCTCATACCCACACTATATATCGAATAAAATCAATTCTTGTGGGTCACCACTCTTTTAGCAAGGGGTGATTTTGACCAGATATTCTTGAGATCAGATCTGTGGCTTCACCATAGATCATTGGTCAGAGATCCTTCAGCTTGGTCAGATGGTCCATGTGCTTGGATGTGTCTAGTCAGAGGTAGTGCCCGATCCTCTAGTGATGTGATATCTCTAAACCCACATTTACTCTAAAGCATTTTTTTGGCATGATAGTTTGTTAGCATAAGATATATGTATGCTTCCATAATGACTCATATACTTAAGTTGTTGTTCGTCTTTAGTCTAACCTCGGTGTTACTCTTCTTGCTTAATAAGTGTGTTATTACAATATTGATTTGTACGTTGGTGAACTAAGTCATGTGATTTCATCCATTTCACAACTTTTACCTAGCCATATTTCATTTCGTTAACCAATTCACTCATTCCTTATAGGGACTCAATTCGCCACCCATGATGAGTGCCTTCTACGAGCAATAATTTTGGCTTCAAGCATCTTCTACAACTCCTTAATTATAGGTTGTGTTACTGGATCCACCATGCTAGTGTGTAGGATCCGCGGATCCACGGATCCGATACGTATCTGGATCGGATTCGCCTTAGATTCACCATGGAAATGGATCCCCTTCAGAAGGAAACATTTCCTGGTCCCATGAAACGGATCTTGTGAAAAATAAAAAAAAATCTTGAAATTTTCAAATGGTTCTTGTGAAAAATCAAACAATTCCTAAAATTTTCAAACGGATCCTGAAACTTCCAGTGCTTCTATGACCCATTGATCCCCCCAAAATATTATTGTTTAATGAAAAACTTAAAAATCCTAAACACATGATGGCTAAAAGCGTAAACCCCATTCTTGCTCAAGGTCTGATCTATCCTTACGTCAAGATATGCTCTTGAACTCTGATATATCAATATCAAGGCCTGCTCTCAATGTTTTTATTGGATATATCTGTATGGTCAAGGTCTGTTGTCAAGGGCTGATCTATCTTTATGTACTATGTTGTTGCTCACTTCACCTACAATGTCCTGTAGTTTTGCCATAGCATTCAAGAAAACCACTTTATTCCTTGCTGATAGGGACGTGGATGTAGCTCACAAAAACACTATTATGACCTGCTTCAAGTTCATGTTGAAATGGTTTTTAAAATTATTAATATCACAACTTATCAAATTATCATTTATGGTACATGAACTCTCATTTTTGGCAATACTCTTGTGTTTCCTAAATAGTTTTGTTTCTTCATTCTATTTTTCTATTTATCATAAAAATATTTTTATATTTGTTTGTACTTGTCGTTTCCCCGCCGTATCTGGATCTTGGGTTTTAAAAAATCTAGCAAATCCGAACCCAGATCCAAATCCGAATCCGTATCTGTATCCTGGTAACTTAGATTATAGGTGGTAAGTTAGGATTCATATGCCTTTGCTTCTGTCTAAAAGGTTTAGCATTTTCAATTAGAAACTTTTAAATCGTCACAACTCAAACCAAAACATCATTATACTCTTGAATCAAAAATTTCAATCTACCTCCTTTCCTCGGGTGAACAACCCTTTTCAATTTCGATCATCCTTGGACTTACTTCTGATCCCATAGTTATATCCATTACATCACCAGGTTTGTTGACTTCCTTTGATTTTTTATACATATCATGCTGATCAAAAACCTTTTCTAATGGAACCAGACCAAAAGGATAATAGTTTTCTTACCATTGTTTAATTTCAAAAGGGTTGGTATATTCTCATGCCCAATTTACCCCATAATTGTAAAATTCCTGTAAATTATTTAAGAACTTTAAAATCTGTCATCATGAAAAATTTACCGATGTTCAAAATTGCCCAGCACTAATAGTCTAAAAACCACCTCCATTGTTCGATTACTGCATATCACTTTGGATGGTTGGAGGGTGGATGTTGTGATTGCTAATGCATTTGCATGGGTATTCTGGTATCTACCAGCCACTTCTATGTTAAAGGCAGTGTGAAGAGTTCAATTGTCTCCTACACTACAAGCTTATATCTCTTCAACCTATCATTCTTTGTAGCAAATTCCCCTTTGACTTGCATCACAACAAAATCTGAATCACCAGCTACCCGCATGATTTTTATCTTCATGTCCCTAACACGTTCCGAACCTAATAGCAAGGCTTCATACTCTACTATGCTATTGGTGCATTCGAATTCCAACCTGTATGAAAAACTCAAAGTTTCATCTCGAGGAGAAATGAAAACTATTCCTGCTCCTACTCCTGATCTGGCATATGATCCATCAAAATACACTGTCCATATATTTTTGCTTCTTTCTTAAGTAACTTCTTGTACTTCAGGAGCAACTGAATGTGCTAAAATAGCATAATTCCCAAATTCCTCATCAACACAAATCAATTCATTCATGGGTTCCTCTGAATCAACATGATATTTCATCATCAGTGCCCTGTACAAGGTGACATAAGTTCCTTCACATGTTGGGGTAGTAGCATATGATAGGTCCATTTGAATACTAACCCCTAGACTTGTGGCCCACTTCCTTCGCAATATGCCCCATGCATCTGACGCATCAATAACTACAGTATCCATTAACAGAGAGAGATCTGAATATGCTGCCAACATAACTTTCAAATCAATAATCAAACCACACTTTTATCTCACTAGAGTCCATCACACACACATTCCTATATGGATGAGTAGACTTGAGGCCTAATTGATTTAAACTTTGAGTGACATAACATTTGTTGATGCCCTCAAATCCAACATACAATTGTGTAACGACAAATTATTGATCATCAAAGTAATGAAGAAATGACCATTGCTGCCAATTTTCTTTACTTGATTGATCACCTGAAGCAAAATGGGGCAATCCTCAATAGCACCTTTTACTTCATCACAACTGAGGAATTTCTTTACCTTTTCCATCTGACAGGGAGTCTTTATTACTTCTGAAAAAGGTACAGCGATTTTCATCTTATCAAATTCACTTGATATATCAATGTTCAAATCAACTCCCCTATCTATATGCATTATCAAAGAAGATTCCCTGGCAGCCCCGACTGGTGGATCCACATTTCTCCATCCCTGAGCCTTCTGGAAAACATGAGGATTTACACCGCAATTTTGTGTTTTCCCCAAAACTCTACACTCATAGACTTGCAAACCATTATCCAAAAGTTCCTTCCCAGTTGGTTTTGGTCAACTCATTCTCCTTATCCTTTCAGAGTAAATGCTAATTTGTTTAATCTGTTGAAAATAGTCATCTGAGACATCGAATGTTTCTCCTTCAGACATCTTCAACATCCACCATATTAGTTGTGTTCAAAGGGATGGGAAATTTTTGCTCATTCTAAAGGCTTTGTTCTTTCCAATCCCTATTTCTTTTGAAACCTCTTATATTATGAAACTGATTTTGTTGTATCTTTTCCATTCTAACTACCCTATTTTGTATTCCAGATATACAAGATTGGAGATTAGAAAAAGCAATTTGTAACTCTTTCACACCTTCAACCATTGTTACTATTAGGTCTGGGGTAGGATCAACTGTATGTGTAGCTCTTTGCTTATGCCCTAGAAAAACCATCCAAGTTTGACATACCGGCCGCTACCATATCCTTTTCAATTTTTATTCCAAGTCCTAGGCTGCCTTGAGATTTTGAAGATCTTTATCCCTGACCTGAAAAGCCAACTCTCCATCAAAAGCATCAAGATAATAACACAAAATAATAGTTATTGGGGGTTTCATGTCAATATGTAACCTTTGCACTATTTGGTTAAATCTTTTGTTAAATTCTTCTTTTATTTCATTTTCATTTCTTTTTGCATTACTCAAGGATGACAATAAATATTTATTATCCCTTTTCTCCCCCCATTCCTCAAAGAAAGTACTTTCCAATTGAGTCCTCGTACTAATACCACTATTAAGCAACTTCAAAAACCATTCCATGGCATCTTCTTCCATGGACAACACAAATAGTTTCAGTTGCACATCTATATGCCCAATACCAGACTTTATGATCAAACTTTTAAAAGCATTCTAGTGATCACAAGCAAATACAAGATTACTTCCTCTAAACATGGGAAATTTATCTATACATTTCTCTGGTGAACAAGCCCTTGAGAGGTTGTTCTTGTTAGGTATATTTTAGGAACAACCTCTTGATGTCGAATCACCATATGAGCTATCAAAATACAACCTCAACTCTAGGCTAATCACCTAGGAGATTCTAAAAATAAAACTCAAGGAAATGGACTTTGTCCTTATCAACGACGTCAAAAATGTCACCATTTAACCTCTCACTTGAGGTGAAAATGTCCTAATCACCTAGGAAAGAGTTCAAGGGAACATGAAATTATCACTAGTGTCACCTAACAAATCCAGGGACAAATTTTCCATCAAGCGTGAATGCTTTATTAATACATGGAGAGATGTGACCTTTGGCTTTCACCTCCCAAAGGTACTTTACACTTATCTGGCTCTCTGTTTTCATAACTGTACAAAGGATAACAATCATGTAGAATTAGATATCCAACATTACCCCACTTAATTGGAAGGTGCATTCGTGAGTCCAAGCATCTTTCTTAACTTTTCAAGCTTTTCTCTTCCAAGCGCTTTAGAAAGATGTCTACAATTTGCTCATTGGTGGAACAATGTCTCAAATGAACTGTCTTGTCCAACTTGATTGCCGAAGTGTTCTTAATCAATAGAGGAGTATAATTCACTTGTTTCTCCTGCAAATATTCAAGTATTTTCTTAACCCACACAATCTCCTTTGTTGCTTCTACCGCAGCGACATATTCTGCCTTTGTTGTGGAATCTGCTGGAACTAACTATTTGCATGATCTCCAAGAGACAGTTGTTGTAATGTCCTCATCTGATTAGGCATTGAGGACCAAAACCACTAACCTATGTGATTCCTGTGGGTTCGAGCGGTTACTGACAGTTAGGGAATCAACTGAAGACTGATGCCATCTACAGAAAATCTAGGGCATCAATATGATATCACCATTAGGTCAAAGAGGGCCACCGGAGCCAAAATCCACCGACATGCATGACATCTAAGCATTATTTAATAATGCATGCACCCATTTAAGTCTCCATGCACATGCATACAAGTCAACTACAAATTAGAAGTTAAAGTGACCTAATTAGGTCAAAAGTTAGGGTTTTCGCAGTTGAAAGTTATAAAAGGAAGATAAAGTGAATGGAGACTTTACTTTTGATGATTATTGATTTGGGAGCTCTTGAGTAGCAGCACCACGTGCGGCCACAGCAGTTGGGGTTGGAGACGACGTCTTCAACTAACGGGATTTCAGCAGTGAGATATCTGCCCTAGTCTCATCCAGGGTAAACCATCCAGGTTCACCATCCGTTCTTCAATTTATTCATTTCTTGACAGTTATCCAGTATCCATCAGAGATTGTTTGCAGGGGCACATGTGCAGCCGTAAGGGGGTTTTTAGCTGGAAATCCCCAAATCATTCGCTGGGTCTTCAGATCTCAGTTTACCTTCAGAACCCAGGCACCATTCTCATCATCGGTATCGTACTCCAGTACCCGGTGATTATCAGATCCGGTCTTGCTCATCCTGAGCAGTTATCAGCAATTTCGGGATCAGGGGGGCGTGAGCAGCTAAACCTCCAGATCAATTCGCTAGCCTGCCTAGAGACCTCAAAAATTTCGCATGTGTCAGGCATTCTATCGGGCATGAGAAGACTACCAACTGCAAATTCCTAGCTTTAGCGAACACCTCCTTCACTGAAAACGTCACCCTTAGCTAATTTTGGGTTCATGCTGCTGGGGTATCACCGGAGACAGAAGGTACCAGGTCATCGCCAAATCGGCTCTTGATGCATGCATATTCTCTTAGCAGCATTTCAGCTGACTTATCAATGGTAAGTGTTACATTCTATCCTACAAACCCTAACCCTAATTTTAGCTATAAAATAGGGAATTTTTGCATGGCAATTTGCATGCCCGGCTATTTCAGTAAACTTGCATAGACATAGAAAATATTGGGATTGGGGATATTACAGTTGTTGATCCAAGACACATGAGGTAGCCCAAAGTACATGAGGTAGCTTGAAGTAGACACTCCATTCTCCTTGTCGCCATCGAAGTCTGAATCAAAATAGCCAATCAGTTTGAAGTCATCCACCTTAGAATACTTGGGTCCAAAATATTTAGTCCCCTTCAAGTATTTTAGAACTCTTTTGGTAGCAAACCAATGTCCTTTAGAGGGTTTTTGCATAAACCTAGAAAGGATACCAACAACAAATGAAATATATGGTCTGGTGATTGTAAGGTAGATAACACTTCCCACAAGTTGTCTATACTTCGTTGCATCCTCAAATTAATTTGCTTCTTTTGATGTCAGCTTCAAATTTTGTTCCATAAGAGTAGAGAAAGGGTTGCACTATGTCATTCCAAATCTGTTCAACAACTCTACAACATACTTCTTCTAGGAGATGAATATGCACTTGGGATCTTGAGTCACTTTAATGTAGTCAAGATGTCCCAAATCTGTCATTTCAAATCCCTTCTTCAATTCTTTCTTTATGGATGCAATGTAGCTTTCATTGTTCCCTGTCATCAAAAGATCATCTACATACACCACAAGATATACAACAGGTCTTTCAACTTTCTTTACAAACAATGTTGCATCATAGAGATTAAAGTGATTGATATGTAATTTCAAAAGATGCTAAGTTAAACTTTCATACCATGCGTGAGGTGCTCGTTTTAGGCCATACAATGACTTGATGAGTTTGCATACCTTTTGTTCTTGTCCCTTTACTACAAAGCCTCTCGACTAAGACGTGAAGACATTCTCTTTCAAGTATCCATCCAAGAAAGAAGTCTTCACATCCATCTAATGACGTTTCTGCCCATTCTATGCAGACAAAGACAATAGAGTGCAAATGATATCCCATTTTGTTGTCCAAGAGAAATTCTTCTTAAAGTCAATGCCTTCTTTCTGTGCAAAACCTTTTTCCACAAGCCTCACCTTATGCTTGTCAAGTGAGCCATCTAATTTGTACTTGTTCTTGTAGACCCACTTGCAGCCAATTGGTTTAGTTCCAAATGGAGGTTCCACCAACTTCCACATCATATTCATTTTGCATGGCTTCTTTCCACTCGTCATGAGCAACAACTTCTTCAAAGGAAGTTGGTTCAAGGTTAGCAGATAAATTCAATTCACAATCATACAAAACACCCATACATTCTACATCACCTAAATCTGGATTCTTGCATCTCCTCCATCTTGTCTGGTTAAACTTCTCATCCTCATCTTTCTGACTCCATCAGGATGGACACTTTCAAGTGTCTCTGTGACCCACTTTGAAACTTTCCGTGAAGGTCCAAGTTGCTTAGATGGCGATGCTTCATTCTCTTCAAGATTCAATCTTCCAATCCTCTTAATCACATCATCCAATTGAACCTCTTGTTCTGGTGAAGTGGCAGGAACTTCTTCATGAAGGGGAGATGGTGCCACAAAAGGAGATTCCAAAGATTGATCCAGGATAGGGACCCCCCCTTCAAGAAGTGGAATCTCATTGTCAACTTTATGAAATGTATTTACATGGGTAAAATTATCCATACAATCAAGCTACCTCTCAATAGTCTTGTAGTTTTATTCATTTCAAGAAAAAGGCATCTCTGGAAAGTATAAATTTTTTGTTTACCTCATCGTAAAGACGACATGCCTTGGTGGTGTTTGAGACTTGAGTACCCCAAGAAAATGCACTGTCAACTTCTTGCACCGAGCTTGTTTCTTTCTTCTATTGAAATTAAGGCAAAATAGGTGAAACCAAAGACCCTAAGATGCCTCATCGAAGGAATGTGGCCATACCACATTTTGTATGCAGTCTTGGTTGCCAACACATGAGTTGGACTTCTATTTCTCAAATAAACTGCACATAAAATTGCATCACCCCAAAACATCAATTTCACATTCTTGAAAAATAGCATGGAGTGTACCCTATTCAAGAGTGTCTTGTTCATTCTTTTTGTCACACCATTCTATTGAGAATTGTACGGAACTGTAGTTTGATGCCTAATCCCATGTTGACAAAAAAGATAGTTTTCAAATTCGTTAAAAATGTATTATTTCCCATTATCGGTACGAAGAGTGCCAATGTAAGATTGCGCTTCAATTTCAATCCATACATGACAATTTTTGAATGTTTTAAATGCCTCATATTTTTGCTTTAGTGAATAGACCCAACACATCCTAGTGTAATCATCAACAAAATTCATGAGATATTTATTACCCTTTGCAAAAGGAATAGGCATGGAGCCACACAAGTCAGAGTGTATCAACTCTAGTTTTCTACATAGTCTGAAATTTGACTCATGAAAAGGTTCTTTACTATGTTTGCCAAGAATACAAGAATCACACTATTTCAACTTCTTTGGAATGGTGTGCAAACCAGAAACATTATTCTTTTTCAACAATCAAAGACTCATAGTTGACTTATCCATATCTAGCATGCCATAAAAGACTAGAGGACAATGTACCTTCTTCATGAGGCATGGGTTAGAGTGTATCAACTCTAGTTTTCTACATAGTCTGAAATTTGACTCTTGAAAAGGTTCCTTACTTTGTTTGCCAAGAATACAAGCATCACACTATTTCAACTTCGTTGGAATGTTGGGAAAACCAGAAACACCATTCTTTTTCAACAATCAAAGGCACTCATAATTGACTTGTCCATATCTAACATGCCATAAAAGATTGGAAGATAATGTACCTTCTTCATGTTGAAAGAGGCAGGCAAAATTTTAAACTCTTGTAGGTGTTCCTTTCAACTTCATCAGTTTCTCATCTTCATATCCGATCATGTGGACTTGGTTATCATCCTTATCTCAACTATCCCATCAAACATGTGGATGGAATGGCCTTGTTGTTGAATGTTCACCAAGGTCAACTAGTTTTTCTACAACTCTAGAAGATAGAGAACATTATGCAACTGAAAGTCAGGGAATTTAGGCAGTGAGTCTAATGGATCCAATACCCTAGGGATTAAGGCTAGACTTATCTGCAAAATACACTACATTGCCTACATTGTCATCCTATTCTTTAAAAGAAATATTTTCTAAGCGTCATGTTGGAGGTTGCACCAGTGTCGAGTAGCCAAGTATCCCAAGATGCAAATGAAGTATTGAATGTGACTTCATTTATTCCAACATTAGAATGTGCAACAATAAAGTGAGAAGATTCAAGAGCTTTACCAAACTCATGAGCTTTCTTCTTTCTTCTAGTTATACTTCTCTTTAAGCGTCTCTTGTGGAGCCCAACAATGATGTGTATCATGTCCATTCTTGCCACAATTGCCACAGTGAAGATCAAGTCTCTTGTTGTGATTCTTTCTAACCCCCCGCCTCTAAAATTATTTCTTCCACGTGTCCTCTCTTACTGTTTTCTCCTTTAGAAGAAGCATTTGATTCATTCCTCTCTTTCTGGGCAAGGTACAAGGTCTCTCTAGTGGATTGAACTATCTTTTTTTCAAAGGATTTCTATCTTTCCACAATCTTCTCCACCAGAGTATCAAGTGTGGTCTTTCAAATTAGCACTAGTTTGAAGTGATTCAAGTTAGTCTAAATATGAGGGGTAGAGGAACTTGACGAAGCTTATGAGAGGAAGGTCAACTTCTCATCAGTAGCACTGATGGCATGCATGATTGCTCCGATCTTAGATATTGTAGCCATGGGATCATTGTCCTTCACTTCTAGGTAGAAGAGCTTCAACATCAACTAAATTAGCTCCAATCTTGAATGAGTCATACAGAACTTTTAACTTCTTTAAGGCATCATAAGATTTTTTAGCAAGTGTTATCTACTGACTCACCTTTTCACTTACTGTAGCAGTGATCAGTGCATATGCCTTCTATTAGACACAATGGCACATTGAGAGGGGGGGGTGAATCAGTGGGACAACACTATTTACAATTTCAACTTTCTTCAACTACTTAAACAAAGATCATCATAAGTACATCAACATCAATCAATTGCACAGAAAACACAAACACTTCATAAGATGAATTTGTAAACTTTATTATATTAGATTCAAACGGCTACAACCATGAGGCTTATCAGCTACAACTGAATCAAAAGCACCAACTTCTATTCCAAGACTCAGCTTGGTCTTTTTCTCAGATCCAACTAAGAAAAATAGTACAAGGCCCAGCTTGTAGATACATACAAATTACATCTTTGTCACATTATGTTGATGTATTTGTAACTTCGAAAGATATTCTGATGTATATTATCATTGTATGTTGTTGTACCCCCATTGGAGATGTGTTACGCCTTTACGGGATGTCTAAATTGTGTCTAGACCTTGAAGTACAACCTCCGTTGTGAGTCGGGGAAATAGTCCCCAGTGTAACATCATGTAATATGTAATTGTGGTCTCTCTAGGAGCAGTGGGCCCCATGTGAGATGACATGTAGACTCGAGTCTTATATTTGGTCAGTGACTTGAAAGGGTATAAATAGGGAGGCGCTCTCCCTCATTTATACACACCTCACACACCCTCTAAGGCGCATGAGAGAGAGAGAGAGTCAGAGGAGGAGAGAAAGATAGCTGCTAAACATTTTTTATTACTGCTTTTGATCATCTTATTATTCTGAAGAAGTTTGCGGGGTTTTCTACTTTATGGTTTCCTCAATGAAAATCTTTGTGTCTTGTGTATCTTTTATATCTTATGCATTTTGTTGTACTTGTTATTCTTTCAGATAAAGATCCTAGATAATCTAATCAGATCTTAAGAAAATCTAACATGGTATCAGAGCCTCTTTGAAAGAAGGCACTGGGCAACTGCAGGAACTAGGGCTTCCTAGTTGAAGGTGTTCTCTCCACAAATCATCAAGCAAAGAGGGCTAGGCTAACTCGCCTCACTAGGGCGCATCTATTGGTGGTATCAGTTTCTGAATCAGAGAAGTTTCACTGTACAGCCGAAATACAGTTGCAATGAAAGCTAATGGAAATTAGAGTTTCATGCCTGAAAACCCTAGAAGACTAAATTTAGTAATCCTAGCACTTTTGCTATAACGCAAGATTGGAGAAGGATCAGAAGTCGAAATGTTTACA
This sequence comes from Pseudotsuga menziesii, assembly GCA_001517045.1. Lineage (NCBI taxonomy): Eukaryota > Viridiplantae > Streptophyta > Pinopsida > Pinales > Pinaceae > Pseudotsuga > Pseudotsuga menziesii. The sequence goes on along the minus strand of LPNX010057368.1, from coordinate 47,928 downwards.
GGCCGAAGAGAAATTCATGATGTACACCGTTTAAAAGTTTCAGCCTCAGATTCACTATACTTCAGGAGATATGGTTCCTCCAAATCAGGGTTCCATCCTCCTCCAGAATACAGTCATAAACAGGTGACCTAGGGATATTTGCTATATCTCGGGCTAGGAAGGTCCAAACGAAATTTTGCAAGATGTTGCAGGTAGGGCACGAACTGTAGTTTTTGTGGTATGTTTTTCAGACCCAGAATGTGAAACAGTGACACGTGGAAATCCGTACAAGTTCGCTATGTTGAACAGTCCCCAAAACAATCACCTTGGGAAACTCAGCATAAGTACCACTTGGAGAATCCACTTCTGCTCTAACTTGTGGGGTTTGAAAGAGGACATATCATGCCATCTCAGTGAAAAGTTTCAAAATGTAAGGAGCCGAACCTTTGGAGATACAGCAAAATCAATATCAGTCATTTCTGCAAAAGAAATTGGAAAACTAGGGCTTCTTGTTCGGGGAGCTTCCCTCCACTGTTTTTAGAAAAGGAGTACATTGGACAGCTCGCCTTGAAGAGGCCCATATTTCTATCCAATCAGAAGTTTGAAATTCCAAGTTTTGAAAATTAGGGTTTCTCTGACCAATCCTAGATTAGACAACTACGGAACTAGGATGGACACCTCAAATCGGTAATTTTTTCTATTTACAATTGAGGTTCTCATTTCAAAATGACTAATCACACCCAGCTTGATGACAAGCTTGGTGAAGCTGACAACTTCCGAGTATGGAAGTATAGGACCTCCGTAATCCTTGAAGAAATTGACTTGGATCAGTATTTCAGTAAAGAAGTTTTAAGAGCCAGAGGGAGATGAGGCTAAGGCTATAGCCAAGAGAATCAATGCAGATTCTATTAAATATCATCTCATCCCTCAGGTGCCAACCTTGAAGAAACCAAAAGGAAGTGTTCGATGCTATGACGAAGCAATCGAAGAAGAATAAGAGAATGTTATAACCACCTTGAATGGCCTCCCAAGATCATGGGATTCATTCATTCAAGGAATGTGTGCCAGAAGGAAGTGATTACCTTCAACAAACTCTGGAAAGAGTGCACACAAGAAGAAGCTAGACTCATAATAAGAGAAGAGAAGATGGGAGCGACTAAAGATCAAGCTCTCACGATTCAAAGAAGGTCCCTCAACCAATGAGGAATATGAAGGACTCAATTCTTGAAGAACCTCTTATACATCTTAGCATTTGGGTAAGAAATGATGTTGTTATGAATGAAGAAGATAATGAAGTTGAAGGCTCAAGAAGGAGTCTACCCACGAAACAAATAAAGATAAGTATTCAATTCTCATTTCATGATATTGTTTGGTTATATATTTGTTTATATTCAGTTGATGTTTGAGTATTTTGCATTTATACTACTGAATTGCACATAATGGGTAAGAAGTCAATGATGGTGTACAACATTCCATTACTACTTATCTAGATTGAAACCTCTTTGCTGGCATATTAGGAGTAGTACACACTCTTAATAACATTGGGGTAGAATGCATCTAGAAGTTACTGTATGTATACATGATATGGATGAATGTTGTAGCATTGGCTAAAATAGTCGCATGGCTATGTGAAATATATTTGTTACTATTAATATGTTTTGGAAATTATGATATGTTTCTAATCATGCAACTAAACTTGACTTGTAGATCATTCCAAAGAACAAGTAACGACAGTTCAGAAGAGGAACCTGAAGCTTCCCGGGTCAAAGTCACCATAGCGAAAGAAAGAGCTTCAAAAGAATATAAAGAGAACGGTAGATCCACCTTGAGAGATGAAGACCACCTTGGGCATGAGAAATAATCCAAGATGAAGAATAGTATGACGAGACTTCCAAAGAAAGCAAGAGGCCTCAGACACACTCTAGTTATGTGACACTGTTGAGCGACATCATTGATGCAGAGCCTTCCAGCTATGAAGAAGTAGCCAATAAGAAAGGGAAGGAGACTATGATCAAAGAGTACCAGTTCAAGAAGAATGATGTCTAGGATGCGGTGTCGAGACCTGAAGGAAAGTCCGTAGTGTCTTCCATATGGATCTACAAGATCCAGCATGCAGTAGATGGAAGCATCGTGGGATACAAGGCAAGCCTCGTAGTACGAGGCTTCTCATAGAAAGAGGGAACATAATACAAAGAGATTTTTGCACCATTGATGTGGTACACTTCCATTATATCCATACGTACAGGTATGAGACGGGAGATACATCAACTGACATCAAGAAAACATTCTTGAATGATGTAGTCAAGGAGGAAGTATACGTAGAGCAACCACTCGGAGTTGAGACACATGACAGGCAGACTCCTGTGTGCACATTAAAGAAGGCCTTGTACAAGCTTAGAAGGCGCCCATGGGATAGAACATACAATTACATAAGGAGCTTGAAGATCACCTAGAGTGATGAAGATCTTAACCTTTGCTACAAGATTGAAGATAAAGGCCTAGAGAGGATGACAAGCTCACAGATGGGTGCGAGAAAAAAATTTCAACAAAGTTCAAAATAGAGGATCTTGGTATCCAGTGACCCTAGATGGATACATAGAATATTAGTAGCAGAGGAAGCTACTTGTCACTCCAATACAGAATATTTCAATACATAGAGTACAAAAGGCAGAGGGAGAATGATACTCCACTTCAGAGGGAGTGACTGTAGGAGATCCTCAGGTTCGACATGGTACGACAGGATGGACAGCGTACTAATGGCTCTAGGCTTTACTGAGAGTAAAGCGGATTCCAACCTTTACTTCAAGGTTGAAGGAGGAAGACCAGTGATGCCCCTGTTATATGTCGATGACCTGTTCCTAACAGGAAAAGAGGAACTCATTAAAGATGCAAGAAGGAAGCTTGTTGCCGAATTCGAGATGAAGGACTTGGGTATGGTGCACAACTTTCTAGGCATGGAGGTGCGATAGAGTGCAAATGGAATCTGCCTTGGACAAAGGAAGTATGCAGTGGAGATCCTGAAGAGGTTCAAGATGATGGACTGCAAAGCCATGGCCACACCTATGGCATCGAAACTAAAGCTATTGAGTGAAGCTTCATCAGAGTTAGTTGATGCCACGATGTATCATCAGATGATTGGATCCTTGATATACCTAACAAATACGAGACCAAATATTTGCTTTGTTGTGAACACATTGAGCCAGTTCCTGACGAATCCGAGACATGTTCACCTGATTGCTGCAAAACATATTTTGAGGTACCTTAAGGGTACAGTTGAGTATGGGCTCAAGTATGATATGAATCAGAAGACTAACCTGCATGGTTATGTTGATTTGGATTGGTAGCGCAACTGAGAAGAAGAGCACCTTGGGTTGCTTATTCAGTTTGAGATCCAGTATGGGCTACTAGTTTGGCAGGATGCAATCCTGCATGGCGCTGAGTACAGGTGAGGCAAAATATGTTGCCACTTGCTCGGCTATTTATGAGGTCGCATGTTTCTTTTGAAGGCTACTATTTGATTTGATCGATCTAACTTGCATTTTTTGTATGATGCAGAGAGGAGCAGTGAAGCTCCAGTACGTGATCCAGATCGAGATCTCTCGAAAGATGGAGTGATGAGTTCTAGCATAGTCGGTGAGACAAGTTGTTTGAGCATAAAATACTGGCGAAGCTCGTAGGTTGCTCAGACGTAATCAGTCCTATAGGTTGTCCTCGAATGTAATCAATCCTGGAGAAGCTCGCAGGTTATCCTTGGACGTAATCAGTCCTGATGTGATTCTATGCTAGAAATGGCCAGAGTGAAATTTCAATACTTCAGAGAGAAGCTTGGTGTTCTTCAGATCGAGGTTCCCTCCAAGGGGAAATGATGAGTCCAGAAGACACAAATACACATGAGCCTTTCCGACATGGTGGCAGGTTGGGCCTCCCATGGTCGTTGATGTAAGTGCTGAGCCTTTTCGACATGGTGGAAGGCTAGGCCTCCCATGGTCGTTGATGTAAGTGCTGAGAGCCTTTCCGACATGGTGGCAGGCTGGGCCTCCCATGGTCGTTGATGTAAGTGTTGAGCCTTTCCGACATGGTGGCAGGCTGGGCCTCCCATGGTCATTGATGTAAGTGCTGAGCCTTTTTGACATGGTGGCAGGCTGGGCCTCCCATGGTCGTTGATGTAAGTGCTAAGAGCCTTTCCGACATGGTGGCAGGCTGGGCCTCCCATGGTCGTTGATGTAAGTGTTGGAGCCTTTCCAACATGGTGGCAGGATGGGCCTCCCATGGTCGTTGATGTAAGTGTTGGGTTATGTGTATCTGGGTTGTGCTCCGTGTGACAATGAGATGATCTGAAGATAATGAGGTAACAGTAGGGTACACAGTTGTTGCAAGGCATGTAATCAGTCCTTGGATGCTCCTCCAGGTTTTGCAGTGGTATATAATCAGTCCTGGGACATTCTGCAGGTTTTGCAAGAGGCATATAATAAGTCCTGGGATGTACCTACTTGATGGCTTTCTCGCAGAGATGATGAAGACCTGGTAGAGGGCTAGGCCTACATCCAACATGAAAAAGGGCTAGCGCTGTAGAAATTTCTGATGACACAAGTATGGGACAATGATCAAATTATAAGAAGATGATGGCAACAACTATGATGAAGACTCTATGACTCCGTGATGATGACGATGCAATGAAGACCTGACCAAATGTGTTGATGACTGTGTAGAGAGAGAATACCTTCCTAGTTAAGAGGAAGTGTTTGATGTATTTGTAACTTCGGAAGATATTTTGATGTATATTATCATTGTATGTTGTTGTACCCCCATTGGGGATGTGTGTTACCCCTTTACGGGAAGTCTAATTGTGTCTATACCTTGAGGTACAACCTCCATTGTAAGTCGATAGTCCCCAGTGTAACATCATGTAATATGTAATTGTGGTCTCTCTAGGAGAAGTGGGCCCCATGTGAGATGACATGTAGGCTCAAGTCTTATATTTGGTCAGTGACTTGAAAGGGTATAAATAGGGAGGTGCTCTCCCTCATTTATACACACCTCACACACTCTCTAAGGCGCATGAGAGAGAGAAACAGTCAGAGGAGGAGAGAAAGATAGCTGCTGAACATTTCTTATTACTGCTTTTGATCATCTTACTATTTTGAAGAAGTTTGCGGAGTTTTCTCTTTTATGGTTTCCCCAATGAAAAACTGTGTCTTGTGTATCGTTTATATCTTATGCATTTTGTTGTACTTGTTATTCTTTCAGATAAAGATCCTAGATAATCTAATCAGATCTTAAGAAAATCTAACACATTGCATCAATTTACTCTACATGTCATCACTGCCATCAAACAACCTGTTGTCAATTAAACAAGCACATCATCATAGTTCTGTCAACAATTACATTGACCCTATCTGCCTCATCATGCCTTCAATAATTACTGATGCCCAATCATCACTCTGTCTATCATCTGTCAATCATTTGCCATATCACTGCTGTCTTTATCAGTCATCAATCTGATCACTAACATGTCATCATCTTGTCCATAATCCTGTCATCGTGCCCTCTAAATCTGCGCGTGTTTCTTATCCAAGATAACAGGCAGTCTAGACTCTAAGGTTCCTTCCACGAACTGATCAGACTTTCTTCATCTTACTGCGGCTGCCCATGAGTCCCAAAACTCCTCAGAACATATACACAAAAATCAGAAGTAAATCTTGCCCCAAAAGACTCCTGTCGCTGCCTCTAGTTATTTTCCATAACTAGGCATAGGTCTGTTCAATTTTACTTAAATATAAGGCTCTTCAGTCAGTTCAATGCTGCCCTAAAATTCCTGTGTAATGCTGCCTCCAAAATCTCTGTGTAAGTCTTTTACAACCAGTCTTTACACGGTCCTTATGGTTCTGTTTCAGTCCTTTAAATCTTCCTTTAGACAAATATCAATTCACCTCTCAATAGCATCCTTCAATCAGTCATAAAGCACTTAGAAGAGATCTTCCCTATAGCCACAGTCTTGGTCTACTCAGCCCTTCAAAAATTGTGCTCAAAACACTGCCAAATATTGCACTCAATTCTGCCCTTTAAAGGTCCCTTAAACAGTCCTTAATTAGCTCTTAAAGTTCTCTTTAGAATAATGCTAAATGTGCCCTTAAAAGTCTTTAAGACTGTGATGAGTCAACCCTTAAAACAGTCTACAAACCAGGACTGAAACTGCACAAGTTTCCTTCATTCTCTTGCCCTTATGCTGAGTTGTCACACATCTGCAATTTTAGACCTCTGTTGTGCCTTCGCCCTGCAATTTACCTCAGTTTACTTACCCGAAACTCAGAGCCAAAATCTTACACCATCAAATCACCCACTCATACCAAAATATATCAGACTTCTGAACACAAAAAGAACATGTCTGCGTCTGCCTTCAACCTTCGAAAATCTCAGAGATAAAAAAAAATATCAGACTTCAAAAAAATGTCTGCTGCTGCGTTACTGCTGCCACCCAAAATTCCTCAGTCTACTGATATTTATCCACCCGAAATTCAGAGAGAAACCACCGAAATCTTCTTGCATTAAATGAAGACGTTGACTGGTTATTTATACTAGTTTTTTTCATATATTTTTTGGCGCCGACTTGTCAAAAAACACAATAATTATAATTTAAAAATTAACTTTATATTTGGAGCCGACCTGCTCACTCATCCCCAATTTTAACCTTATTTTTCCATGCCATCATTTAAGTGGTTCAGAGGTGTAATGTCTGGATCCATGGGTGTTCCATTCAATATGTGGACATAAGCATGGACAACAATTTCAAAGCTTTATGTCAATATTGTGCATACATGTTAAAGAAAGGGCTCTTCATAAAAGGTTCCATCATTATGCCAAAAGCTTCAAGGTATCTTCAAGGTCCTTTTGAAGGCAAAGACCCAAGCAAGGGCTTCTCACTATGTGTGCAAGATCAGGACTTCCACAAAGTGATCATCATTTAAATGCATTTTGTTAAACACAATGGCTCACCGAGAGGGGGGGGTGAATCGGTGAGCTTGAACTTACTTCAATTTTAACTTCTTCAAACTCTAAAAATTAAGCCATCATTTCACATTCAATTCAATATCATATTCATCAATAGACTATGCTTCAATAATCAATTTACCATATGTCATTCATCAAATAAAACACATTATCAACAACACCATGCAAGAAACACAAGATATAGTTTTGTAATCTTTTATAAGTATTTCAAACGGCTGCAACCGTGAGGTAAATCGGCACCTACTGATACATAAGCACCAACTTCTATCCAAGACTGGTCTTTGGTACCATTGAGATGACAGACATTGGGCAAACAAGTATTGTGAAATAGACCTAAAAGGGCAAGGTTTTTCATTTCCAGGGAATTCAAGCTCTGTATGGGCCCATGGGAAAGTATAACTAATGAGCTGTTAACGCTTGTTTTGCATGTTTTGATGATCTCATTCTCACTATGATTGATCCTCATTTCATCAACCAAGTGAACACTGAAGTCTGATCTTTGGAACCATTGACATGACAGACTTGGGGCAAACAAGTAATGTGAAATAGACATAAAAGGGCAAGGTTTTTCATTTCCAGGGATTTCAAGCTCTGTATGGGGAAGTATTTACTGGTGCTACCAAGTTAAAAATGCTCACTAGATTAGTGTGAATAGTGACATCTTTATTGGATAATATAACATTTCAATACAAAAGAAACAAGAAAACATTTTATAACTAAATAATTTTACTAAGCCTTTAAGAAGTCAGCAAACATGAATGCTACCATCTATTAAACACCTAACCATAACCTATGTCACAGGGTTCGCCGAATTTGAACCTTCAGGTTCAAAATTCAGCGAACACCAAAAAAAATTGGAGGTTTGTTGAGGTTCAACATCAGGTTCATCTTGAAGTCTCAGCCACGCCCCAAGCCCTGTAGTTGCAAGTCCTGCCGCCACAATCCCTGACAGTGATATGAGCCTTGCCATTGTTAGAATTTACAGCAGTATATCCAAGATCACCAGAAGAATGACAAAGCATAGGAACAAAATGAATCTGGAGCTCATTTAACCACAGCAATGATCCATCACCTCCCAACCACAGACAAAAACTATTTGTCTTCCCCGAGATCACACCTTCCATTAGAGATCGATGTACACCCAGATAATAGTAGCAAAAACCCCAAGAAAATAATGAGAAACTTCTCCAAAGTGGAAAACCCCAAAAAACACTCCTAGTTGTAGTAGCGAACTTCTTGTAGCAGTGATGAACTAGCTTGTTGCAGTGTGTCCAAATGAGGAGAGGAGCCCTTCTATTTATACTTTATCTTGCTGGAAATTCTAATTTTAATTTGGGACCGACTTGACTGCTTAACTGGGGCCGACTTGCTATCGTGCAACAATAAAATGTATTTTAATTTTATTCTTTCTTGGGACAACCTATGAGGTGATGCCTCACACAGCTACTACACCAACAGCTGTCACGAGAGTTTTGTATTGCAAGGTTTATGAGGTCCGCTTGCCGTCACGAGAGTTTTGTATTGCAAGGTTTACAGGGTCCGCTTCTTCGATCGTTATGATTGCAGGTTGGGGATCCCAGATATATTTTGGGAAACGCATTTTAAAGTTTAAAGGTAGATACGGTACTAAGTATTAGAATCAAACAACAAAAAGATTGGTGGGTAAATATAAATATAAATTTAAATACTTATTGGGTAGACCCTTAGGTTGTTGCCATATGTATATTTAAATTTTAATAATGGCAATGATTATAAGGTTTAGTAAGTTCCTAATAAATGTTTAACAATCATGATTTTATTTATATTTATTTATGTTCATTTTTTAATATTTAATATTATATTTTATTTTGAAATATATATATATATATATATAGACTAACGAATCTTATGGTGAACCCCATCTGAATTTCATCAGAAAGTTCAAACTCGAACCAAACTTAATCGCTGCCGAACCCGAACCGTGTGACATAGAAAATAACCCTCATTCATTATCATTACATCAATTATAGTGATGTTGGCTTATTATTGTTTTTAATCCCTCTTTGTCTTCTATATATACATGAAGGAGACTCGTTTGAAAGATCATCTATCTTTGTGCATTGTATATCTTGTGAGAGGAGGTTTAACTCTCAAAGAGTCTTCTTATTCATTCACTCCTCCACTTGATTTTGGTGTAGCATTACTGAATTGGGCCATTTTTATCCTTATTTGGCTATTTGGTCCATAACACCAACTGAGTTAATAATATTATAAGCATGTAACTAAATGCTATGCATCCATGATAGGTTATTTCTTGTTATAAAGAGGTTCATAAGCCACAGGTACAAAACAATTTTACCTCACGAGCAGCAGTACCGATGAAGTCTCCTCTATCACCATCCAACATACCAGCTGGCAGTTCAAGAATAGTTCTTCCAACAGGGACTCTCGCCTGCACAGATCAAATTCCAATTGACTCCTACTTATATATAATCATCATACCTTCATGAGATTAGTGCATTAATTTCCAGAGAAAACTGAAGAGAAACAATCAATAAGATCACCTAAGAATGGTGCAAAAAAATTACCTGTTCTGTTAACAGTACATAGGATTCTTCATCACACTCCAAGACCATCAAGATAGCAACTGCCCCACCTCGAGCAAACACAATGCCTGGAAGCTGACCAATGCAACATATAAGTAAAGTGGACTTTCATTCCAAGAATCCAAATATACAATTTAAAGTTCCTGTCAGGAAAGATCCATATATCAGAGCTTGCACCTAGCATCAGCCCATGTTTAAGAAGTTTTGCAAAAACACGGATCAACTATAAAACGTCAAGCAAAGTAATTTGATATAAGCTACCAGAATGACATTCTGAATTCAGGATAACTTTAAGTAAAAACAACAGAATTGATAGGTAAGTGCCAAATTCAGTCATGGCAAAAATGCCTGGTTAGACTAAATTCTGGGAAGTATATCTTGATTTGACATGACAACTTTCCTAAGTAGGCACATCATCAAACAAGGAAGCATTGATGCTTCAATTCAAGATTTTCATTCAGGAGATAATACATGCACTTCATACAGTGAGGGTGTCTCTACAGATTTTTCAATTCATATATCCAATTAAGAATTGCTAATAGCTTTGCAGCATTAACCAAAGAAATTGCAGATATGAGATTGCATATTATGAGCTTTCCATCACTATGGATAAACAAAAAAGGAATTATGTTCATCTTCTAACTAATTAAACATTCCTGATGGACATATTTAAAAGGATGCACTCTTAACATAATTCTCTGACAAAGCAATAGATTTGCATTACAACATATTGATCATGTCATGCTGAGTACCGTAACAAAGAAAAAGGTGGTTACTACACAAGATAACGCATCTTGATGATTCAGTGTTAAAAAACTTTTCTCACCATTCAGAGAGTTTTATAGCTCTGGTTACTATCATACTATGCTTACAAAGCATTCAAACATTCATACAAAAGCAGCTCATCCTGTCTCTAAAATAACTAATTAAGCATTTTATACAAGACAAAGAAACCACACCAATCTTAGACGATCCAATCACTTAGACACTAGCAATCAGGCTAGCAGGACCCAATTTGGGATCTTCTTTACGATGCCACCACCTTGGAAAGAACCCATAGGAGGTATCTACTGCTATGGCTATAAGTCAATAGGTAAGGTGTTAACACCTAGGAAAATACCATATAGAACACTCTTAGACTCATTTCCTTATCACTCCTATTCTCTCTTGATTTAATAGAGTAATTATTGAATTGTAGCAAAGATTTTGGTGCTACATATGAGTCTACCTGACACCTTATAACCACAAATTCATATGCATGTACTTTTCTCAATGTTGCACAACTTGGACTTGGCTAACATATGACTCGCCGACTCGGGAAAGACTCGGGACAGATTCGGCAAGACTCGGCAAAAGGGAAAATTTGGTTATAATTAAAATTTTGCAAAAATCAAGGTGCAAATAATCCTTAGTCAATGCCAAAAAACAATTAGTACCCTGGCCTTCAACAAAGACTAATAATAGAATACAAAATTTCAAATATTTTCAGCAATGTGAAAACTTTACCACTGTGATGTTGCAAGAGAAGGGATTAGAGATTAACACACATGTGATGCAACAGCAGGAAAGGAATAATAGATTAGCACAAATTGATGCAACGGGGTAAATCATTTTATTTATGTCCACTAATGACCACAGAGTAGGTCAACGAGACTGTTGGTTACAATGATGTTCGTGCATGTGGGAGGACCAAACGATCTTCGTTAAAAGAAGTACAATACAAGAAGTAAGACATAAAATAAGTAAACGTGTACAAAGCGAGTAGGGGCTGGAGCATGGGAAAGCTCACGCCCCTGTTTCAACACTGTAACCCTGCACAAGGGCGAAGGAGCTCAGATGGACAAGATCCAGGAGCCAGAGCAGCTGAGGAAGGTCTAGTACTCCTAACATCGGAGGTCGAAAGAGGAAAACGGAGGGAAGTGCAGTAGTGTCTACTGGACCGAATAGGAGTTGGTGGGCGCAGGGCGTCCTCTGGAGTGATGTCGATGAGGCCTGGAGGGTCTTGTGCGTCTCTCGGAGGAAGGTCTGATGCGAGGCTGGCGCTGAGATCTCGTGGGTCAAGAACCATCCATCTTTGTTGATCTGGGAAGTGGATCGGTATCTGTGTCGGTAGATATTTTGGTGCCCCTAGAAGATGGTATCACGCTGAAAAACGTCGTAATCTTCTGTGTGGTATCTGGTCTAGTGGGGGGTTGGAGGACCTGCGCTCGAAGCCTGAGAGCCTCCTGAATATAAAGTGCTAAGCATCTCTGATCGATGTATTTGAAGAAGGCGACTAGAGTTTGAGGTCCCCTAAATAAGCAGTGGAAGCGTCCTTTGATCTCGTAGTATATCGGGCACTTGAAGATAAAGTGCGCCTCGGTTTGCACTTCCTGTAGATGGCATAGCTGGCAAATCCTATTCGATCTATCAATCTGATGATCTGTCTCTACCTGGAGTCTATGGGATCCTACTCTGAGCTGTTCGATAGGATGCATCCAATGGCAAAACGTGTACTGGGGTTGGACAATGAGCCCGTCTCTAATCTCCAAAAAGTGTTCAGCATAAAAGGCCATCTTTGGGGGCAGTCCTCCTGGAGGATTGACCCGAGTCACCTTAACGTACTGCTTGTAAACATCCTCTCTGATGATCTTATTCAACTCCTATCGGGTAGGTAGAAGGTGACCGGGGGCATCCATAGAATACCGGAATGGGGGGAGATGATCTAAATGGATTCCCACTGATGTGAGAAGGCTCGAGACTCCTATGAACCAACATTTGGCTCTGCCTAAATGGGTGGTGCAGGCAATGGTCTCAGCAGAGCGAAAGGCTAGGTAAGGGTACCTGTCCCAACCTTTTGATGAGTCGGCTAACCCCCGGATCCGATGCAAGAAGGAAACCAATCTGAAGACCGTCTCAAGACAAAAAGGCTGGGATCCAAACTTAGCCAGGATGATGTGTTGCAGTACCGTCTGCTTACATCCGATGATACGTCGAAGAAGAAGGATCTAGACTCTCTCAGATGAGGCCCAATCCAAATCGAGTAGAGAGGGTCCCCAAATTTCTGATCCATATAAAACAGTGGGACGGATCAAGGTATCTAACAGGTTCATTTTGGATGAAATGTCCTGAAAGTGGTGGCGAAAACACTGTCTCTCGAGAAGGGCTAGAGACCCGTACCCCTTGTTGATTCGACGCTGGAGAGTTGGTCGTAGACTGAAACGAGGACCAGAAAACTAAACTCCCAAGTAAGTATAAGCACTGGTGATCTCGATTTCCTCCCCCTTGAATATCAAATGGAAGTCCGAGGTTTTCTTCACCCCATTGAAGATCATAACCTTTATTTTGCTCAAATTCACTGTCAGCTTCCGAAGGTCACAAAACAAGGCTAAAGCATCAAGTTGTCTTTGTAGACCTTCCGGGGAGGAAGATAAGAGTCCTACATCATATGCAAAAAGTAGGATAGAGATCAGGACATGGTGGAGGAGGCACCCATCTACTTCCTGGATATGCTCATGGAGAAAGGCCTCCAACTCATCTATGTAGATTCCAAACAGGGTGGGGGGTAGTGGGCAACCTTGTTTCACCCCAATAGTGCTACGAATGAACTCAAATAATCCTACAGTTGTACGAAGGCGGCCATGGACAGATTCGTAAAGGCGCATAATAGTTGTCAACGGGATCGTCGAGATGCCAATGTCTATGAGCCGCTGCAATAAATCTTATCTCGGAGCTGAGTCAAATGCTTTTCGGAAGTCTACAAAGCAGCAGTAGACTTTCGAGGAACGTTGTCGTGCCTCCTCAATCACGACCCAGAGAGTAAAAGTGTGGTTGACAGTGTGATGTGTTGGTCTGAACACTGCTTGACCTCGGGCTCTAAGATTTCTTTGCTCAAAATAGTTGGAAAGATTCATATGGAATAACCGCCCGAAGATTCCTAATAACCGCCCATTTACCTTCCTATCTTGCTGCTGCGACCTGTTCCCTGGACTATTTAATCTTTGCAACTTGTGCTTTGGTAAGGTCCTCATCAAGGAATATCTTGTTGGGAAGTGAGAATAATTTTCATTTAGCTCTTAGGGCACAGAGCCTATCTATCGCATTTCAGAATCTAATAAAGAGGGTGGAGTCGTGGCCCACCCAAGCTCTGTCCAAGGTTATGTCTGGTATGCCCAGGGTATCCCGTAGGAAGCCAACTCCTACCTCCATGGGGTTTGAAGAAGGAAGAGCTAGGGGAACACCTCTTACTTTCATATTCAATTCCCTTGCACATCTGGTTCGTTCTTCGACTAGTTTGGCTTGCACGACCTCCTCAACTGCTGTGAAGGGGTGAGTGTTTTTGTCTTTCCCTCGGACTACCTGTGCCCATGAGTTAATGTGTGACTCTATTTCCTGTTTGAAGGAGGCCTGTTGAGATCTGATTTCCTTTTGCTTGCTCTTGAGGTCCCGAATTTCTGCATGAAGTGCCTCAGTTGGGGGGTGAGAGGATTCCTGCTCTTTGCTCTCCTGTATCATCTTCCTGAGAGATAAGTTGTCACCTTCTACTACTGAAATTCTAGTAGCAAGGGAGCTTACATCTGAGCAGAGCTTGATGTTTTCCACTTCGAGAGATTCCAATTTCCTGAGAACCTGTTTGACTTGTGACGTCCAAAACCCGAAATCGGATTCCAATGCAATGTCTGTGGGGCTGTAAGTTTTCGGGTTGCCTTGGCATTGTTTGAGATATCTAAATTGTCCTCTCCTATTGAAATCCCAAACAGGGGTCTCTGAAAGCTTCTTCGTCTCCTTGTTTTCCTCTGAGTTTGCCATGAGCTAAAACCCCACAAAAGTGATAGGAATCTGCAGTGAGTGTGGGGGTCGACTTGTGGGGAAGATGAAGAGACACGAGGGTTTTGGGTGAGCAGGGGGAAGGAGGTTGCGGGCGTTAGCAGGGTCGTGGGAGCGAGTAGAAGTGCACGTGAAGGGAGCAGGGTCGTGGGAGCGAGTAGAAGCGCCCGTGAAGGGCAGATCCGCGGGCGCAGAGAGGGTAGGGAGAGCTCGCGAGCTGGGAGTGGTCACGTGAGCAGCGGAGGCCGCAGGTTGGGAAAAGTGGGTCGTGCGAGCATAGTATGGCGCACGTAGAGGGGAGATCGGGCATAGTGGGGGTTGGGAGAAGATGGCGCGTGCAGAAGATGGCGCACGAGCAGGCGCGGGGAGCAGAGCACATGTGCAGGGTCACGGGGGAGCTGCGCAGGCCAAGGGCATCGGGGGAGGAGCAGAGCGCGGGGGAAGAGAAGAAAGGCAAAAAGAGTTCTCCCCTTATTTAAAGAAAATTAAATAAAATTATAGCAATTTTATAAATATCTCCAAGAAGTGATCGAGATTAGCACACATGTGATGCAGTAGGGAAGGGATCAAAGATTAACACACATCTAAGCCGAGAGATAAAGAAAAATACATAAAATAAGAGCAATTTTATAAATATCTCCACCTAGAATACAAAATCCTACATTTACTTTTTTAATTCTAAATTTTTTTTGGGGTGAGTAAGAGGTAACATAAATTCTCAACTATTTCTTTTTAAATAATAAAAATACCTTTAAGTTAAGTATCTCTTTTTAACTTATAGTTAAATAATCGTTAGCCATTTTAAATTCATTTTCGTTATAAATTTAAATCTATTATACTCAATCTGGGCAGGTTATATTGTTATTATCATTTATAGTGAACTTAATATTTAATTAGTTATAAATATATAAAAATAAATTATAAGGTTTGTAAAAGTTTTATAAATGGTAAATCTTAAACTATATATCAATTTTAAAATTTTAAAGATATAAACTATTATTTTTTAATTGATTTATATTAATGAAAATACTATTTAGTATTTTCATCTAGTTTTATATTAATTTTTAAAAAAAATAATAATTTATAAAACTAAAAATTGAAAGGGAAGTAACACCGGCTCAACGGGTCACCGTGCAAGGGGAGTAACACCAATTCAACCTCTTCTCAGTCGGCCAATACAGGGATCGAGTCCACGCGAGTTCCGGCAAGTTCTGTGAGGTGGCCGAGTCTTCGTTGAGTCTCCTGCGATTACTCGGTTCAATGGCTAACTCGGCGCGACTCGCGAGTCCAGCTTGAGTTGTGCTTCACTGACTTTTCTATAGAAACAGTGGTCAACATGCAGTGCAATCTATTAAACATCTAGGTATAATTGGCGATCATACATAATACCAAGTGTTACAACAAAATCTAGCACCCCTATATGATGTGAAGTGCCAACCATCAAGGAGCTAGCCTTGTGCAATTTAGGAAGGCTATCCACTGTAACCTCAGTAGCTCTTCCTCTCTTTAGGTTGGCTCTCCTCCAACTGAAGGGGGTATCCCTAAGTAAGATTGATAAGGCTATGGCTTGGAGGCTCTAGGAGATATAGGGAGAACAAGCCTTAACAAAATGTGTGGCAATTGTAGAATAGGAAATCAATGGTAATGGGAAAAGGGTCAAGGGTAAGATAGGAAAACAAAGTATAATGGCAGGGAGAGAAGAGATAGAGAAATTGGTGCCTATCAATCATGGGCTAATGGAGTCATGATATGTTACTAAATGGAGGGACTAAGTTGGTCACATCACTACTACTTCAATGAAGGTGTTAAGTGGATGAAAGGGTTGTTTTTCCACCTCCAAACAACAAGGGATAAAGGGATGTTTGCTACATTCTCTACTCTATTATGTGTACTCAAGGAAAATGGACTGGTTTGTTACATTTATCCTTAGAATACTTGCTGGAAATTACATGGAAATAAATCTTGGAGGGCCCTAAAAGGCACCCCTCATCAATAAAACATAAAAGTGCTGAACTATTTCTGCATTATAATACCAAATCTGCATTAGTTTATTAGAAGAATGGCAATAAAACAGCAAGTAAATCAAAAGGGAGAAACGTCCTCACATTGATTTACTGCTAAATAAAAAATACTTAAAACAAGACAAATTCCTATATAATTCCACAACAAAGAAAGCATGAAACCTTATAATATTAATTAGAATTGAAAGTTATACCTCATGTCTTGTTAATCATCACTCTTGGTAGTACAAGGGAGCTCCTAAGCTCCAATATTTCATGATTTCTTTGACTCCTAACTCGCAACTCCTCAATCACAAATGAAATGGACAGAAACATCCTTTATATCGAGCGACCAAATCTCTCTTATAATAAAATACATTATTTGCTTAACTAACTACATTACAAGTCAAAGAAATACTATAAAATTGGAGTAGTTAGGTCTTTTCCAAGTTAGACGGTCTTCATCCCCTCTAAGAAAATTCGTTCCACTAGGAAATATGATAAAATAAGCAATGGAAATCTCCTAGAGAGAGGGTTCATCAGTAAAATAAGCTTAGTTGACAAGTCAACTAGCTAAAATATGCAAAAAAAATTCGTCCAAGATGCATGCATGCCAAATATAATAAACTAATCTTCAACATAGGAGGATCTATTGAATGTCCACCTAGAAATCCCTCCAAAATTTTCCCTTCAAGATGCATCTATGAAGAAACAATAAAGTAATATCCCCTAGGAGGACACTCCATAACAAAATTCTCAAAATTGCTATGTAGCATGGGAACCGTTCCCTGCTTTTGGGAAACTCGTTCCCAAAGTTCCGACATTCCAGGGAACTTAGGAGCTTGTAGGAAACTTTCCAAATATAGTGGGAACCGTTCCGGATGGTTGGGAACTTACTGGGAACTTTTACCCTCTAAAATCAGGAACTTGAGAACTTTATCTTGTGCGTTTCCTTCACCAGGAGCTTCCACACTTTCACAATCGCCACGTGGGTTGTTAAAAACATTCATATTTCCTCATGACCATACATATACATATTTGACTCAAAAAAAATTCTCTAGAAAACTAAGTTGCAGTAAAAGTCTATTTCATGCTACCTTGTCGAGTTGGTGCACTGATCTCTGTCTACCACCCGGGCTAGAGTATCCGCTCATCCCTACTCTGAATTGTAGTTACCGCCAATCAATAAATGTAAATCTCCACTTTAGAACTTTTAAAAGTTTCCACTTTAGAAAGAGTCTACCTTATATAATCAATGGTGTGGATGGTAATCTTGATTTTATTGCCATTTCTATCTACTAAAAAGGTTCTGGTTACAACCATAATATAAGGGATAAGCTAAGTCATCTGGTTTGCGTTAATGTTTTTTTACTTCTCTATGTGTCTTCTATTCTCATGTGTTTTTAATTATTTTATTTTTATATTATTTTAATATATATTAATAATTATTATCATTCCCAACCAGTGGTTTCCTACAAATTTGGAGGAAACTTCTAGATGTATCCGATACTTGTACCCACGTTCCCTATGCTCCCGTGTTTTGGAAACTTGTGCAACATAGCAAAATTGTATGTGCAACCACCTCACACATGTGAAAGAAGATGGCACTACAACAAACTTCATAGTTAAATGTGCAAGATGCCAACTAGATGGAGTGCTCCACAATAAAGAAATTGTACAACTCCTCAAAACAGCAAGGCTCTTTCTCCCATGTACATCCACATCAATAATTTAATAAATAAACTCAAAGTAGTCACAACTTCCCAATAAAATATTCCATCCTTAAGCAACTCCACATGAGTGTACCCCAAGAAGGTGTACCAACCTCCTCACATGTTGACCATTGAAAAGTAAAGAAGACCCAGTAGAAAGTACTTATTGTTAGAATTTCATCCTTTAACAATGATTATGTTAGATCTTCAAACAATTTGCAGCATAATACAATAACCATATACAATAGGATCATTGAAAGAGAGACAAGCACGAAAAAACAAAAGTACACAAAGATTTTCCTCTAGGAAACCCTTCACGAGAGAAAATAATAGCAAACTTCTTCAGTATAGATTCATCAGTAAGTTCAATGTCTTCTAGTACAATCCAAGAGCTAAATGCTCTTCCATATAGAGATCCCGAGAAAAAGACAACATAGAAAACCCAAGAATAAGATGTCTTCTCCAAGCATCTACTCTTCTCCCAAGCGAACTTGTTCTTCTTCTTCTCTCACTAGTGAACTTGCTTGAGTGAGTGATGTGTCCAAATGAGGGGAGTGCCTCCTGTTGCCACCTTTCACACACCTGGGGGGGGATGTGGCAGAAATCTTCAAGCCACTCGGTGTGTCCTTGGGGGAAAGTCTCGAGTCAAGGCTATCACCTTGTTCTTGACTCCTCCGTTTAGGCCAACTCCTAACGAAGCAAGGGGGGTAGACCCTATTAATTGCTAAGGCATTTAGGGCTTTAGTGATTTAAGTTGATGGAATAAGTTACTTAGGAGTTTTGATAAATGAATTCAACACAAGATATTTGCAAAATTTGTTACACCACAACAGCATAGAAATTAATACTCGATAAGCAAGCATACGGAAACATATGATAATATCAAAAATAGACTAGTGCCAATAATGGAGTCCACAAATGAAAATGTTGTTGAAGTGCGAAAAGATGTTGCAAGTGCTCTTGGTCAAATTTTAAGTTAATGTGAGATGAGTTGATTACTTAGGGGGGAAGGGGACTCTCGATATACCCAGGGGGTACTGGGAGTATGTCCAAAACCCTTAATCGATACGGCTACACTCAAGGAATATGTAGGTTAGTTGGAGTCTCAGAGACGATGTTCAACACTACACCGCAAGGGTGTAGTCTAACTTGTGCCTCGAGGTCACTACCCAGTTGTTCTTGCTTCCTTTGGGTAATTTGCCACTGCAACGACTTAAATCGAGGCGTTGGATTTTCGCCTAGGGAGGTTAATTGAAAGATGTGAAATCTAGTTATTCTAGTCACCCACGTTGCTTTTGATGCAGTTGGCTGATCGGAAGAATCGCAACCAGTGCAGAGCATACACAACGGAGTCTTGGTAATTTTTAAGGATTTTAAAAATTAGGTGTTCTTTGTTAAAAAGGAAAAAACTTCTAGGAATCTCTTTCGGTCCAAATGGACCTCAATCGGGAAAGCAAGGAGGGGTTGATTTTAGATAACAGAAAAAAATAAAAACAAAACTCACGGATTGTCTAATTAGTCCTACCACGCATCTCTTTCCCCTTCCGGGTCAATTGGGAATCTGTGGGGTAAGTAGTATGAATACTTTGAATTTGCAAAAGATGAAAGCATGTAATGCAAAATCAAAGTATATAATACTGCAATACACAACTAAACTAAAAAAGGTGAAAAAATGCAGAATCCCACCTGGGAGGATGGGGAGTGGGCTCGAAAGAGCCTACTCGAAATTGTTTTTTATTACTCAGTTACAATGCTTTAGTGGAAATTCTCTTTGGTCCTTGTTATCTAGGATCCAAAGGCTTACAAAATACAAAGAAAAAAAACCCGGCTAAGGGGAGAACTTTCTGGAAGCTCCGCATGTCCAAAAAATGTGTTTTCGGGCAGAGTTTCCTTCTCTTTTTTAATGGACCTGCTAAAAACCAGCAAGCAAATGTCAGTGAAAGATGTCCAAAAACACTTTGGAAGTGTCTTTGGACAACACACAGAAATTACAAAAAAAAACTAAGTTAAAATGATTAAAAAAGAGCAAAAAGGAACCAAGGAAAGCGCTTTCCTTGGAATCTTGGCTTGCCTTTTGGGCAGCCAATATGATATGCACTTCTATGCAAGATATAACTTTTAAACTTTGAAGGAAAGACCAAAAACTTAAACAAGTTTTCAGATCTACTTTTAAGAACTTGTAAAAATAAAGAAACTTTCCTAAACTAGATCTATGATACTAATGGAAAACTTTGGAAAACGAGATCTAGCCTTTTTGAAACGCTTATGTATGAGATCTAATGAAATATTTTGCATATGAAAAAACTTAGAAGCTCATGCATAAACAAAGAACCAAGGAATTTGATTTTTAAAAAGAGAGGAAAAGGAGAGAAGGTTGGTTCGTTGCTGGAATGAAACAAGCTAAAAGGAGGCCCTTTTGTGGAGCACCGAGGGACAACTTCTTGAGCTTATTAGATAGGGAGTGGCGTCAATCTTGATCCACACCTCATCTGATCGAGAGCCTGCAACTAGATCACAAAACTTGCACAAAACCTCAAAAGATTTGGATATATATGTATGAAACAAAAAGGAAAGATCATGCAAACATAATCTTATTTAAGCATATAAATTAGATTCTTGAGCATACATAATATGAATAAACAAGAGCGAGTAATCTTACTTGCCAAGTTTACACCCTTACTTGATTCAATTGAATCCTTGAAGCCAGAAAACAAAGCAACACAAAATTGGAAAAAAATTGTAGTTTACCACATTAGCAGCATGACGCTGGGAATCCACACAATTACATGCACTACACAGTATAGCCTCCAAAGCTTCTTTATTCGGCAAATGAAAGAAAAATAACAAAGTTACAATAGCTACCAGCTCTTCATCCAACTCTAACTAGCTTGGAAGGGAGAAAGGTTACTTATTTTATAGCCAAAGCCAATCCCCTGGGGGCTACCAACACTGAAGATAAACCTGGAGTTATCTGACTCTGAACTGAAGAGGAACTGAGTTGAAGTAAACATGAACTGAAGAGGTGAATGACACCTCTCACACTTAGCTCTCAATCAGCTGCCAACCAACTCCATCTAATGCCAAATCACCAAATCAATGCCAAATCAAGATCAATTCGGCGTCCATCTCTCCACACGCATGAGTGTATGGCTCATTTACTATGGTTGACGTGAGGGAGTGGGTGATGTCACCCAAGCATGCGCTAGCATAGGAAATAAACCAAAGTATTTTAATTTAAAAAATAAGCTCCAAATTGAGGGGGGTCCACCCCCCTCTCCCCATTCGTTAGCCTCCAAAGCTCAGGTCACCCTTCTTTCACGTGAGCTCTACTCACTTCAAACCAAACTTTATAATCATGTTTTATTACAATCTTAAGTTTGAAAGGTTCGTAAGTTTCATGGGACCCATGCCATGTCACCTTTTTTAAAATATTTTTTTAAATTTTTACTTTTTCAAACTTTGACCATGGTGCCAAATTGGTGAAATTTAGCATTAAAATGCTCTTATGATGCATCTTTATTTGAATAATGCCTCACGGGGTGTTTCGGCTGCCCGACTAAAGTGGAAAGTGGTCCCTAATGTTAAAGTGGATGCTTCGGGTGTGAAAACATGTCCCCACGTCAAACACAGACTCCGTATCTGACTTTTATTACATTTTTATTTTTTTTAATTTTGCGGAAAATTCTTATTTTCTCGAAAACTGACGAAACTCTAGGGGGACATAGTACATATCCATATGACTCAAAATCAATGCCTAGCATGTTGAAAAACACTGACACGAAGGCTCTAATAACCTCATGAGGCCGAAACACCGAGACGACTACCCCAACTTTGGAGGTGTGAGTGAAAAACTCGGAAATTATTAGTCGTTTGTTCAACAACCAATAATAACCGAGGGAAAAAACACTCTGGGATAGTTGGCTTGATGCTCAAGTCTGGGAAGCCGATCCCTTTATAAAAAATTAAATGCTAGGACATTTTTTACAATTCCCCAAGGGGGTATGAACATGTGTTTACAAAAAATAAAAAATAAATTCTCAGAAGAAGCTTGAATGATTTCTGAACTTTAAATAGTGAACAAGTGTTTGTGCTCATCACTCGGCTCACTTGATAATACCAACTAGGTATGACCTAGCAAGTAACATCTCCCCTATTTATACTAATTAATCAAGTGATTTTTCCTCTATGGGGCTGACTTCCTAATCTGCCACGACCGACTTTACATTAGTACAAAATATAATATGTTCTTTCTATATTCTTCTGGGTCAACCCAACTGTTAGTGTTTACATTGATTCTTTCAAGGTACATTACATGATTGGTTAAAATAATAATATCCCGAAAGGGAGTACAATAATAATACAATAATGACACATCAATAATACAAGAAGAATATCTTCCGAAGTTACACAATCTTCAACACTCTCTTAACAAGAAAGGTATTCTTCAGCTTCTGCAACTCTGCACTCAGACCATCAACTATTGACATCTCTCGAATCTATACACCATAAGTTCTCTCTATGAGCAATCCATCAAGTGGGTACATCCTATGAGCACAAATTACATCACTAGGTGACTACCTGCGTTACCACACTCTTACCATATGAACTAGCAAGGCTCACCAATAAGCAGCATAAGGAGATAGTGACCACTATCACCTTAGCCATTCTTCCAGAAACTTATTTGGAGAGTCGGAACCTCTAGGAGGAGAGCCCTTGTAATGATATGTAAAACAGTTAAGATGAAAAAGATACTATGCCTTCTATGTAAGGAGTTAGTGACCAGTACCCTATACCAACCAACCAAAGAATGAAGAAGCCATACTAAACAAGAATCCAAATGAATTATAGATGTAACAATGTGATGCCAAGGTTATTTAAATAGCCAATGAAAAAGGTAAGGCATGCAGTTGCAATCTTGACAAGCACCTTTCCACAAGTAATATCGTTAGCTAGCATTTACCATCATATGTAACCATCCATCAAACATAAGTGTAATAGCAGCCAATAACTTTCCAATGTAGCAAAAATAGGTCTGGTATAAACACTGCAATAATAGTCTGATATGACAGTCCTAAATATGGCAATTTCAAAAAGAAGCAACCAGTGACTTTATCCCTTTAACAGTGTATGGCAGTTATGTGTAGTAAGTTTCAGACATATATATCAGCAGTAGAAAAGAGTAAGTTCAAGCCTTCAATCAACAATATCTAACATGCTATTTTGGGCATTGGTTGTCATTGATGACACCATTAATGACAGAAATAATTTAAGTGGATGATATGGAGTATGAAGCAGTGACAAGTGTCGATGACATGGCAAGAAGGCCAAATGATCCATTCCGTGGTCATTTGTGGTTTGTATGGATATTAGTGGCTCAATGAGGTCTTGGAACCCTTGGAGATGGTCCTAGTACATGAGAAGGTTTGGCATTCACACACATTGTGGCGTGTTGGCATCTATGTTGGTCCATGCTACCATTTGATGATGGGCATAAAGCCCATGCGTTTGAAAACCCCATACTTGTTGATTGATTGATGACATGCATTTGAAGACCTTACTTTGTCATGGATGCAAAATGTTGACATGGAGCTCTTGAACCATTTGAATAATGACATGACAAACACATTACATCTTAAATGATGACATGGCAAACATCTTTTTTGTGAGAACATCAAGCAAGATAAATGGTATATAAAATACTTATAAAATTATATATTAATTGGTGATAAGTCGGCTCCAAAAAAACCTTTAAATTTAAAAGTTAAATTGGAGACCGGTCGGCCCAGAATTATAATGGAAAACCAGTATAAATACCAAGTGACGTTTATTCAAAAATGGAATTTAAAAGAGCTCTGAAAATTCGTTTTTTTCTGAGGAACTTCGGGTGTCTCTGGGGTAGCAGTAGAGGCGCAGTAGAGGAGGATGATTTAGCTCTGTTTTGGAAGTCTTTTTGTGCTCAGAATTTCGGGTTACACAGTGACTGAGGCAGCCACGGTGAAGGCATCCGAACAGCAGCATTAAACTGTGATAGCAGCAGCACTAGAGTAGTAAATCATATATTTTATCTTTTTTATCTGTGGTGAAGTAAGCTCTGATTTTCGTGCTGGTTCATGGATGTAGAATGTTAGCTGAGGCAGCTCGTGGAAATTACAGTCAGCAGCAATCAAAGTTTTTATCTCTATTTTTCTGGTTCTTTATCCTTCTAATGAGGTAACTGTACAATCATTACTTGGTTTGAATAATGTGATAAACAGTAATTCAGAGACATGACGGCATGACTGTGGATAAATTAATGAGATAAATATGAGATGAGCAGACATTTGTAGACATGGGCAAAGGACAAGATCAACACTGAATGAGCAGACAAGATCAGTGATTGAACAGGTGACATGGTAGAGTGGATCAGATTGATATGACTAATGACATACTCATGAGCAGATTGATGATATGGAAAAAATAATGTGATTATGGATATGTTTGATGTTTGATGACAACTTGTGTATATGCTAGTTATGGTCAGAATGAGGATATGCTGAATAATGATGTGCCTGTAGATATGGACAGAATGATGATGAACAACTGATGGCAGGACAGAGGACAGTATGTTGATGTGCTTATGGACGACATGAAATTTGATGAGATGTAATGTGATAAAAATGTGTATGTAAATACAAGCTGGGTCTTGTACATGTTTTCTTAGTTGGATCTAAGAAAAGACCAAGCTGTGTCTTGGAATAGAAGTAGGTGCTTCTGATTCAGTAGGTGCTGAATTAATTCACGGTTGTAGCCGGTTGAACAATTACAAAAGATTACAAAACTATATATTGTGTCTCTTGCATGGCGTTGTTGATAATGTGTTTTATTTGATGAATGACATATGGTAAATTGTTTATTGAAGCATAGTCTATTGATGAATATGATATTGAAGTGAATGTGAAATGATGATATAAGATTTAGAGTTTGAAGAAATTGAAATTGGAATAAATGTAGGCTCACTGATTCACCCCCCCCCACCCCGCTCTCAGTGAGCCATTGTGTCTAACAGCATTTACCATCATATGTAACCATCCATCAAACATAAGTGTAATAGCAGCCAATAACTTTCCAATGTAGTAGGTCTGGTATAAACACTGCAATAATAGTCTGATATGACAGTCCTAAATATGGCAATTTCAAAAAGAAGTAACCAGTGTACTCAATGTAATTCACCACATCTTTATCCCTTTAACAGTGTATGACAGTTATGTGTAGTAAGTTTCAGACATATATATCAGCAGTAGAAAAGAGTAAGTTCAAGCCTTCATTCAACAATACCTAACATGTTATTTTGACTAACCCTTTAATGCTTGTTTTGGTGTGCTTATGTGCAGGGTTTTAGGACTGTCCAGCCTAGGACAGTCAGCAATTATGACAGCCCTAAAGAGGGCAGCAGGAAGCAGCCCTAAAAGGCTGCTACAGCCCACAAGGGTTGTCCCAAATGGAAGGCCGAGTCTGGGAATGAACCAAGGAGGGAGGGCCGAGAGCTGTGGGGAATAGGCCGAGGGTAGATTAGGC
The DNA here is from genome assembly GCA_001517045.1 of Pseudotsuga menziesii. Lineage (NCBI taxonomy): Eukaryota > Viridiplantae > Streptophyta > Pinopsida > Pinales > Pinaceae > Pseudotsuga > Pseudotsuga menziesii. The sequence goes on along the minus strand of LPNX010057368.1, from coordinate 22,284 downwards.
CCTTCGGTAAGATTTTAGGCCTGTTTAGGGTTAAATTTAGGGCAAAATTTGGGCTTTGGGAATTTCTGTATTTTTAGCGTTCCCTATAATTCCTCCTTAGGGTTTTTAGGGATTTAATGGCCAGGCCAAATTTATAGGGAAGGAGGCCGAAATTTGAAAGAAAAAAAAAATTATTTTTTATTTATAGGGTTCTAGACATAAAAATGCAGACCTAATTCTAACCATAATTTACCATGAAAATGCAAATTTACACGTGCAAATGCAAGAGATTTGAAGGAAAATTGTATGGGGATAAAGCTAAGGGTTTTAAGATTTTACCCTACCCATATGGCATCAAGGAAGGTGACCAGCCTTTCTCTTGAGAGGTCCTTTAAAAGTTTGGCAAACTAGGGCCTTCTCTAACCTACGCTGTTGGGAGCGGGAGCGAAAAGCGATATTTTCAAAAGAATCCATTTCAGGAGTGTTTTTTATATAATACATATTTTAATATATTTTGATGCATATATATTAAAAAAAACATGTATTATGACAAATTAGCTATAGAAAACATAGATATAACCATTTAATACACATATAACATCAATCATCTAGGAGCTATGACTTGTAACATTGTAATCAAATGATCAATCATCAACAACATCAACCTTCAAATTTTAACATATAATATTTGCCATCAACAAAATCTAACAGTCTAACAGATAACATCAACCATGATTGCTCCTGCTGCCTTATCCTCAATGATTGCTCCTGCTACCTTACAATTAGCAGCATTATCTCTGATGACTTGAATGACATTAATACTAGGCTTGTAGCAATCTCAGTAGTCATGAGTTGAAAAAAAGACTGCACCACTAGCAGACACACCAAGAATATTTATCAATGGCTTGCCTTTAACATTTGTCCACCCATCAGATACAATGGATAACCCATAGTTGGACCAATCATTTGTAAACTTTCCAAGAGCACTATTGATTTTAGCTCTTTCCCTATCAAACCCCACGGTTCTAGCTCTATCATACACAGGGCTCATGTATGCTTTAGGGGCACCATTGATAGCTTGTACCATTTCATTCCAATAGGGTGAGCAAAGAACATTGAATGGCACACCACATGCATAGAGAAATCTGTAAATTTTTTAATCCACATCAACTCTGCCACCAAGGTCAAGGAAATCTGATAATGTTTTTCGCATAGGCGAGAATCCACTAGCATGGGTGGATGATGATCCAAATCTACTACTAAACATTCTCTGTGGGGATTCAAATTCGACCCTTGATCTCTTGGAATTGTTTTGGTCGGCCTCTTCTTCCATCATGTATTTGTTTCTTTCTTTAGCTGACACTTTGTCACATTAGCAAAGAGCATGAACTAAAGATAGCAAAGAGCATGAACCAAAGATACTCCAAGAGATTTTCCTTTAAACTAGAAAATATATCCTCCTCAAGAGGTGTGCATCACTCCAAGAGCCCTAAGAAGGGTAAAAAAGTAACATAATGTTTAATCCCACTTGTCTTATGTTCAAATGAAGTGAGGAGAGGCTTATTTATAGCCTTCTCACACTCACTTTACAAATATATCCAGATCGACATGCCTTAAAATGTCAATTTGAAATTATAAAATGTAAACTTAAAATTATAACATAAAATAATATAGAATAATTGTGGCTAACTTGGGGCATTATCCTCAAAGTTTACCCAAAAATAACTAAAATAGATAAAAATGAGCAAATCACTCGGAATGAAAGGCTGGAGTATAGGGGGGTGTCACGCCCCAACTAACCCTAAGAGTGCAGATAATCCCTCAACGCCCCCCCCTCCCCAAAATGGAAGTACATCTTGGTGAAGGAGATGATGTCATCATCTAAAAATGCCCAAAGAGGAGGGGCGCCATGCTGAAAGGGGGGCAAGATGGATAGTTGAGGTGACCAGGAAGGGAGACAAAAGCCTCATAGCTGAGACACTGTCACCAGAGTGATAAACAAGGAGGGGGTCATGTGACCTAGTGACCTGCCCCTAGGAACCCCGACACCAACCCTAGGGTTAAAGAACCCCAACAAAGGGCAGTCGATAGTTCCATTAAGTCATAGTACTCCTAAAGGAAGGGCCAAGGGTTCGGCTATAACCACCCCTCAAAAGTGCTGACAACATCCATGTCTTGGCCTAAAAAAAAAGGGACCCCTGCTCTTGGGAAATGAACTGAAGGTGCCCTGGTACAGGTGCAGCGTAACACCACACTATCATCTTGTGAGTGAGGTCTTAGAGCACAAATTACCTCACCAAGTGACTACCCGCCATCACGTCACATCCAAATCATCTCGTGAGTGTAGCCTAGGAATATACATTACGTCACACACAGTAACTACCCGCTCACACGTCACACACTGTGGAGAAAAGCCCAGGTCCGAAACCTGCATCTTCACACATTAGGGCAACACAACTCTGTGAGTGTAGCCTAGGAACATACATTACGTCACACACATTAGCTACTTGATACCACGTCACCTCATGTGGAGATCAACCCAAGTCCACAACCTGCATCTTCGCACGTGCGTGTATGCCCGCCATAGCATCCTCATGAGTGTAGCCTAGGAATATACATTACATCACACATAGTGACTACCCACTACCATGTCACATCATGTGCAGAACAGCCCAAGTCTGTAACCTACGTCTTCGCACATGTCCTATGGCCGCCATAACATCCTCGTGAGTGTAGCCTAGCAATATACATTACGTCACACGCAGTGACTACCCGCTAGAACGTCACATCATGTGGAGAAAATGATGGTCCGTAACCTACGTCTTCACACATGTGCTATGGCACTCACTACTCCCTCTTTCAAAAAATATCGATCGAAACAACTCCAAGCTTGTCCCCGAAGTACTCAAACTTCACTCTCGATAGAGGCTTGGTCAACACATCAGCTATCTGCTCATCTGTCGTCGCATACTGGAGCCTCGCTACTCCTCTCTGCACCATATCCTTGATATAGTGGTATCTGATCTCGATGAGCTTCGACTTGTCATCAAACACTGGGTTCTCGGGCAAATTCAAAGTTCACACGGCTCTGGTTGTCATAGAAAATGCAAGTCACCTCTAACTCGAGATTGAAAAAACTCGTAAGATAGTTTCCTGAGCCATCTTGCTCCTCAGCTAGCTAAACAAGCTGTGATGTACTTTGCCTCAGCTATACTCAGTGCCACACTCGTCTGCTTCTTGTTGAACCAAGAAATCATGCCAGACCCCAACCTAAAGCAACATCCCGAAATGCTCTTCCTATCTATGACACTACCAGCCCAATCTGAGTCGACATAGCCTTGTAGGCTAATCTTCTGATCTTCACATATCTGAGCCCATAATCGATCATACCTTTCAGGTACCTTAACACATGCTTTGTAGCAATCGGGTGAACACGTCTCGGCTCTACCATGTACTCACTCAATGTGTTCACCGCAAAGCATATATCTGGCCTCATGTTCGTCAAGTACATCAACGAACCAATCATTTGTTTATATACTATGACATCAACTGTATCTGAAGTAGTATCACACATCAACTTCAAGTTCGATTCCATTGGTGTAGCCATCATCCCAAATCTCTTCGGGATCTCTACTGCATATTTTCCTTAGCCAAGGAAAATCTAATATGGATTATGCCGCACCTCTAGACCTAATAAATAGTGCATCATACCCAGGTTTTTCATCTCGAATTTAGCGGCAAGCTTCTTCTTCGTTTCTGCAATAAGCTTCTCGTCACCTATCAAGAGCAGGTCATCTACATACAACGGTAGTATCACTGGTAACCCATCCTTGACATTAAAGTAAAGGTTGGAATCTACTTTACTCTTGGCAAAGCCCAAGCTCGTCGGAAATCCATCTATCCTTTCATACAATGTCCTGGGTGCCTATTTCAAACTGACCAAGGCCTTCTTCAATTTGCACACGTTTCTGGCTGTCATGTGTTCCAAATCCCTATGGTTGCTCCACATACATTTCGTCTTCGTGACAAGAGACATTTGGTATCACTTTGAGCATATCCCTAAGATATGGAGGCAAATAACCTTTTCCATGGATAGAGGCTAAGTGATAATGTCTCTCAATCTGCTTCCAAAATCTGTGCTGTAGTCACTCCCTCTTAAACGAAGTCTTCCTGCTCCCTCTGCAATTAAGCACTATCCTCCCTCTATATTTTGACATCTTGTACTCTCTGCATCGAGACATTTTGGACTAGAGTGACTGGTAGCATTCCTTGTTGTTGATCTTTTGTGTATCCACCTACGTCATCTTCCATCAAATGAGTTTACTGAAAGGAGCTTCTTTCTTTCAAGGTCAATGGATACCAAGATCCTCCATCTCGAACTCTGTTGCAAGTTCCATCTTGCACCCATCTATGAGCTTCTCGTCCTCTATAAGTAGCCATATTCAACCTTGTAGCAAAGGTTGAGATCTACATCACTCTAGGTGATCTTCAAGCTCATCATGTAACTGTATGTCGTGGCGTGTAATGCCCTGGGTGCCTTCTGAGCCCGTACAAAGCCTTCTTCAATCTGCACTTCGATTACACCATCTATCTGGTGTAATATCCACCACTAAAGAAGTGTTTCTGGCCACTAGAGCAAACATCTCGTCGTAATCGACTCCCTCTTTCTAACAGAAACCATGTCCCTTGCTTTGTACTTCTTTAGAATACTTGATCTTGTAAATGAAGGTTGTTGCTGAATAATCACTTGTTCTTTGGAACAAGTCTTATCGTCCTTCTCTTGTAGGTCATGCCACACGATCTTTCCTACAAGTCAAATTCAATCATTTGATTAGTATTATTTCATAATCATCAAATCACAATGACAATGCATAAATCACAATTATGCAACCATTTTAGCCAATGTTTCAGCACAACATCAATCCATATCCCATATACATATGTAACTTTCTAGATGCCTTCCATCTCTACAAGTCAGCAAAGAGGTTTCATTCTAGATAAGCAATAATGCTTCATGGAATGTTATGTAATATCATAGGCTACTTACCCATCACATGCATATTAACAGTATATTGTTCATCGAAGCATTCACTCTAACATGCAAAATGCATTTCCTGATTCTAGGAACATAAATATGTACACAGCTGAACAATATCATTTAAACAATATGATATATAGGAAATGACAATTCAAATACTTATCTTTATTTGGTTGGTTGGCTCCTCTTGATCTCTACCTCCTTGCAGGAATTGTTGGAGTCTCTGGAAGCGTGCTCTACTACACCGTCTAATTCTGTAGACATGTGTCCATCTTGCTCACTATCGACAATGCTGAGCAAGTCTTCTACGCCATAGTTCACTTGTGAATGTCCCTTCAACGGTTACATCATCAATAGTCTTTCCACTTTGCCACATAAGACCTTGGCCATCAACAAAAGCAATTCTATATCCATGTTCTTCTAGAGTTGATATGAAGAGGAGGTTCTTCTACAATACATCTTTCATCTTCATAGGTTTTCCAGAATTCAATCTTGTAGGAGGCTTCTCCTACTCTTTTTATAGAATACTGATAATTCACCTTATGAGGTGAATCCTTCAAACTTGTGAGACAATACATATTCCTCTTCTCTTGAACAATCTTCTCTTTCCTTTTTCTGAACAGGTTCATTGTCTTATGTGGTGTGAGCATGCTACCTATTCTTCTTTCGTTTCTTCACATGGTCTTTGCCTTTGGGGAAATCTCTTGCAAGATGTCCCTTTTCATCACAAGTGTAACATTTGTAATGTCAGTAGTCCTTCTGAGGTCTATGATTCTTTTGGCATCTTCTAAGCTTCTTGTGAGAGTGCTCCTCTTTCTTGCTCTTCTCTTTCTTTGTATGTGTTGCTAACGCTTGATCATCATCTTCACCCATCTTTTCCAATCTAGCTTCTTCAATTTGATCTCCAATAGCTTCGAGTTGTTCTTTGATCTGAGAGACCCTTGTAAAGTGGGATTGGGTGGTCTCTAAAACTTGCATTTTCAAATTCTTGAGTTGAGTTCTCAAGGTCATCTTATGATGAAGATTCAATAAAGAAGGGTAAGAAGAAAGGGAGCACATCCAAGTGTTCTTATTACAGCAGGGGATTTCATTCAGAGAAGAAGTGTTTCAAGAAGAAGATGGACATCATGTCTCGGCCTCTTGAGAAGCAGAAGATCGAAGTTCCAGATGAGCTAGAGAAGCCTGTTGACTCCTCAGAACACTGTCATAGTGCGCAATTCCAAGGTGATATAACTTATGCCTTGAGTGCCAGAGCTAAATCCTTTTCTCGTGTCTCTAATATAGATTTAGTCTCTGATATATCAGAATCAGAAATATCATATCCTTTCTTTGATAATCCTCCTATCAGTCTCCTAGATTCATCTCCAAAAAATTGTGACTTTTTCACTAGATACTGACTTGTCTTTAAGCAGCTCTTCCTCATTTCATTCACAAGCTTATATCTCTGATTTAGAAGATTGTTTGCAGGCCGATATGCATGTCATGACACAAATCATATCACCATCCATACCATCTACCATACTTATGAATAATCCTAAGACTATACAAATCCCAAATTCACTAGTTGATTCCTCATTGGTATCTTATGCAGTGATACTTATCTTCCATGGTTTGAAGTCTTGCCTATCTTTCAGTGGTTGGTTATCCAAGACCTTAGTCATCTTTGGACTGCTATTAAACATGTTTGTATCTATTCTAAACACTTATGGTTCAGATCTCAAGTCCATCCATCATTCATATTTTTAAACCTATCAGTTTTCCCCAGTTGCTCATAGTTTTCCTAGTCTAGCCCTATATCCTCATGGACTCACTGAAGCCTTTGTCTTTGTTGTTTTATATTCTAATTTTTTTGATATATCAGAGTTTTATGATTCCCATATCAGATCTGGGCAGGTGCTACATCATATTGGAAGATTGACATGTGATTCACATTACAATTTTGCAGTTATTCAGGGAATTGAGTGTGTAATAAATTGTCTTAATTTTTGTACTTTTTGGGAAGGAGTATGCATAGATCTCTTTTCCATTTCAGATTGTGTTTGCAGATCAGAGTTTGTCAGCAGCAAGAAACATTCAAATAATGCTCCTATTTCATCAATTGATGAGATACAAGGAGTCTCTCCTCTTCCTTCTTGCAGGTTCTACACTCTAGCGCATGATCATGGAGTTCATGGTTTCATCATCAAGTCTTTCACTCAGAAGCAGTTCATTCAACTCATTCAAGTGAAGATAAAGATATGCTGAAGACATATTTTTCAAATTTTGTGCCTTGTCCTTTCTTGAGGGAGGATTTTTCCCATGTGATTTTGCCTCTTTCCTCACTATTCTGGACATAATAATTGTTAAAGGGTGACCATAGCCTTCTTGTTGGGCCCTCTATACACCTATATTTTTGACATACCATCATAAAGTCAGACTTAAACGGGGGTGTTGGAATATATTGAACCCACTCATAACTTAGAATAAAATATTTAATCATTATTTGATTAAATTCCTACCCACTAGCTAATTAGTTGGCATCCACTTGCACCTTAAAGTCAACGCATGCCATCTATACCCAAGGAATGATTTATTTCTAATTTTGGGTTGATCTTGACCACTTAATGGACTCCCAGAATTAGTAACTGTGCTTTTCTGCATATTCTGTCTTATTCTGCTTTTATCCTGCTTTTCTGTGGATTAGGTAAAGCTAGTTAACTAGGAAACTAGTATCTTTTGTTGCCAACCCATCCTCCATGATTTTCTCTCCATTTTCTAGGATTAGCATTTTTTTGTTAGGATTATAATCCTCCCTTGTCCAATTTGGTCATTTATGTCTAAATTGGGAGTCCTTTCAGTCTATTTTTAGTCACTAGCACCATTGGGTCCACTAGGCATAATTAGGGCACATGTTCCAGTTACTAAAGTGTGGAGAACACTAACTGAGGCCAACTGCCACTGATTGCATTTGCATGCATCAGTTTAGGAGCCTCCTAGATCAATCCCTACAAATTAGGAGCCACTGGGAGTGTCGATACCAACCTCCATCAGTTGAGTTGAGTTGGTGACTAGTCAAGCTCAGTTAGGAGTCAGTTACATTCAGTTCTACTCAGTTAGCGCTAGGATTGCATGGCTGCATGCAGGTGAGGCGCATTTACTCACCTACCTCAGTCAGTTAGACTAGTTAACTGATAATTAACACTGAATAGACACTTGAGTTGGGCTGTTGAACTCCGATGAGCTCCGATAATGATTTAGACAAAGGTCAATTAACCATTCAATCAAGTAGAGTCAAACCAATACAAATTTCCTCACATGGATTCGAATTGCATGAGGCTATTTAGCCATTGTACTTCATTGTCATTATTATCTAATTACTTTTGATTAATGAAAGCATTCACAGTTGCAAGCCATTTTTGCACTGTTTCATTCTTTAATTGTTGAGTAAATTGTATGATCTATCTTGTGAGTTGTGTGTTGGTCCACAGATCTATGTGCTCAATTTAATAGTTTTTTCATCACTCTTGACAACTCACTCATGCTTTTGCCAATTCGTGAGGTCCTTGACTGATTTGGGATGTGCTTTATCCACCTATGGGGGTTTATCAAATTTGGTAAGTCAGCTTTTCTAAGCTTTATGAGTTGTCTCCATACAATTCGATTTTACCTTGAGGGATGTACTATTTATGTACACTATTAATCATCATTATTCAATGGAAAGATACACTCCAATATTCATCTCTTCATTCATGTGATTCAGTCTCTTTTCTTCTCTCTATTTTTCCTGTGTATGATTGTGAGAATTATCTTAGTAGCAAGATCTATTTCCTGTGCTTCTTCTTAGCATCTTTGCTCATAGCATTGGAGCTATTATTTCTACATGGTATCAGAGTGCAAGGTTGCTCAAGCTCTACAGAGTTGAGGAGTGCATCCAGTCTCCTATCCCTCTCTGAAGAAGAGCTTGTCTAGCTTACAAGATTTTCTCCTAGTTTTGTTTTGCAGGTTGCAGAGAGTTTCTTCTTGAGTGCATCAACTCAGCAATATGGATTCTTCCTCAGTTATAATTCTTACTCCCTTCAACTACCACAAATGGAAAGCCAAAATTGGTATTCTACTGCACAGTAAAGGACTATACAGAGTTAATCTAGCTTTGGAGAATGAGCCCAATGCTGTGATTGAGAAAGCTAAGTGGCATAATAGGTTGGATGAAGCCTATGGATTGCTTTGCCTCTCTATTTCTCCTGATCTACTCTTTCATCTAAATGGTTTGACCACTCCAAACCAAGTGTGGACTCAATTGGAGTCTCTCTTTGGAGTTCGAGATGAGCTAAGAGCACATCAATTGGAGATTGAGTTATTCTCACTGAGTCCAAGTAGTTTCGATTCTCTTGAGGGTTTCTTCACCAAGTTCAAGTCACTTGTTCTAATGCTCAAGCAATGTGGGATTGAGAATGAAGATGATCAATTAATCCTTTCCATTCTTTCTAAATTGGGTTCTGATTACTCAGTTTTTGTGTCTACTTTTCATGCTACTAGACTTGTTGTTTCGAAGTGGAGAATTCCTTCTTTAAATACTTTTCTTGATTCACTAACAAAGGAGCAATATAAATTGATCCAGATGGGTGTCCTTAATTCTTCCAAGGGAAAGGATCATGCTCTCATGGTTCAAGAAAGCAAGAATATCAAATCCAAAGAAAAGAAAATTGTGAAAGAGAAGAAGCCAAAGTCATAATTTGAAGATGAAAGTTCGAAGCCTACTTATGAAGATTCAATAAAGAAGGGTAAGAAGAAAGGGATCACATCCAAGTGTTCTTATTGCAGCAAGGGATTTCATTCAGAGATGAAGTGTTTCAAGAAGAAGATGGACATCATGTCTCAGCGTCTTGAGAAGCACAAAATCAAAGTTCCAGATGAGCTAGAGAAGCATGTTGATTTCTCAAAACACTGTCATAGAGCACCATTCCAAGGTGATATAACTTATGCCTTGAGTGCCAAAGTTAAATCCTTTTCTCATGTCTCTGATATAGATTTAGTCTCTGATATATCAAAATCAGAAATATCATATCCTTTCTTTGATAATCCTCCTATTAATCTCCTAGATTCATCTCCCAAAATTGTGATTTTTCACTAGATACTGACTTGTCTTTGAGTTTCTCTTCCTCATTTCATTCACAAGCTTATATCTCTGATTTAGAAGATTGTTTGCAGGCTGATATGCATGTCATGACACAAATAATACCACCATCCATACCATCTACCATACCTATGAATAATCCTAAGACTATACAAATCCCAAATTCACTAGTTGAATCCTCATTGGTATCTTATGCAGTGATACTTATCTTACATGATTTGAAGTCTTGCCTATCTTTCAGTGGTTGGTTATCCATGACCTTAATCATCTTTGGACTGATATTAAACATGTTTGTATCTATTCTAAACACTTATGATTCAGATCTCAAGTCCATCCATCATTCAGATTTTTATACCTATCAGTTTTCCCCAACTGCTCATAGTTTTCCTAGTCTAGCCCTATATCCTCATGGAGTCACTGAAGCCTTTGTCTTTGTTGTTCCATATTCTAATTTTTCTGATATATCAGAGTTTTATGAGCCTCATATCAGATCTAGGCAGATGCTACATCAAATTGCAAGATTGACATGTGATTCAAGGAGTCTCTCCTCTTCCTTCTTGCAGGTTTACACTCTAACACATGATCATGGAGTTTATGATTTCTTCATCAAGTCTTTCACTCAGAAGCAGTTCATTCAGCTCATTCAAGTGAAGATAAAGATATGTTGAAGACATTATTTCAAATTTTGTGCATTGTCCTTTCTTGAGAGAGGATTTTACCCATGTGGTTTTGCCTCTTTCCTCACTTTTCTGGACATAATAATTGTTAAAGGGTGACCATACCCTTGTTGTTGGGCCCTATATACACCCATATTTTTGACATATCATCATAAAGTCAGACTTAAAGGGGGGTGTTGGAATATGTTAAACCCACTCATAACTTAGGATAAAATATATAATCATTATTTTGATTAAATTCCTACCCACTAGCTAATTAGTTGGCATCCACTTGCACCTTAAAGTCAACACATGCCACCTATACCCTAGGAATGCTTTATTTCTAATTCTGGTTTGATCTTTACCACTTTATGGACTCGCAAAATTAGTAACTGCGCTTTTCTGCAGATTCTGCCTTATTCTACTTTTATCCTGCTTTTATGTGGATTAGGTAAAGCTAGTTAACTAGGAAACTGGTATCTTTTGTTGCCAACCCAACCTCCATGATTTTCTCTCCATTTTCCAGGATTAGCATGTTTTTCCATCACTCTTGACAACTCACTCATGCGTTTGCTAATTCGAGAGGTCCTTGACTGATTTGGGATGTGCTTTAGCCACCTATGGGGGTTTATCATATTTGGTAAGTCATCCTTTCTGAGCTTTATAAGTTGTCTCCATACAATTCGATTTTACCTTGAGGGATGTACTATTTATGTACACTATTATTCATCATTATTCAATTGAAGGATACACTTCAATATTCATCTCTTCATCCATGCGATTCAGTCTCTTTTATTCTCTCTATTTTTCCTGTGTATGCTTGTGAGAATTATCTTAGTAGCAAGATCTATTTCATGTGCTTCTTCTTAGCATCTTTTCTCATAGCATTGGAACTATTAGTTCTACATAGGGTTTGTCCTTGATGATGGCGCACCTTGTTCATGGTGCTTATGGTGAGCTAGGGGTTATCCCTACGGGTTGGTATGACAACTCCTTTGTCTCTTCAATTATGGAGCACTACTTCTTGCAGTATATATCTGCTTTTCTACAGTGATAACACTCTTGTTATGTGTTGCATATGAGTTAGGGTTTGGCTCTACTAGTCTTTGGTGATGGCGCACTTTATATTAGGCTTCTTCTGTGATGTTGTTGTGGCTAAGGCATTCCCTAGTTTTAGGCACACTTGTTCTGATATAGCACTATGGTGATGGTCTTATGATATCGTCAGAGGATGTCTTCTTGTGATGGATGAGAGAGGCGCTAGCTTCTGCAACCGGCTAGGGCTTTGTGTTATCCCCTTGATGAGATCTAGCATGGTGATGCTAGCTGCGTTCTTTCGTTTTAGCATGGTGATGCTAGTCGAGTTTGAGATGATAATAACAGCAATTTTGTGTTTAGCACATGTGTTGATGATGGCTCGGGGGAGACAATGTTGCACAGTACTACAACCCTGTCTGTGGTTGGGTGACGATGTTGTGACATAGTCTATGGTGAATGAGCTCACGTAAAGATGAGTACTTGGTCTTTTTGTTTATGTTTATACACCCTTATTTATAAGGGTTGATGTTCATGGTCATGATGTATACTCGTTCTTCTATTATTGAATCTATCATAAGAAGGGTTGTTTAGGTTTTTCTCCTGTATAGTTTGCCCCAGGGGTAATTATGGTGTTTATTGTGCATATTTGATTTTGTGATGCGATGTATATACAATGCATTTAATTTCTGTTGCTCTTACTATGATTATTGTTTACCTATGTTGCACGGGGACCCGTCCCCCCCAAAATTTCGAGTGTTTCCTGCGTTCCCTCGTTCCGGAGATTTTGGAACTCCTCGAAAACGTCCCCAATTCATCGAGGACTCTGTTGGGGACTTTGGGACTTATGAGTCGTACCCTAAACGTACCCGTCAAAATTGGGGACTTCTCAAGAATGTCCCTCGACCAATCAAGGACTCCTAGACGTCCCTCAACTTACAGAATTAAAAATTAAAAAAACAAAAAAAATTAAAAATTTTAATTAAAAACCTGACCTAAACCTCCCCCTATTCCTCTAACCTGCAACACCCTCCCCTTCTCTCTACTTTATCCTATGTTTCTAACCTACATTCCAACTCATTGCACCTGCATAACCCTATGGTTTACCCATCACTCCAACACTCTAGCACCTGCATAATCCTCTACACTATAGTTCTACCCATCACTTTGCGTGTCGCTACTTGCTAGGTCGACTCTCATCTATAGTCTCATGCACGACTCTCCTATCTATGGCTCCCCCTCCTGCAATCCCACGTGCGTCCCTCTCAGCTTGAAGAGCACAGCTTGCAGCCCCCTCTCGAATCGCTGGCTCTTGACACATGCTCAAAGTTTGAGTTCATGGCTCAACACAGGCTCACACTCACAATGAGTTGCCCCCTCTCATCCACAACACGCTGCAGAGAACAGGTATTTCATATTTGATATCTTACATTTTATTTTTTTTATTTTTTGGGTAAAAATCTCAGCACATGCTATTATAGTTTTATAAAAATATAATTTAGTATTTACAAATGTCATTAGAAATATAAATTTATTTGTTATTTAAATTTCAAAACAATTCATATTTCATGTATACAATGTTGTAAATTTTTGTTACTATTTTGACTTTCAAGTTTTAAGTTACTCTTTAATAGTTAATTTAGAAGTTAGAACTATTAAAAGTTTTCAATTTTAGATCTTAGGCATGTATCTTGAGTCTTTACTATTTCGTTTTGACAATGGACAATGATGATTGTACAATACTTTATATTTCCTTCTGTAATTTGAATTTTATAATTAGTCCAAGAAGATAAGTCCTAAAAGGAGCTGACAAAGCAAAATCAAAGTAAAAGGGGGAAGTCTGATTGCCATGGTTAAGGGGGGATTACCTCATTGCACATCAATACATCACCCATTTGTGAGACACTTCCCTATTGTTTTCCCTAATGGTGAAGATCACAGAGATTCCTTTTTCCTACATATTGAGTCAACCAAGTCACCTTTGACCATAAAATCTCATTGGCCCAACTTGGTTTATTCCACCTAGTCCATCCCTTAGAAGAAAAGGGTCCTTGCAATTACTTAGATGCTTTCATGGTATTGGTTAGTTTGTAAATCTTGTTCCTCAAAAACCCGTTTGAAGATACGTGTGGTGTAGGTATATTATCATGCATGACATGACTATATGATGACTCACTATGATGGTCACTTGCATCTGTTATGTTTTGATCCATGTGGACACCCTTTACTGTTGGTCCACCAAGGACACTTATGATCATAGTACATCCTTATTTAGTGCCATAAAATATTCATCGGGTCTTCTTCAAAGTTCCATGGTTTTTAGTGCCAATGTATCAGCATTTATAGTGGCCATGAGGAGCTTATTGCATATCTTGAGTTGTACTAGGTATCCATAGATTCTGAAAGCATATTTCGATACCCATTTAGCCATTTATCTAAGTATATGGCATCAAATTGGTCACTACTGCCTCAGATTAGTCTATTCCGAAAAGGTTGTGGGCCTTTCTCTAGAGACTGTAGTGGTGATTTTCATGGTCGTGCATGGAAATCATATAATCAATGTTCTCTAGATTTGAGAGTAGATTTGGGAACCCATTTGGCTAGTCTTCAACCTCCCATACTTGCATGTCAAGGCGTTGTCTCAGTTTGGTCAAATTTATTAGGGGTCATCTCTTTAGTGTCAACGAGCAGCTTGAAAACTTCATGATCGTGCATCGAAACAATCTAGCCACTATCTCCACAACGACTTTGCATTTTTGGGCACCCAATCAGCCTTACTATCCAAATCAGTCATCAGCATGCAAAGCATTGTCCATCTGGAGGATTTTCTAAGAACATGGGTTTTGCACAGCCTTATCTCAACACATGATGGATTAATGCTTGGCACACCTAAGGTTTTTAATTTAAATAGCCTAAGTTTGAGTCTAATTGATCAGTGAGATGTTAAAAAGTGTACTTTTGTTCTATTTCTTAGTTGAGAATGCACTTTTTGGTTTATTTGAAGGAAATTGCTCAATTTTCCCTCAATCGACTTGCTTAGTTGGCTTGGTGGCACACATGTGGAGGCATACTAGGATCCTATGGCTCATATTTCACATCTTGATTGGATCTTGACCCTCCATCTTGCTCTCCTTCACATGGAACCTAAGTCACATGGTTCGAATTTGAATTCGAGTTNATATATATATATATATATATATATATATATATATATATATAATAAAATTGTTAGTAAAATATGCTATTGAAATAAATTTTAACTTATAAAATGAAATATATTGTGCAACATGCTTAAATAGTTTAAAAAATATACAATAAAACTGAAATTCCCGGGTTTTTTTTCGATTTTTTTCAATTGTTTATTAAATTCGCCTTTAAATTCAAATTCGAATTCGATAAAATTCATTTTCAAATTCGTTATTAAAATTCAGCGAATTTAATTCGAATTTTTTTCCCTTGAAATTCGGCTAATTTCGAACCTCAAGGTTCAAATTCGTCGAATCCTGTGACTTAGCATGGAACGACCTCATTTGCTCAAACTGTGTGGCCCAACAACTTCTTCATTATGAGATGATTTGACCATTCCTTAGATCAGGAAAACAACACTAGGATTTTAGCACTTGATTTTTCTTTGTCCCGTGGTTTTCACCCTTGGTATTGAGGAGACCCATGGTATTGGCAATTATTTACTATTATTGACAAGTCTAGCTAGGGATTTTCCCTCCTTAGCTCAATGACTTGATGGTTGGTGTTATCACCAACCTTGTAGTTGCCTATGTGAGATGGATCTAGAATGGACGGTAGAGGGACAAGCAACTAAGGAGGTGGAACCAAGATTGCCTCGACTCCTAAATGGATGGTTGTCACGCCAATCGAGGCAGTCTTCACTTTATATTGTCTTAGCCCAAGACAACAATGGGGGAGACCCAGATCTACTCCCGACAGGAGAGATAAGACCTAGACGCCAGATCAGATCAAATGGACTTGAGGTACGTAAGGTGTAAGGTGATGGAAACCCTAGATCTATGGATGACATCACTAGGTGAACCAAGGCTTTGGATCAGGGTTTAGGAGACATGAGATTTGATCCAAATTGGGACACCAGTGACGTATGATGCAAATACTAGATCTAGGGTTAAGGTATTAGCAAAAGGTGAAGATATCCATTGCCTTGGAAAATGTAACCAATGCAGAGAAGGTAAGAACAGGTTTGGGGCTATCTAGTACCGAGGGATAGACTCGTAAGAAGGTGTGACAGTGTCAAAGCACCCGAGCCACAAGGAAAAAGTCAAAACGCAAGGGGAAAAGACAATAGGAGGGGGTAGCGCTAGGGTTTGAAGATCAGTGCCTTGGGATCTGGGCCAATGGAGTCACTTTTTTCCCAACGCTAAAGAAGACCCACTTGGGGTTGGACCCGATCTACAAACCCAAAAGTAGTTTTTCCGGAAAGGATCAAATCATGAGAAAAGGAGGCACATGGAAGGTAGCGCTAGGTTTTGAAGACCGGTGTTTTTCAAATCTAGGGCAATGGAGTCACTTTTAGCTCAACATTGAGGAAGACCCACTTAGGGTTGGACCCGATCTACAAAACCCAGAAATAGTTTGCCCCAAGATCGAGCGGTTTGCTCTATAATATTTTTTGGTTTTTTATATTTAGGGTTTTAAGAATAAAAATGGAGATGCAGATGCCAATGGATTGAGATCTAGAAGAGAAGCACTAACATCTAGATCTTACTTGGAAAACCTTGTAGATGCCTTGATAATGATGATCCCTGCTATCTCAATCAATTTGAGAAGATTTGAGTGAGTTCTCTGCCCAACGTTTTGCCCCAAGAAGCCACTACGCCCTCTCTCCTGCACAACAAACGTCAACCATATCAGATTTGCTGCATCATGAGAAAAAAACAAATGTTACAGAAAAATAGCAAGATGAAATCATAGATCGCATTGATACTAATGAAAACCCCCAGATACAAGACGCATCCAAGCCAAGCAAGTTGAGGAAAACCTGCAAAAACGTCCAAGTTGAAGTCACCCTCCTGTAAACAAGTGTTGTAATCTCATAGATCACATAGGGTTACCAATAATACACATTAATAACAGACATACATAACAAAGACAAGAGACAAGAACAAGTAAGCAGAATAACAGATTATATTCTAGTGAAAGGGTTCGTACAATACAGAAAATTGAACAGAGTTCTCATCTGGCTCAACAGCCTAATATATATGAATTACAAACAGTTACAAATAACTACCTATCAATTCGGCGAACCGACACGACCTTATGTGGCCGACCTAACCTCTAATTAGTCGGCTAATTGACTAAGTCGGCTATCGTTCAAGTCGGCTTACCGACTTGCTCCTCCAACAACAAGACAACGTTTCCCGAAAATATATAGATCTCACAACAAATACCCAAATGCTAGGAAGCAAAAGATTTTTCAATCACCATCTAAGAACACCAGATGCAAAGGAGATCCAAGAATTTCCACAAGAAAAGTTTTTCTATTATCCAGATCCAAGAGCCAAAGACCCCTTACAAATGAGATGCTCTCTCCTTTAAATAGGAATGAGAGAACCAAAATCCTAACCACTTTTCAAATGGGTGGCTAAGATTAAAAGATCCAAAAATTCTAATCAACGATTGAGATGAGCTCAACATAAAGTACATGGATCAATATAATGATATAATATAAAAATGGACTAAATCACCCTAGGAGAGGGGATCCCACTAAATAAAAATAAATGAAGCACATGGTGTGTCCAGGGAGTGTTAAGTAACTCCCCTAGGGTGTCCCCATGGCACAACAAAAATAATATAATTTTTAGACTGCAAAATAGTGCCTCTTTGAGGAAATCGTAGGCATCCAAAAGCTCCAGAAAATAATATAATATGCTCGAAAAATAGATGTGGGCCCATCCAAGTTCTGCAACTGCTGGAGAAGAAGTGGAAGACATCACCCTCATCTTCAGAACTCATCCCATGCCATTTCCTTACCTCAGTAGCCCAAATCGAATTCTTCAATAGCCATTTTAATTATTTTTTATTTGCCTCGAGAAACGTGACATGCCAAAAATTGCCTCCTAGGGTGCCTGTGTTATCCAACTGAGCCCACCAAGCTCTCTGGGAGGGGGGTAATATGGTATAAACAAGTGGCTGGACCACTCCTTCCTCATACAGCGCCGCCCTAGGAGATCCAAGAAAATCATCTCCCTACTTAGATAGGCCATCTAGTATGGAAAAACTGCACCAAAAAGGTACACTGAGCCAAATCATCCCTGTAACTGCCCGAAACTGAAAGCAAGCTGTCTCATTGGACTCAGGGAGTCGAAATCCATCTAAGGTGCATACTCATACACCCTATATGTCTTTGCATGATCATCTACAATATCCAATATACCTAGATAGACAAAATAATAATCTGTAAATGACCATATAATATAACCCAGGCTGACATCCATCTGCTGCAAGTGTTCAAAAGTTAAGACATGCTCTACAAATCATTCAAATAACACTTATAACAAGTAGCAATCATTTCACTAGCGATCTATCAACCAAATATGTAGGGTTTTATTTATTTATTATAACTCAGTCCAGACTTTCAAGACCATACTCACTTCATAGTTGTAATCAATTTGCTAATGAAGGGTGAAGGCTAAAATTCACAAGGCTAGGCCAAAAGGGTGACTACCAACTTGACACTGTGACACTTCGGATATGGAAAGGAAATACTCACTCTAGCATATGCAGGACAAGCAACAACACAGGGGATGGCAGTGTCTCACAAATGGATAAGCTACTTTCAGAGGTGCTTATTCACCTTGACAAATGCTCACAATCCAAATCAATATAAGTGAGGCCATCAATCCTTAGATATAACTTTAGGAACCATTGCTTTTGGGCCTTTGATTTTCCATAGCCTTGGTCCATGCATTTATTACACAGATTTTCATTATTTTAGGCTTCATGCATTCATGTATGTTTAAAAACACTACTTTTCATGAATGTTTTAAGATATTCATTTCAATGTACTTCAAAGCCAAATTCATTAGGCTTGCCTTTCATTCATGTATGTTTAAAAACACAACTTTTCATGAATGGGCTTTTTTCATAAGATATTCATTCATTTCCAAATACATTGTATTGATGGTAGCGCTACTTGTTTCAGGTTTAGCCAACACAACCTAGGCAACTCAGAGCCGAGAAACAAATAAACAAGGAAGCTTGTCCAACAAAGAGGCTCTAGCGGGGAAAGGTCCTCCATACCACAAGTCAAGTAGCAAGTCGGGTTGGAAACACAACTGGGAGGAAATGGATGAGTGGAGACAGTGAATAATGAAACCAACACTAGCAAGCCAAAGTATGGTGGGAATGACTACCTCTATTCTCCCTAAAGAAGGTAAAACCAATGAGTATAGATCAAGAACTTCCAGGTCTGAGTAGGGACATACATACATAATATCAATACATCCAAGTCCACATATTTATATGACCGCCAGATCATGACACTAAATGCTAATACATGTCACAAAAATGAGTATAAGAGCAATGATAACCATAACACAAGATAATATAAACTGAGTCATAAACATGTAATAATCCATTTGAACCAACATCTGTCCAATGAGAAAGCATTGATACAACTCTGGGCACTACTAACTGCTCTGCAACTAGCTAAATGGCTACATCAGTCCTCAAATATGAGTGTCCTGAGACTCAGTTATGGCAATGGGAGAGTACTATAGTCCATCAATCAAATCATGATCCACCATAAATGCTCATCTCAGCATCTCATATGTAGGGGAGTTGGCTGAAAAATGTACTAGAATCTAAAAAATAGAATATGGTAGCACGGCTACTATATATGTGATAACAATTGGCATCAATTCTTGTTGTAAAAAGGGTTAATCTAGACAATTGATCTAGAAACCCTCATCTATTGATCATCACTGATGTAACAAACAATTGTAACTACTTTTTTACCTCATCTCAAGAGGAATTTGGCACCCTTAGGATATAAAAAGAGGGTTCGAACTCATTGTTGTTAAGTTTTCTTAATTGCTTAGATGATATTCTAAAACAATTTACGATACTAGGATCACTAAAAGAACAACAAGCACAACAACACAAAGAACACAAAGATTTTTCTCGGGTAAACCACAAGGGAGAAAACCCCGCAAAACTTCCTCAATATAGAACTCAGCCAAGACAATGTAAAACCCCAAGACAACTCCTCTTCTCTCTAGCGCACTTCTTCTTCTCTCTCTAGTGAACTTGCTTGAGTCAAAAGTGTGTACAAATAAAGGAGGTGCCTCACTTATTTATATTCATCAGGTGAGTGACTTAATTACCAAACTAGATCATCCAGGTTCTCTAATTAGGTTGACCTACCTAGAAGGACTCAAAATAATATTTATAAAATACTTTTGTGGGTACTATTGCCCCGACTTACAACTGAGGTTTTACTTCATGACTTTTACATGACCAATTGCATCAAGGACATCTCCAAATGGAGGAATAACAATAATACAAATAGAATAGATTCTGAAGTTACATTATTTTAACAATTGTAAGAGTCGAAAATTTGGTGAATGAAATAATAATACTCTACTTTCTTTTTGTTCTATTTGTTCTTGCGGCTCTTATTGTTGGTGTCTATGGTGCATTAGCTCTTGGTTTGGTGCATGATATCTTCTCAAGGGTTTGAGGTAATCTTGTTTTGAATTTACTTATGCTTAGTAAGGTAATGGATGATTGATGCAACCTTGTCCTTTATGTTTGAATTTGTTCTTGTTTCAATAGATTGCTTCAACCTCTTTTGTTCATTTGTAACTTCATTCACCAAGTATTTAACTAACACTTGTTGGGTTTGTGTTTAGATGGATTGCTTTGCCTCTTGATAATCATAGGATGCCCATCACTTTCTTGGAGTAGGAGATTCACTTGATTGCTTTGGCTAGCAAAGTAGAGGGATTGACTTGTCCTCCACTCTCCCTTGAAGAGCTCATTCATTTCTTCCATTTACTATTTGACTCCATGGCCCAATAATTTGTTTCCCTCCAGGCACTAGATCTAGGGTTTGGTAGTTTACTTTTTGTTTCATTTTCATTTTTTCCATTTTATATAATTTCTCACTTATTTTTTATTTTGTGGGTACTTGGATCTATCTTTCAAAAAGAGATCCTAGAGGATTCGATCCCCCTCCTTGGTGAATCAAACTTTTATACTATAAATCCTAAGGAGCATAAGCTCAATCACCACTAATAACTAAGTTGAAATCCAGCACATTTAATCAAATATTTTGTGGTGAAATTTGGTTTGTTACTTTAAATTTTCAAGTGCCTAACTAGCAAGTTATCCTAGATTGTTAGAACTAAAGTTCTTGCTAGTTTTCTTTGTTGTTGTAATCACTAATTGCAGACCTAAAACCTACAGCAAACTCATTTAAATTAGCTTTAAAACTGACACTAGTGTTGTGGATCTAGGTCTTGATCATTGGATTGAAAGCCAGCTTCATGTTTACTATTACTAGTTGTCTTACAAAGCTAATTTTATTGTTGGTTTTTACTGTTGTTACATGTCTTATTTAAGATCTACAAGTTATAGAAACAGTTAGTTAAGATGGCATGCTAACCTTGTGCAATTTGGTTTCTTTGATCATCACTTCAGTAATTAAATCACATGCTACTGTCTACACTATGGTTGGTAAATGAAACTTGCATATGTTGCAACTCTTGATAATCCAAGATCTAATGGCAAATCTCTACCTTGGTAAATGACTTAACGATATAAATCATGTTTTTAATGTTATGATTTGACCCATATGCAATAATCTCTTGTGATAAGTCAATTCACACTTTTCATTTTGCTAGGGCTTTAAGAGTTCTAAGCCTCGCATGTTTATGCTTTGATCCACATGCTATACATTAAACAACTCTTTGTGACATCCTGAATAATGAGTAATATGTAAATTCTTGGTTTCTTTGTTATGAAACAATTTAAACAACAATAGGCCCATTAAGTCAATTCACACTTTTTGGTTTACTCACTCATTGATATTTGTCATTTGGTAACATTGCTCATTAATCATTTTGCACTTTTTTTACTCGATTGTCACAAGTATTGTCATCTTTTGTTTCATGTTGTTGCCACCTAATACACACTTTAAGGAACAGGAAAGTCACAACCTGCTATGTGTGTCCTTGGGGGCAAGCAAGAGCTGGGGACCACTGTCACCACAGTCCACAACTCCTCCGTTTAGGCAAGATCCCAACAGAGCCAAGGGGGGTAGTCCCTACGGAAAGACTAAGTTCCAGATTTATTAACTATTAGTTAAAGGGATTTTTTATTAAGATTTAGGCTAAGGTTTTGAGAAATGACAGTCAAACCAATGCAAGATGCAATATTTAAATGACAGTCAATCCTTTTATTTATAACCAGTGCCTAAAGAATGGAGTCAG
>LPNX010057349.1:12386-138068 GCA_001517045.1 Pseudotsuga menziesii | reverse complement strand
ATTTGTCAAGGGTTATGTCACATTGTGATGTTTATCAAGGTTTACATTTCACTATGACGTTATCGAGGGTTATATCACATTACGACGTTAAGCCATGGTTCATTACAATGGGCGTTTAATAAGCGTTATGTCGCATTATGACGTTTCTAACAGGTTATGTTACATTAGCGACATTCATCAAGGGTTATGTCACATTGTGATATTTGTCAAGGGTTATGTCACATTGTCATACTTGTCAAGGGTTTTGTCGCATTGTGATGTTTATCAATGTTGACATTTCAGTGTGATGTTATCGAGGGTTGTATCGCATTACAATTAAGCCATGTTTTGTTACATTTGGTGTTTAATAAGCTTTATGTCGCATTGTATGTCACATTTTCATACTTGTAAAGGGCTATGTCACATTTTGATGTTTATCAATGTTGACGTTTCAGTGTGATGTTATCGAGGGTTGTATCGCATTATGATTAAGCTATGGTTTGTTACAGTTGGTGTTTAATAAGCTTTATCTCG
The DNA here is from genome assembly GCA_001517045.1 of Pseudotsuga menziesii. Classification (NCBI taxonomy): domain Eukaryota; kingdom Viridiplantae; phylum Streptophyta; class Pinopsida; order Pinales; family Pinaceae; genus Pseudotsuga; species Pseudotsuga menziesii. Next base: position 137,555 of record LPNX010057349.1, on the reverse strand, counting down.
CATTGTGACGTTTATCACAGGTTATGTTACATTAGCGACATTCGTCAAGGGTTATGCACATTGTGATATTTGTCAAGGGTTATGTCGCATGGTGATGTTTATCAAGGTTTTCGTTTCACTATGACGTTATCGAGGGTTATATCACATTACGACGTTAAGCCATCGTTTGTTACAGTGGGCATTTAATAAGCGTTATGTCGCATTGTGACGTTTATCAAAATGTCAAATTGTGATATTTATCAAGGGTTATGTCCCATTGTGATGTTTATCAATCCTCATCAGCTTCATCATGGTCATCATCATCATCCTCATCATCATCACTATCATCATCCTCATCCTATCCTCATCATCGTCGTCGTCAACCTCATCACCATCATCACCCTCATCCTCATCATCATCATCATGGTCGTCATCATCATCATCATCATCATCACCCTCATCTTCCTTCTTAATCAGCTTCATCATGGTCATCATCATCATCGTCAACCTCATCATCATTATCACCCTCATCCTCCTCCTCATCAATAACCTCATCCTCATCATCATCATCATGGTCATCATCATTATCATCATCATCATCATCACCCTCATCCTCATCACCATCATCATCATCCTTGTCCTCATCATCATCATCATCATCATCACCCTCATCCGCATCAACTTCATCATGGTCATCATCCTCATCCTCATCATCACCCTCATCCTCCTCCTCCTCATCATCACCCTCATCCTCATCGTCATCCTCATCATCATCATCATCACCCTCATCCTCATGGTCATCATCATCATCATCATGGTCATCATCACCATCCTCATCATCATCATCATCACCCTCATCCTCATGGTCATCATCACCATCCTCATCATCATCATCATCACCCTCATCCTCATGGTCATCATCATGGTCATCATCATCATCATCCTCTTGATCATCACCATCATTGTTCATCATCATCTTAAACATCACCCTCATCCTCATCATCATCATCACCCTCATCCTCATCATCGTCAACCTCAATCCTCATTAGCATCGTTCATCACCCTCGTCCTCACCATCATCATCATCTTCATCGACATCCTCATCCTCGTCATCATCATTGTATTCATCATCCTCCTCATCATCACCATCATCCTCATCATCATCTTCATCGTCACCGTCATTCTCCTCTTCATCATCACCCTCATCCTCATCATCATCAACCTCGATCCTCATCATCATCGTCATCATCATCATCATCATGGTCATCATCATCATCGTCGTCGTCGTCGTCGTCATCGTCATCATCATCCTCATCCTCATCATCATCATCATCATCTAGTCATCATCCACCTCATCATCACCCTCATCCTCATCATCATCATCATCATCGTCGTCGTCGTCGTCGTTGTTGTCTTCATCGACACCCTCATCCTCAACATCATTAGCATCCTCCTCCTCCTCCTCCTCATCATCATAATCCTCATCCTCCTCCTCCTCCTCATCATCATCACCCTCATCCTCATCATCATCATCATAGTCATCATCCTCCTCATCATCACCATCATCCTCATCATCATCATCATGGTCATCATCATCATCATCATCATCACCCTCATCCTCATCATCATCATCATATTCATCATCCTTCTCATCATCACCATCATTGCTCATCGTCATCTTCATCGTCACCCTCGTCCTCATCATCATCATCACCCTCATCCTCATCATCATCAACCTCGATGCTCATCAACATCGTTCATCACCCTCATCCTCACCATCATCATCATCTTCATTGACACCCTCATCCTCCTCCTCATCATCATATTCATCATCCTCTTCATATTCACCATCATCCTCATCATCATCATCACCCTCATCCTCATCATCATCAACCTTGATCCTCATCATCACCATTCATCACCCTCATCCTCACCATCATCATCATCTTCATTGACACCCTCATCCTCATCATCATCACCATCCTCATCATCATCATAATCATCATCATAATCCTCACCCTCATCCTCCTCCTCCTCCTCATCACCCTCAACCTCGTCATCATCATCATGGTCATCATCATCATCATCATCATCATGGTCATCATCATCACCCTCATCCTCATCATCATCATCATAGTCATCATCGTCCTCATCATCACCATCATTGTTCACCATCATCTTCATCATCACCATCATCCTCCTCATTGTCACCCTCATCCTCATCATCATCAACCTCGATCCTCACCATCATCATTCATTGCCCTCATCCTCACCATCATCATCATCTTCATCGACACCACCATCCTCATCATCATCATCATCATCATCATCATCATAATCTTCACCCTCATCCTCCTCCTCATCATCATTACCCTCATCATCATCATCATCATCGCCCTCATCCTCATCATAATATCATGGTCATCGTCATCATCATCATCATCATCATCATCATCACCCTCATCCTCATCATCATCATCATAGTCATCATCCTCCTAATCATCACCATCATTGTTCACCATCATCTTCATCATCACCATCATCCTCATCATCGTCACCATCCTTGTCATCATCATCATCATCATCACCATCCTCGTCATCATCATCATCATCCTCTTCACCTTCATCATCCTCATCCTCATCGTCTTCATCGACAACCTCATCCTCAACATCATCAATATCCTCATCATCATCATCATCATCATCACCATAATCCTCATCCTCATCATCATCATCATCATCACCCTCATCCTCATCATCATCATCATCATATTCATCATCCTCCTCATCATTACCATCATTGTTCACCATCATCTTCATCGTTCACCATCATCTTCATCGTCACCCTTAGAAATAATTCTTTTTCTAATAATTATTTATATTTATTATTATATATTTGAATAATTAAATAAACATTATTACTGTCATTAATATTTTCTAGATATGTCCATGGGCTCACCCGTTACTAGCAACAACCACATTAAATTAATAATGTGTCTGAATACGCCGATAGGCGTAAATTTAGGCACATACTTTTTATATTAATGTTTTTCCCTATAGTATGTGCTTAAATTTATCCCTATCGGCGTATTCAGACACATTATTAATTTAATGTGGTTGTTGCTAGTATACTTTATATTTTATTAATATACTCTATATACGTTAACATATTTTTAATCTTAATGCCTGGTAGCATCTATTAACACAACTTGAATATGGAATGTCTTTTGAACCACTTTTAACAACTGAAATAAGTACACACTCAATAAATAAAATATTAAATATTTTATCAAAATGATTTACAATGTATTTTTTTTAAGTTTTTTAAAAATTTATAAACAATTATTTAAAAAGTGTGTTTTTATTAATTACATCAATGTTATTAATGTCTGGTGCTTAAGAAAACATTTCCCTCATAACAAATATTAAAGGAAATTTTAGCTATTTGTATAATGACATGATGGATTTTTTTAATGTTTTTGACAAGTATGTAACCAATGTATTTTTCATTCATTCTTATTTTTGCAGAGCTTGATAAGCCTAGGAACGATACACCAACCAACACAACAGAATGTGAAATGACATCTTTGCTTCAACATTCGGACGTACTAAAGAGGGCACATAAAAAACTTTGTTGCAAGAGAGTGCGTGTTAGAGGAATACAATCACCCATTCTTGAAGTATTTGAAGACGGTCTTGCAGAAATATAGTATTCACCTTTATCCAGTGCGACCCTTTGCTTCTTCCTCGCATTACAGCGGCCTCATGCATAGTAAGAGGGTATGGTATTTTCAGATTGTAGATCATGGACTCCCTGAGGAACTCAATAATCAAATGATGAGAGAAGCAATCGGCAATATTCATTTGACAGGGGAAGCTTCACTGGGTATGCGAGTGGGAGTGTGTAGAAAAATGACCCTCTTATGGAATGGAGAGAGCTCTACACTGCCAGAGGCTCCCCTCGAGACGTCACTGCATGGCCTACTCAAGAAATAAAATATGAAATATTTTATCAAAATGATTTACAATATTTTTTCTAAGTTTTTAAAAAAATTATAAACAATGATTTAAAAAGTGTTTTTGAATCTTCTCCAATTTTTTTTATCTTTACTTGCAAACATTCAGAGTATCTAAAAATATTTGGGTTCTTTGTAGAGATCTGCTCGTGGAATCTGTTTAAGATTTTTTACATTCGCCCGCAATTTTACTTAACTCTTCCAAATGAAAATCCTGCAATTGTTGAGACTGCAATAGGCAGGAGGAAGAATAGGCAGGCGAGCAGGAATGAGAATAGGCAGGCATGAGGAGCATAGCAGCTCGCACTGGGAAGGAACATAAGAAATCACCGGCAGCAGGGAGGAGAATAGGCAGGCGAGCAGGAAGGAGAATAGGCAGGCGTGGGGAAGATATTAGGAAAGCGTGAAGTAGGCGAGACCGGAGGTAGGCTTGTATTCACGATGGGCCAAATCTCAGACCTGTGGTCTCAATGTAGATTTTCTAATAGTTTCAAGTTTACTGGCTTGTATTCATGATGGTGTTAAATTTAATTTGGATCAATTTCCATTTGCTAATAGTTTCAGGTTTTCAGTAGTATAATTTTAAATTCTGGTCTCTGTGTTTGCCGATTTCGAGTATTAACAGAGAATTTTGCTTTCTATCAACGATGTTGCATGAATTTGATTGGGACTTTGATTTTTTTGTAAACAGTAATGAGGATCTTAGGCAAGCGTGAGGTGTGAGAAGGAGATTAGGAAGGCGTGAGGAGGAGATGGTTGGCTGGGAGGTCGCCTTGGTAGGCTAGGAGGAGATGGCTGCGTGAGCCTGCCTTCTCCCACATTATTCAATCGGAGAGTTTGCCAGTTTCATTCGCCCACAATATTCAGTAGGGAAGATAGAGAATTCATCCATTTTTGTCCAATATAAGTTTCCGAGTATAAAATTTCAAATATAAGCTGTCGAATTTATAATTTTCCTGGGTTTACCGTGGCAGTTGCTGTATCAAGGTAGCTAGTTTATTTTTGGTGTTTATTATGACGTAGCTTGTGATACTTCTTGTTGTTTATATAGTTTTTTTCTAATTTTCTATTTTTTTATAGTGGACATAAACGTTACGTAAAGTTACAAGATCTCTCGTGTCTCCTCCATAACCTTACGTAACGTTACAAAATCTCCCCCATACTGAGCTGTAGATCAAATCTCGGCACAAATATCTTAGGGGGTGGGGGGATGATACCCAAAATCAGCTTTAAAGGGGATAAGTCAGTGGAAACATGGACAACGTGATTGTAACTATGTTGGATAATGTGGAGGATGGTCTCCCATTGTTCTGTTTTGGAAAATTAAATGCGAAGGGCATGAAAAAAATTATAGTTTACAAATTCAGTTTGCTCGTTAGTCTAAGGGTGAAAGGAAGTGGAGTATTTAAGCTGAAAACCCAAAAAATACCATAAGTTCTTCCAGAATGTACTGATAAACTGTGCTTCATGATCATAAATGATGCTTGTGGGAAACGCAAAGTGAGTCCATACATGAGAGAAAAAAAGATCAACAGTTTGAGATATAGTAGTGGCATTGGTGTAACGAATAAAAAGGGACATTTTAGAGAAGTGGTAAACAATGACCCAAATCGCATAATGTTTCTGAAAATTTAGGTGAGGGACTGAGAAAATCTATGGATATGGATTCCTAAGGCCAAGAGGGAAGCGACAACAATTGGTAAAGGAAAAATTTGTGGTTAGATGGATTATATCGATTGTAAAGAGAGAAAGAGAGGGTGATTTTTCTACTTGGAGGGGCAAAGAGGGATAAAAGAAATGGCACTACAATTTTTGAATATTCTTGAGTGTGCCAAAGTAGCCTCCATAAGAAAAAGCATGAAATTCTCAAATCAAAATAAGATGGTCTTCAGTATCAGGAACACACACAAGTGATTGAGATTTTATAACCATAGAGATAAAATAAATGATAAATTTCATGGACATAAACTGGGTAGAATTTCGAATTCGTAAATACTAATTTTATGTAGCAGGGTAAAATCCTCTTGAAGGAGTCGAGGATCAAATCGGTATTGAGAGTATTAGTGCCAAACCATTTACTTTTATCTCAGTGTTTCTTGGAGATAATCAATAAAGGGACTTGAGTCCCCATGTGTTAATATTCCAACTATGAGAGAGGATATTAGAAGAAGGATTTGGAAATGTGTTGAAAGGAAAAAGTTGAAGTAAACACTCATCTTGAAGCGTTGTGAGGGGAATTAATAATCCAACAAGAAATCACGATTGTAACCTAGTATTAAGCGTGTTGTCTAAGTCATGTAATTTGGGGATATGAGTCATTCAAGATGCAATCATAAGGTAAAAGATATGAAATCGCTTCCTGGAACAACATTAGAAACCTGGTAGTGTATGCGTTTCTGGAATGATTACAGTCAAGGTAAAAGTGAGTAAAGATGGAAGACGACATAGAAGTTTGTAATGCTAAGTTTTGTTGGTTGGTTTAATTGTCTAATTAAATAAACAACGATACTTCCAGAGCATAAATTATCAACCCGAGGAAGTATTTTATTTCAAATCTATCATGCAAGATCTATGCAAGCACAATTTCTACCTAACACCGTTGACCTATTGGTATGAAATCAAAACTCTTCGTATATTATATCACACCTTCTTGAAAAGAATCAAACCTAAAACCTATTCATGAAATTAAACTTTGAATCTAACACACTTCAAACAAAGTCTATTATTATGAAACACGATCTAATTGCATGAATCTAAAAGAAGTTCTATGTTATCCAATGATCTATCAAATGAATTAACAACACAACAACTATGACAAATCTAATGAATGAAATCATACAACTATGATAAATCTAATGAATAGAAGCATGAAAAAAATAATAAGCAAATCTAAACAATAACACACTTACAATTAGCACTATCAACTTCTGCTCAGGTAAGAGGGCCCTTCCTCCACTGAGCAGAGCTATATCTCCACAATAAAAGTCTACAACTTCAGAATTAAGAAACTGCCAGCATGTATTATCAGAATGAAAGTATTACAACCAAGTCTGGATCAAATCCTACGGCATAACATTAATTTTCTCTTTTCCCCTTTTTTCAATGAGATTGATTACATATTTATACATAAAATTTTCTCAGGAGAATGAGAAACCAAATCCCTAACTTGTGATCTGTTTCAACAAATTTGCTAATTTGGAAAACCGGCTGCAACAGTAAATCTAAGAATTACACGTTTAGAGAACCAGTTTTATATCCTAAACCATATCTTTGTTTGGAGATTTCCTCATGATTTAAGTAAATGAGGCCGTTACGCACAAAACCCATGTCTCGGATTTTTGAGATTCGTTTCCATATGCCCGCAAATTGATACACGAATCAAGGTGTTCTTATCTGGCATGCATTTTTGGTTAAGGTTGTAACAACTAGTTGTGAGTGTCCTATACGTGACAAATCACTCCACAAACCATCATTAGAAAAATAATGCATAATAGTTTTCAATTCATTAAAAATAAAGGAAAATACACATGGTTAACCACTAAAGCATCAATGGAAGTAACGTTATATTTTGCAGGAAGTTACAACAAATGGATGGAAAATGGAATGATAACTGGATAATATGATGAAGAAAATGGATGAAATATATGTCGATAGGTGATGAAAATATGGACAAATCCATGACCCAACATATCCCCCAAACTGAACTTGTTGCATGTTCTCGTGCAACCAAAAACTTGTGTAGCATCCAAACTAGAAAGACTCATTCAATTGTTCCTTTATTTTACCATTCACACAGTTGCAGCTAGAAAAAATTGAGAGTTTAACAGAAATTGGCGGAGTCGCAGCTGCTTAGCGGAGGATTTAGCAGAAAATTTGGTGGAGTCACAGCTTTTTTTAGCGGAGATTTTGGCGGAGTCGCAGCCTAAAGAGCGCTAAATTTAGCGTAGAATTTGGCGAAGTCGCAGCCCAAAGAGCACTAAATTTAGCGAATATTTTGGCAGAGTCACAGCCCAAAGAGTGCTAAATTTAGCAGAGTCACAGCCAAAGAGCGCTAAATTTAGTGGAGTCATAGTCTTTGGAGCAGAAAACTTTCGAGGTCATTTTCTTCCAAAAGATGGACTAGGTACAGCTGAAATTTTGCAAGATGGTTTATACTAGGCCAATGCACCTACACACCAAAAATCAAAGATACCCACATGACGGATTTCGAGAAAAATGCAAATTCGATGTAGGTGATGATGGACATTTTCTCGAAAACCATGCATTGGATTGGGCTGAAACTTACCAGGTTTGTTCATCTTGATATTATGCACCTCCTCTCCAAAAATCATGAAAATAAAATTTACCAATTGAAAGATATGTTCATTTTAATTTCTAAACTTTTATAGACAAACATGAATACAGATGTGTTGCAGCTAAACTTCCTGAACCAATGTTACAGCTGATTTTACCACACATGGTGGATCACACCTTTATGGCCTTCCCTGTCCCTCTGCAAACTCTTTAGACCCCATGGACCATTTTTGTACCTTTGATGTTTCCAAGATCATCCCTAAAAACATGCAATAATTGCCATATGCAACTTTTAATCCCTTTCTCGTGTATATACGTGGATTTGACCCTTAAACCCACGTACATCGGGATATGTGCAAAAGGACAAATGATTTTGGAGTTTTCCTTGATGTGGATCAGAGTCACTTGTCTCTTGGCCTTCCATATTCCTTGAGATCGCTTGGATTCGACCTTCCGTTACCCCATTGAAGAGCTATATAAGGAACCCTTTGGATACATTGAAAGAGGAGGAATCGAAGAGCAAGAAAACTATAGTCCATTGTTGCCGAAGCCTATACTTGAGTCTGCATCCCTTTCTCCCTCGGAGCACTTTGTGTTCTTCCCAAGCTTGCCTTTTTCTTGTGAGCTTGCTATCGAGAGATGGAGGATTGAAGTGGTGGAGGCCCAAGTGGAGGACTCAGTTTCTTCGATTCGCAGACGTGCCGACAGAGGTTGTCACTATTGTAATCTTTGTTTTATATCAATAGAAATCTTTTCCTGTTCAGTAATGTGTATTTAAATGAGTATTTGATCCATGGATGTTTTTAAATGCTTATGTGTTATTTATTATATATGCTAGAGTAGGTCTACCACAATTATATATAGCATGCTTGTCTTGTTTGTTGAATGTTGAGGAAGCAAATTGCTAATACAAGCGAGATTGGAAAAGCTCAACAGGGATCTACATGAACCGTCCGGAATAAGGTACGAATCGAGATCCTTTAGTGTTAGATGTTTGGTTTTTCTTGAACATAGGGAAGGATTGATTTCTGGAGTTAATCTATCTATTGTGGTACCCCAAGCCATAGGAATTTCTCTCCGTAATAGAATTGGCGACTCCGCTGGGGAATTCCTAGTCATTTTTCCTTTGGGGGTTTTTATCGGCATTCAATGTTGTTGAATTTCTCTGATTTATCTATTTCTGAGTCAGGTATGGGGGCATGTTTTCCTGGTAGTGTATGATAGGAGTAAAGTTTGTCTCAACTTATCTGTTTGCCTTCATTTTTATCTCTTTTTCTTCCTGTACGCGAGTTTTTGCTTCACAGTTGCATGTACATGCGGTTTTGACTGAGATATCTGCGTATATACGTGGGTTTTATGCACACAGTCGTGTATGCCCTGATTTTTTCCTTTTAGAGGAAGATTGAGTGTTGCTGGGTGATTTTTGATGATTGCTTAGTCTCCTTAGATGCTTCTAGAGTCTGTATACACCTCTGTTTCTAACCAAAGATGCTTTTTAGGGTAAATTTTTTTTAAGAATGTTCTTGTCATTGCATATTCGATTTTTTGTTTTGGGATTAGTGCATTAGGTCTCTTTTACCTTAGTGCTTTGCGTCGGTGTTGTTTGATAATGCTTGCAGAGTCTAGGGCTGGTAGATTCATTCTTTTGCTTTATTATCTCATTTTTATTCAAAAAATCCAAAAATATTTGCTTCTTTGCATCATTATGCATCAATGCACTTTGCATTTTGCATGGTACTTGCACTAGGTTTGTTTAGATAAGTATTAGTCAGGATTTCATATAGGAATGATTGCATTTGTCATTTGAAGAAAATTTTACATTTCACGTAGTAGCATGCCCTATTTTTCATTCGACACAATGCATTTGCATTGATTGTTAGGTGTGAATTTTACTTCATGTTGCATCATAACACCATTGGTTGCATTATCATATACCTTTTTGAGTAATAAGCCAAATAAAACCAACACTTAATTAAAATGGATTACACTATTTTATCTTATAGGGTACACCAACAAGATTAGGTTTTACGGTCTTGGAATAGTTCATTGTGAGTAAATTCTCCAAGACCACTAAACAACAACATGTATGTGTCTATCCAAGTGAGAGTGTGAAATTCCTTGGTATAATTAGTGTTTCTCAGGATCCTCCTCTTACAAGGGAGTTAAGCACGAGGCAGTGTGAGCGGTTATTGACTGGGATGACCCCTGGTCATAACTAAGTAGCACCGAAGATATTTCTAGGATTGTATTCATATCTGGGGGCTCTTTCGAGAGTTTCAGGCTTTTCTACCCTACCCATACGGTCAATCCCGCCTACAACTGTCCGCCTGAGCATTGATTATATTGAGGTGACCTTAGTTGCCTTACCTAGGTTATCGAGGGGGTACTTCACAGGGGTTATTTTGCAGGTGTCCCGACCAGGTTGGGGTCGGATAGCACAGTCGCTATATGCATTGAAGCTGAGGGCCATAATAATTGGTTACGAACCTCTGCTTGTTATGTATGGGAGTCTCAAGCCTCTCCTAGGCGAGACATACCTGCTTCATTTGGGAGCTCACATATCCTACCCTTGTTTGCTTGTGATTGGCTTTAGATTATATAGGTGTATGCTCTGTGCACGCTAGCTTGCTTAGGGTTTGTGTAATTAGATAGAGTCTTTTTCATTTTTTGAGTCATTGTGGATTTGGGTGCAGCGCTTCGCCGTTCTCGTCGTTTGGCAGGACTTCCACCTTCTACATCTCCTCCTCCTTTGGGAGAGAGAAACAGACAGTCCAGGCGGACTACTTCTCACATTGATTCACACATGATGGGAGATCATGAAGATGAAATTCCTGAGTTTCCTTCTCCACCTTAAGAGGTTGGGGAAGAGGATCCTATTCCTACATATGATCCTTCACCTGATATACCTACACACTTTGGGTATGATCCCTCATTCACAGGTCACCGATATTGGTTTTTGGGCGATGAGACTCACCATGAACCTGCGAGCACTAGTTCTGTTAGTTATGGCATGTCTGGTATCCCTGCACATGATTCAACACAGCATGTCGGGTCAGAATTTGAACCTAACACTACTCCTGGGGGCACTCCTATTCCTTTCCATGTGGAGATATTTGGGAACACGAGTCACATTGCACCCTCCATCCCAGCGGTGGAGGCCACATCACATGTTCGTCCTAGACCCGGTGTTAGTAGTCCTATTCGAATACCAGAACCAAGACGAGTGACTATAGGGAATACCACTTACATCACTTCACATGTCCCTTCGTCCTCTATTCCTAATTCTTCGAATGTTATTCCTCCCCCTTATTCACGTGGTCCTTAGGGCAAGAATGTTGCTACTAGTCATGTTCATACTACTGCTACTCGCGTAGTCATGTCTCAGAGTCAAGTACCTCCTGTTGTCTCAAGAGGTCATATTCCTACTTCTGGAATGTCCTATGGTTTATCGCAGGGAGTTCTCCATATTCCTACTTATGGAGTTTCTCATGGGACATCTCATGGGACATCTTATGGAGCTTCTCATGGACAATATTATGGACCGCAATATGGACAGAGTTATTCACCTTATGGGTACGGGTATCAACAACTCGCTTACTCCCCTAATTATGGCTTTGTAGCTCCAAATAGTCAAGGTACACCACATTATGGTGTTTCCATGCCACCCTACACGGGTCAAACGGGAGGAGGATACTATGGCCATGGCCATGGTGGTTACGGTAATTAGTATTATGTGAACCAAAACTATCAGGGAGTGTGGCATCGACATGTTCAACCTAGGATCCCTTTCCTCGCAATGTTAAATTTACCTGAAGTTTCGAGACTAACGAACGATCCGGTATCTCATGACCCGACTTGGCCGGCTGTCCCTACCAAGCTTCCCTCGGACATTCACAAATTCGAGGGAAAACCAAGAGAAGATCCTAATGAACATGTTACTACATTTCACCTTTGGTGCTCTTCTAATTCCTTACACGATGATTTGATCCATTTAAGGTTGTTTCAACGCACCCTCATCGGGCCTGCAGCGAAATGGTACATAGAGTCTAGGGGGACATTCATTTTGTTCGATGACCTAGCTATGGATTTTCTTAATCACTTCCAGCTACCAATGTGTTATGACATTGGTACAGAACTCTAGTCAACATTTTGGCAAGACAAAGCCACGCATATCTCAGACCATATCCAAGAGTGGCATAGACGAAAGAGATTGATTAAATCCTTCATAGTGCCGGAGTTTCTCATCGAGTGGTTCCTTAAATCGTTACTGCCTTATATAGCGAAGGATGTTTCTACGTCTAGAGTTCAGAATGAGAAACAAGCCATTTTTAGGGCACAGGAATTGGATTTGATTTATTCTCAATCCGGATTGTTATATGAGATCATTCCTAACGCTCCGCGTTCTAGTTTCGACCCTAAGGTCAAACCTGGACCACACGCCGATGGCATTGTTGGTTGTACAAGTACCAAACCTGTGGATTCGGTTGTGCAATAGGTGAGTCAATTGTCTATCAACCAATCTGCCTTGGGACAAGCCATGGCTTCAAACAACGAATGTGCTTTCGGTGCAATCGTCGGACCAGAAGGGTAACCAGCAACCCGAAAGGAATAAGAAAAAGGGTAAGAACAATCGTAAGGGTGGGAATAGGAATTAAAATGGAAATTTTAATGACAAGAACACCCGCAATGCTAGGGGCAACAAGAAGTCTAAACGTAAGGTTAAGTTTCCTTGCAAGTTGTGTAAGGATGACCACCTCACTCACTTGTGCCCTTGTATGGAAGACGCCTCGAGGTTCATAGCACAGGGCCCAGCTGTGCTGACCAACCCTTTACCCCATAATAAAAACATGAACTCTAGGACCCATGATCAGTGTAGTGGAGATCAAGATCCACCGGAAGCCAATAGTGGTCATGGTTGCATTAATATGGTGCATGCTACTAAGGTGGTGACTCATGCGAAGGACTATGGTTCGTCACAGCCATACCTTGGAAAGGAACCTACTCCAACTGGGAGTCCTTTGCGTATTGAAAACCCTACGGATAAACCTAAAGTTGCACCTCACATTCCTAAGGGAGTCCTAAAGAGTTCGGGACACAATCCTAATGCTCGAGCCGCCCAGAACTATTCAGTTGTTGAGGATTTGGGCCACACTCCTTGTGTGATGTCTGCACTTGAAGTACTTTAGAGTTGTCCCTTGCAAAGGAAGGCTTTGCTTTCTGCTCTTGGTGTTAACGATGATAACTCTTCCTCCATCATCAAATTTGAAACCGCGGGACTACAGCCTCGCTTGCCTTACTATGTGTCTCTCTTGATTCATGTAGAATGTCTTGACATGACCATCAAACACACTGTGATTGATGAAGGTGCTATTGCTTCTGTGATGTCTTTGTCGTGTTGGAAGGGTTTGGGTTCCCTCGATTTGTCTAAATATGCTACCATGTTGACTGCTTTTGATGGTAGATTGTTTCGGTCGCACATAATTCTTCCTTCTCTTAAGGTCCATTTGGGAGGGAAGACCGTCACGATCGAGGTCGAGGTGGTTGATGTGCCCCTTGATTACAATCAGTTACTGGGTAGGAATTGGATGTATAGTATGCAAGCCATAGCTTCTTCTCTATTTCGAGTTGTATGCTTTCCATTTAATGGGTAGATTGCTATGATTGATCAGACATCATTCAAAAATTCGAGTGTTACTGCATCATCAGGAGCTTCTATCCCGATTATCGATCATTCTTAGCCGACAAATAGGAGTGTAGGTGTTGGAATGTATCCATCCCTTATGGGAACCTTTAGTTGTCGTGCACCCGTTCTTATGATCAGGTCTAGTTCCAGTGGGGCTTCATCTTCATTGAGTTCGATGTCTTTTCACACTACCCATATGGAAGATCCTTGGATCCTTCCTACACCGAGTCCTTCGAGTAAGCCTATCGAAATGAACATGTCGTTGCCTGCAGCAATGATAGCATATCAAGAGAATCTTGAATGTGTTGCATAGCCTAGTACTTCCTCTTTGCGGATGGAAGAGGAGGACACATATGTGCTGCCTGCATGGGTATTTGAGTCTTCTCATGCACATGATTGCCTTGATAGTGTTTTTCCATCAGATGAAGCTATTATTGAGGCCATGTCTGGGGTTGAGCCACCTTGGGAAGAGTTACATCATAGATCTTATTTTCTTCCTGAACTTGACTGTTTGGAGTGTAAAGACTTTAGGGCGATTCTTAGTGAGAGAATTGGTAGTCCCATGGTTCCATTGAGCTCTCCTGGTCAAATGGCTGATAGAAACCTGGCGAATATATCTCCTACCATCCCTATCAATATCTCTCGTGATCCTAGAAATATTGAGAATGTCTATATTGGGGAAGAATGTTCCCATGATGAGATTCAAGAGTATACCGAGCTTTTCAAAGAGTTTCATGATGTCTTTGCTTGGTCATACGAGGAAATTCCAGGTATTGACCCTCGCATTGTTGAACATGAAATTAAAACTTATCCCAATGCTAAACCTGTTTGACAATGCTTGCATGCGGTGAATCCTAGAAAAGCACCCGTGATTAAGGTTGAGATAGAAAAGCTGTTAAATGCCGGTTTTATTTATCCTGTTCCTTTGATGGAGTGGGTTTCAAACCCCGTTCTGGTTGATAAGAAGTAGGGAGTGATCCGTATATGCACTGATTTCCGTGACTTGAATCGTGCCTGTCCTAAGGATAATTTTTCCACACCATTTATTGATCAAATTTTGGATGAGTGTGTGGGAAGCGAGGTATTTTCCTTTATGGATGGATTTTCCAGATACAATCAGACCCAGATCAAACCCAAGGACCAACATAAAACTGCATTTATTTTTCCTTGGGTACCTTTGCATATCGGAAGATGCCTTTCAGCCTTAAAAATGTCAGAGCCACATTTCAGTGGGCTATGACCTTGATTTTCCATGATTCAAATCGATTATTGAAGTCTTTTTGGATGACCTTGTTGCTCATTCTTGTCAGAGGATGCGTCATTCCTACCATTTGAGATTAGTGTTCGAAAGATGCCGCCATTACTTGGTTAGGTTAAATCCTCATAAATGCATCTTTTGCATGAACTCTGGTCGCTTGTTAGGGTTCATTGTCTCCAAGGAGGGTATAAGATTCGATCCCTTAAAGGTTGAGGCAATAATTCAATTGTCTCCCCCGAGAAACATTAGACATCTTCAATGTTTGCAAGGCATGGCAAATTTCTTGCGGAGATTTGTGGTTAATTTTGCCAATTTGACTAAAGGATTTATGCATATTTTGAAGAAGGACACTACCTTTTGCTGGGATGAGTGAGCCCAGGAGTCCTTTGATGCACTTAAATGAGCCTTAGCATCGGCCCCCATGATTAGTCCACCCGACTATAGCCGTGACTTTTTGCTTTATGTGGCTGCGTCCGTGGAGATGATTGGTATGGTTTTGGTTCAGGAGGATAAGGAGCTCCATGAGCATGTCATATATTATTTGATCCAAAACCTTGTAGATGCGGAGATCCGTTATTCCCATGTGGAGAAACTTGCCTTAGCTACCGTGCATGCGGTTCAAAGATTGAAACACTGCATTCTCCTTCGCCAGAACTTGGTGGTAGCCCATGTCAATCCATTT
Organism: Pseudotsuga menziesii; assembly: GCA_001517045.1. Classification (NCBI taxonomy): domain Eukaryota; kingdom Viridiplantae; phylum Streptophyta; class Pinopsida; order Pinales; family Pinaceae; genus Pseudotsuga; species Pseudotsuga menziesii. The sequence goes on along the minus strand of LPNX010057349.1, from coordinate 121,644 downwards.
TAGTTCATCTTCACTAGAAGGATGATCGAGAGAAAGTATAATAAGTGGATTTTCATCTTGCAAGAATTTGATCTCGAGTTTGTTTCGGCAAAATCGAAAAAATCGTTGATTTTTGCGGAGCTTATATCTGATTTCCCAAGCGAGGAGGAGGAGGAAGTTTGTGAAGATACGTTTGTCGATGAGCACATTTTCCTGATCTCAACTTTGGATCCATGGTATGGGGATATCATCATATATTTACAAACATTGAAGGTCCCTACTCACCTTTCACAAGATGAGCAACGACGGTTATGCCACGTATCTAAGAACTACCTTATAGTGGATAACACATTGTACCACTGTGGGGTAGATTCCATTTTACGTCGTTGTTTAACTCATGAGGAGGATGAGCTTATGCTGAATGATTGCCATGGAGGGGCGTGTGGTGGTCATTTATCTGGGCTTTCTACAACCCAAAAAATGTTGAGAGCGGGTTATTTCTGGTTGTCGATCTTTAAAGATTGTGTCAATGTGGTCAAGAAGTGCCACTCTTGCCAGGTGTTTGCACGCAATATGCGCCCACATCCTGCCCTGTTACATCCGATTATCACCGTCGGTCCCTTCACTGAGTGGGGGCTTGATTTCATGGATTGCAACCCAACTTCAGCTGGGGGGCATCATCGTATTATAGTGGTTGTTGACTATTTCATGAAATGGGCTGAGGCTATGCCCAAGGTTAATTCCGATGATGAGACAGCCATGCATTTTGTATTCAACCAGATCATTACTTTGTTTGGTATTCCAAAGGATCTTGTCACTGACCATGGTAAGCACTTTCATAATCGAATGATGGAAGAGTTGGCCTCGAAGTTAGGGTATAAGCAAGAGAATTCCTCTTCCTATTACCCTCAAGCGAATGGACAGGTTAAAGCAGTGAACAAGTCACTTAAGTCCATTCTCCAACGAACCATTGCACAAAGCAAAACCAACTGGCATATCATGTTATATCCTACTTTGTGGGCTTATAGAACCGCGGTTAAGACTGCCACTAGTTTTTCTCCATATCAGCTTGTACATGGAGTGGAGTCTGTTTTGATGGTTGAATGCAAAATCCCTTCATTGAAGCTAGCCATAGAGCTTTTACTAGACACTTCCCCATTGGAGAAACGTTTGGTCCACTTAGAGCAGCTTGATGAGCAACACCGAGATGCCTTAGTGGCTCTAGAAGTAAATAAGCGTCGCGTTAAGGTCCAGTATGATAAATCTGTCCATCCAAGGAAGTTTAGTGAAGGAGATATGGTCCTTTTGTGGGATCAAGCTAAAGAACCTTTGGGGGTAGGAAAGTTTAATCCCATGTGGCATGGTCCTTACATTGTCAAACATGTGTTAGAGAAGGGCACCTATGAGCTAGTAGATTACGAGGGGACAACCTTGGCGGAACCTAGAAATGGGCTCTATCTTAAAAAGTACTATGCATGATCCTCAACTAGGGCTGATTATTGTATATTATTGTACAGTGTTTTGCATAGCTAGGTTTTTCTTATGGTGATCGGGCTTGTTAATTAGCTTTCATTTCTTATGGCAGATGTCAATGGAGTCTTCCATCTATATAGGATTTGCTGATGGTTCTAGCCGTCACACTCAACACTTAGCCTATGCTGCTTGGGTGATTTATACTCCTACGGGTCATGTATTGTCTTCAGGAGGCGCAGGGATAATTTTAGGGGCAAATTTTAGCCCAGTGGGCTATTTTTCCCTATTTTCCTCCCAAAAAATATTCTCCATTTTGTATTTTTTTAAGCCTGGTTTTGCTCAATTTTGATGGGCTAAAATTTTTTCACCCTAAAAATCACCAAATTATTATATAAATGATATAAAATCCTTGGAAATTAAAATATTTTTTGAAAAATATTGCCAATCATTTTATAGTTGGCGTTTGAAGAATTGGTAATATTCACCAACATTTATACACTTTTAAATAAGTAGGGTTCCTTAAAATCATCCCTGAGGAGGCGTATGTTTACGGCCCTCTTCAAGCAATGTTGTTGACTATAGTGCCGTTATCGAGCTTCTACGGGATGCCATTTCACATGGTGTTCTCTCTCTTGAGGTACATCTTGATTCATAGTTAATAGTGTAACAACTGAATGGCTTGTATCATGTTAGGGATCCAACATTATTACAAATATTCTTACGTGTGAGATTGTTAGAACGAAAATTTGACAACATAACATATATACATGTTCCAAGAATTTATAATCAAGTTGTTGAATCATATGCTAACTATGTGTTAGATTGGCATTTGTTTCATAGACCATAAGCTCATCACAAACATACATGTTTACACATGTAAATAAATAAAATCAATCATCATAAAAGTTTTTCATTAAACATTCAAAATGTGACGTCATAATACATAAGTGTCATAATACAAAAATGGGGCTTCCGAGCCACCAAAATATAATACACGATAGTACAAAAATGTGTCACTCCCAGGTATCTAAGCCTGGGGAGGAGGAGGGGGGTTCTGATCGTGGAAAGTCACCATAGCTCTAGCTAGCCAAAGAAACAACCGCACCCATGCTCATGGTACACCCACCACCTGACGCTGCATGGCCTTAGGCAAGTCCTCGACTTGCACCATGGGTACCCTATGTGTCAGCCGCACAAAGTTTATGTGGATGCTTTGGAGCGTCTAATCCGCATCCACACCCATGATGTCATCTCCTCGTCCCCTCCGTTTATGACGAGGGAAACTGTCAGGCCACTGTGGTCCTACATCTGCATACATATGACAGGATGTCACTATGTGTCGTCATGCAAAAACATGTATTTTGGTTCCATATATCAAAAAACACAAAAAATTAAATAACTCAAAAAACTTTAAAAAGAGGGTTGGGATTCGTTACCAATGTCACCATATGCTGATTCGGGTGGTAGGGGCATGTCAAGATCTCCTCGAAAATATATCCCCGCATAGGGGTAATCATCGATGGAAACTATCTGCCGCCACCACCATGGAAAGAAATCAGTTGGGTAGGGGTTAGACACCCTACCTCCACCCAGTCTGCGCATCGCATCTGTCCAACGTCATTGGGCTAGATCTCGAACCCCATGAGGAGGAACATCAACTCTAGGGATTAACCCCAGAACACACTCGAAGAAGAACGTGCTCAATATACTGTCGAAACCGAATTTTCATACCCTACCCATCTTGCATTCGCTAAGCTGTTGCTTCATGTTACTCAACAGCACAGTACTCCAATCATAAACTGTGGGTTTCATGCACTCCACTGCATAGAACATCAATGGTCGCGAGGCCTGGTGGAGTGAGGCTAGCCCTGCTATCCTTCCGAGTGCCAGTAGTATGGCCTTTAGGCCTAGTACCTGTATGGAGTTTGTTGGGATTTGAATCCCAACCTTCTCCGTGTTCGAAAAACAATATACAACAATATACTCATCAATGGTGAGGCCACCTCCGGGCCCGCGAGAACGTAGGTTCACCACTTCTCCCCGTCGAGACAATCCTGTAATGAAGTATATGTCCTCCACCTCTATAGTGAGGGACATCCCTTCAATATGGAAAGACTCTGAGTCGGGATCCTAGTAGTCTACTAGCATCTGCAGCAGTCTTGGTTTGGCCCTTAAGCCACAAAGACACCAAAACTTGTATATCCCACATGCACGAAGAGCTTGTTGAGCCATTAGATCGCCCCGTACAGCTTCTTCTACATCCTCATGTTCTCTCTCCCTCCATTCTAGAACCATCCTACACATTTACATTAAGTTTTGGTCAATATTTGTCTTAAAAAACCTTAAACGCAGCCGCATATGCGACTGTTTCCAAAATAGTCGCCTATGTACGCGACTTTGGGCCATTTTTCCGCGTATAGCCAACCCTATACACGAAAAAATCCTTGATTTCTGTGTGGGCCGAAGCGACTATCTTAGAATGGCCTAGAAATTGATTTTGACCATGGAAATTGAAAAAATTTACATGCAAATGGAAGAGCAGGGCATGGGAAGTTACCTGGAAAAAACGATGTCGGATTTCGCCGAACAAAACTCCCGAAATTCGTGTTTGTAGTTCTAAGCTCAATTGGGTAAAAATTTCAAATGATACATAGTTTTTGAATTTTTTACTATTTATAGAAATTTTTTCAATTTTTTTCAAATTTTTACCCCCTTTCTATAGTTTTGAACCATTTATGATCCTTTTGGACCATTTTTTACTAATATGATGATGTAGGAGACCGTTTTGAGCGCCATTTCGACCATTGTTTTGACTCGTTCATGCCAATTTCAGGTATGATGTTTAAACTGGCATATAGGTTAGATTTCACCTCCGTTTGCATTCTACATGACCTTATGACCATTTCATTATAACCTTAGGTATGAACCCATTCTATCCTGTCATGGAACCTTCTTGTTGTTTTAGAAGTGACATGATGTGAATGGTAGAGTTTGACCTTACATGGGTGCCCTAGTTAGCTCCTTGTTTGCATTTGGTGCCCATGCCAACAATTTGTCCTTTAGGGTGTGGGAGTCCATTGTATAGTATCGCCATGTCATTTCGCAAGAGCCTCACACTCCTCTTGATCTTTTTGCTGGCTTGTTTCCTCAGGACTCCCTTATGTCAAGTTGTAATTGCATTATCATGAGCTTTGCCTGCCTCATTGAGCCCTATGTCGGCTTCCCTGAATTTGAGTATCAGCCATATATCCTGAGCTTGTCTCATGTCTAGCCGCATAGAGCCATTTTGTATATCCTTTGCAGCTTGATTCCCTATTTTCACCAGGAGGGGACTTTCTTCCGAGTGTCGCTATCCTACACGTGTGTCCTTGCATTGAGCATAGGTATGTTCTGCTGCTTGGAACTAGTTTGTTTGTCCCTTGACACTCGTCTCCTCCTAGTCTGTAACTATAAAGCACTTTTATTCTTTTTCAAGCTTTTCAAAATATTTGGAAAAGTCCAAAAAAATCAAAAAACCAAAAAGCTGGACAAGAAAAGATGTTATCTTTGGCAGCAGTCGAGTCGTGTCTCCTTCGAACAGAGCACTGTATATCACATTCGTTGGTTGGGTTAATAGTTTGACTTTAGGAGTTGTACTCATTTCTCTAAGTTTATCTCCACCGACTGGTTAAGCTTCCAGTCCCTATGGAGCCTCTATCGATGCCTCCTATGTCATACAGATGTCCCAGTTTTGTATATCGAGTTTATGTTGCCTACATTCAGTCACCATTCGCCTTTATGCTCTTGTTCGAAGGAATTCGAAACCTAAGTCGGCCATTCCCGGTACAGTTACTGGTTCGTGCACATTTTGATCGAGTCCTTCCACATTATACAGCTTTGTTGAGTACCTTGTGTTGGATGATGGGGGATGCCTTAATTCCCTCCTTCCAGCGGATTTCATCCCATCGACTTCAGATCATTTATTTTGGGATAGGAATCTAGAGTCATTTTTTGAGTGCCTTGAGACTTGCAGTCATCAGTGGTAGGTTCTATTGCCATCGACAGTTTTTGGGAATACATCAATGTCCCCTGATCGATGGATTCTCTCATGTGTTCAAACTCAACACATTTATTCACACTTGTTAGTTTGCACTCTAGTACTTTGATTCCTATTTTCATTATCGGTGGGTGATCTCGCGTCTGTTAACAATATACATCAATGACCGGTAATCAGACGATGGACTACTATGTTCGACCTCGACACCTCTATTCACATAATAGGACATGTACTGTAGTGGTTTGTGTAGAAGACCTTCCATACTGGTGGCATCTCATATATGCTACCTCCTTGATCATGCTAGTGTTCATGAGATTTCAGCTCTCATGACTTGATTCCAGTATATGTCAGATATTTCCAACCATTATGGAGATCTTGATCCATTATATATCTTCAGCCTTCATGGAGATCATGATCCTGTGTATATCTTCATCATGGATATTTTGAGCTATCTATATTGTACGTGGCAATGAACACACATGTCATATTTTGTATCATGCCTATTCATGGCCATTGTACTCTTATGTATCTGGGACTGCTACATCTACTTGCAGTTATGTGCAGAGTTTAATCATTGTATTGTACTGATTGGATGGCTGGTTTTTCCACTGGTTCTTCATCACTCCACTTCTGGGATGGACTTATAATGTATTTCAGCCATCGTATGACCCCTCTGACTTCACACATTAGGGGGCATCTGTTACAGCTGATTTTACCACACATGGTGGATCACACCTTTATGGCCTTCCCTGTCCCTCTGCAGACTCTTTAGACCCCATGGACCATTTTTGTACCTTTGATGTTTCCAAGATCATCCCTAAAAACATGGAATAATTTCCATACATGACTTTTAATCCCTTTCTCGCGTATATACGTGGATTTGACCCTTAAACCCGCGTACATCGAGATGTGTGCAAAAAGCCAAATGATTTTGGAGTTTTCCTTGATGTGGATCCGAGTCACTTGTCTCTTGGCCTTCCATATGCCTTGAGATCGCTCGAATTCGACCTTCCGTTACCCCATTGAAGAGCTATATAAGGAACCCTTTGGATACATTGAAAGAGGAGGAATCGAAGAGCAAGAAAACTATAGTCCATTGTTGCTAGAGCTTATACTTGAGTCTGCATCCCTTTGTCCCTTGGAGCACTTTGTGCTATTCCCAAGCTTGCCTTTTGCTTGTGAGCTTGCTATTGAGGGATGAAGGATTGAAGCGGTGGAGGACTCAGTTTCTCTGATTCGCATATGTGCCGACAGAGGTTGTCACTATTGTAATCTATGTTTTATATCAATAGAAATATCTTTTTATGTCCAGTAATGTGTATTTAAATGATATTTGATCCATGGATGCTTTTAAATGCTTATGTGTTATTGATTATATATGCTAGAGTAGGTCTAACACAATTATATATAGCATGCTTGTCTTGTTTGTTGAATGTTGAGGAAGCAAATTGCTAATACAAGAGAGAGTGGAAAAGCTCAACGGGGATCTACATCAACCGTCTAGAATAAGGTATGAATCGAGATCCTTTAGAGTTAGATGTTTGGTTTCTCTTGCATATAGGGAAGGATTGATTTCTGGAGTTAATCTGTCTATTGTGGTGCCCCAAGCCATAGGAATTTCTCCTCATAACAACCAATATTTCAAAAAATACAAACTGGGTTTGGCTGAAATTTTGCAAGCAAGTATTACCATTCTAATGCATCTCCACACCAAAAATCAGAGAAACCCACATCACGCATTTTGAGAAAAATACAAATTGGATGTAGGTGATGATGGTCATTTTCTCTAAATCCGTGAAGAATTTTTTCTAGAAATTTGTGAGTATGTTCCTCTTACCATAATTCTTCTTCTCCCCAAATCTCAAATTCATCTGATGCACGAATCTCGAGATATAGGAAAAATGGTTGTAGGTGATGATGGCCATTTTCTTGAAAACCGTGCATTGGATTGAGCTGAAACTTACCATATTTGTTCTTCATGATGTCATGCATTCATTGTCCAAGTTTCATGAGGATCCAATGTATGGTTTGTGAGATATGCTCAATTCAAATTCTGCATTTTATGTAAGGAACAAAATGCATAAGAAATATGAATGTGAATAGAAAACCGACAAGCATAGTAGCTCCTCCCCCAAACTGAATAATTTTCCATGTCCTCATGGAAAGTAGGAGTTGGTATCTTAGTTGGAAAGTAGCCATATCCCACAAACTTAACATGTTGACATTTTCTGATGCCTTGGAAGATATAAACCAATATATGCAACATTCAATGATTCTCAAATTTTCACAAACATTTTCATCTTTAACAACTGACCCATTTCTCTATGGAAAATAACACATCGCAGATTTGTCTAGGGTGTTGCTACATGAATGTAGATATCATATTTATATGGCTCTCCATAATTCAACGAAACTTATGCATATAAATTTTGTGATAGCATCAAACCTAATTCAAATCAGTTCATGGTATCAAAATGCTAATTTTACCATGTAATTAAGATGGCCCAGTAAAGATGTGGTTGCCCCAAGACAAAATATGGGAATTCCAATGAGTCTTGTAGCCCTCCAATCTTCATGTGGAGAAAATAATGTCATAAAATTGTCTCATCTTCTACCTACACCACAATACTGTTAAGGATGTGCTGGAGTATTGCTGTAATTAGTGATTTTGAAATATGCCCATGGAATGCTTACTTAATAAATGTTGAAGCTTTTTTTTTCACACTCCTTGCAACTCATTTCATTCATGAACTAGCTAATCTTCCAGGTCACCTGACTTCCTAAAGGAATTTTCTTCCTAAATGGATTTCCTTTCAGATCCACTTGTTGACAGAAATGATCATTATCTTCACAAGGTAGAAGTTTTATGGCACTTAGTATTACTCGTGAGATAAAATTTCTTGCAAAGGAAATTAATATTTTCACTAGTCATGCATTCATATAAGGCCACAAGAATACAAGGGAGTATCCAAAGGTGTGTTCAAATGCTGCCATAGACTTCCTTCTAAGACTGCAGTAGCATGCTAAAGCCTGGGTATACATTGGAGATCTAAAAGGAATTCCCAGAAAAGATTAGAATCATTCATAAATGTTATCATCCCCATGCCTTGAATGTACAAGATAACACTGGTATGCACTGCTACAGGAATGTTGGTTATAATCTACCTTCGAAATCCTTGAAATGCATCCTCTGTTGTATGGCAACATAGGTTTTTTCTGTTGTAGGTTCTTGTGACCACCCTATCATTTTCTTCCAATATGTGCAACTGCTTTATTTCTCCTCACTATTTTTATGTGGAAACAGAGCATCGTTTCTTATTTCTGGTTCTTGTGTGGCAGCAACAAGGCATCTTCTTATGCTTGGGTAGGTGAGATGTTGGGTAGGACTTTGAAGTGGATGTACATGAATTAGAATGATGAAGTGTTAGAATTGAGTGGGAAAGAATGGGAATGGAAAAAAAATATGGTATATAGAAAATAGAAATGGATAATGCTTAATGGTTCTTCACGACATATTCCTAAATCTTTAATAAATAAAAACTCATGCTATTTTACCTCAAGTTTTACCTCAGTGGAATATTTGATTGGCATGGATGTACTGATGTCTGTTGGAGTTGATGTAGGCCAAACTATTGCTGAGAGAGATGTATATGAGAGATGAAACTAAATCAGGTCGAATTTGATCCAAACTGTGTTGTACTGGCTGCATGGAATACTGCTAACTGCTGAAAGAAAATGGAAAGGAATTGCAAAACTACTGAAACAAATGATGCTACAAGTCACTGTTGAAACCATTAGATCACATAATCTTTAGCTGCTACAAAACTGAGGTACAATTCTTACCATGCGAATGAATGTGTTGAATTCGAGCATGGAAAAGAATCATTGGATTACCAGCCATTAATGTATGTTGTTAACCAATGTGAAGCAACTCACATTTGATGACAGTGAGCTCTAAAGTACCTTAGTGCATCTTGACAGGTACGAATTAATGTGTTGGAGTCGAATCACCTGCAAGATTTATCAATCAAGAGGCATTGATGAATCCCCATGAATAACAACAAGGAAATCTGCCATTGATTCATACATATACTAGGGCACTATAAAACTCTAATCTAGATCCTAGATGATGTGTTGGAGTCGATGGGACAAGACCATTGGAAGTTGGACCTTAATGAATTCCACATCATCCAATAAGAGTAAAAAATAAATGATTGTGAAGAATCATAGTGAAAAATAGAACCAACATGAAACTTAGAAGTGGAAAGTTATATATGTGAAGTCATGATGTAGTAGTGATGGCAAATAAAAAGGTTAAGATGGGCTACATAAGTAGTGGAAAGTGGGACTTAGACATGAATGGATTTTTTAGGGTTTTGAAATGAGGAGGGTGAATGAATCTACCATATCACAATTGGCTTCTTGAGAGGTTTCTTTCAGTAGCAATTGGTATGACAAGTGTGATGAGCTTAATGTCGTCTTAAAAGGATTCTTGGCATGTAGCAATGGGACTTAACTTCGGAAACATTGGTATTCATATGGTTTGCACATAAATATCTCTATTTTTATGTGCTCAATCTATTTGTAAATTGAGAAAAAGTATTCAAGAGTCACTCATGCATGTATTGACCTTTTTCTTCCAAGGCACTACAAAAACCTAGCACTCGCCTGCAATAAAACATGAGATGATGGAAGAAGAGAGGTGATTGGTCTCTCTTCACCCGACACTTATGAAAAGAAAACAACAAGTAATTAATTATAAAACAAATCCAAGAAGAAAATGAATGAAGCAAATTCAATTTATACATGTGGGAGAACAATGACAAATTATACCCACTAGTAGTGTTTCGATCATAAATTCTTCGTTCCTCATCCGATTTAAGTGATTCCAAATCCAAATGAAATAAAATTTACAGGTATATGTCACTTAGAAAATTGTTTTTAAAATTCTATGCGATGATATTTCAAATTTTCTGAGTAACAGCCTGCATGACAAGGTGTTTCCAAATTCTAGACTAGACCAACAGTCATAGTTTTAGACTTAACTTTTTTGTTTGAGAATGAATTGATGTGATTCCAATTGGAGATGAAATTAGATTCATGTAGGTATCTCCATTAGAAACAGGTTTTCCATCCAATAATAATTGATGAGTCAAATAGGACAATGAACAGTCTAGGAAACAAAGTTTTAGGAATGTTGATTTGTGATAGGCAGTCGGTATTTTGGTCATAAAATTTGCATACGATATTGGAATGGAGTGATTAAAATTGATTTATAAACTAGATTCATATGGGAATATACCAATGAAAAATGTTTTCAATATATTTCCAATAAGGCATCCAAAAAGTGACTGTCCCAGTTCTGTTCTTAAGCTTCCCGCTTGACACCCCGTTACTATTTTGACCATAAATTTTTTGTTTGACGCCCAATATTAAAAATTAAAATTGTTTTGGAAAATAAATTCAAAGAGATACTTGGTATGTAAACAGGTTTTAAAAATCAGTCCATTTGGTCTGCCAAAAAAATGGACTGTCCTGACTGTGTTTCAGTAAAAATTTCAAGCCAAAATTCCACAAAAATCCAATAAATTAAATTTGGGCCCCAAAAAGTGACTGGAATATGTGTGAATGTTTTTAGTGATGTAAAATTAAATATAAAACAAACCCATACCAAAAATTTCAAGTATTGAGCACCTATATTGACTTACACAGTCTGTTGCAGTCGCAACTACAACTCTTAAAAATGATATAACGTTGAAATAAAGCATGTGTATTTTTATGGATGTGTTATATGTAAATGGAAAATAAATACATCCCATTATGTGCAACACACACGTATCTCAAACTCATAAATTTTCACCCACATGACAGTCACACCTGGGTATTGTAGCTCACTATCGCAGATGATAGTCACAACTGGGTGTTGCAGCTGACAGTCACAGCTGGGTGTTGCAGCTGACAGTCACAGCTGGGTGTTGCAGCTCACTGTCACAGTTGATTGTTACAGCTCACTATCACAGTTGATAAATTCATGCCAAAGTTCAAGCTTGAAGGATTCCATAATTGTTGGCTCATTTTCCTATGGATCCTTCATTCGCCTTCCCTAATTACTGTAATTTTGTTTTCGGGATATTTTTTTTCTTTGTAACAAATAGAGACAAATTAAAATTAAAAAATTGAAGACAAAAATGATTTAAGCATTGTGTTCAAATAGTCAACAATTCCAAAGCATTCCTAAAAACATCTCAAACCTATTCCTTATATTTCTACTTTCTGATCTTCCATATCACAACAAGGCACGAGAAGAGAGCATACTTATTCAAAAATAAAAAATAAAAACAAAAGCATGGTTTTATTCCGTTACTCTATCCTACCCTATTCTACTTAGAAATATAAAAATTGTTCAAGTGTGCATATTTCCAATGGAGCCACTTTCGAACAAGTGACTCAAGTATGCTCATACTCCCAACAGAAAAATATAACTTTATGAATGCTAGGATATGAGAGATCTACTTCCCTTGAAATGATGGTGCCAAGAATTGGTGAAGTATTGAATGATGCTGTAGACTGACGACAGATTGAAACCAAGCTTCAATATAGTCTTTGTTCCCTTGATTTCTCATGGATGTTACACCATGAAGCTCCTTAGTAAACTGATCTTCCTCAATGTATAACAAATTCATATCTAATGATGCGAGTGATGCTTTTGGTTCCAATGTCTGTTCTTCATCAAATTTGTTGATCTTGTTAACTTGTTGATGATCATAAGAAACTTCACTTCCAAGTCTTGGATTTAAAACATGTTCAACCCTTGTATAGATTTGATGCAATAATGCATAGTCTTTTTGCAGCGGTGTAGGTGAGGTAGAACATGAGGGAAATGTAGGAAAGTTTTTCAATTCAACACTGTAAGCATACTATACTGCTTTATTATGGTTAGGGTGGAGGGTGGATTGGACAGGAAATTGTGTTGGATACGAAGGAGTTCGATGAGAAGATAGATGTGGTTGATGTAGAGGATATGTTTGTGAGGTTGATATTGAAGGACCAAGTTGTGTTTCAGAATGAGGGAGAGTGGCCATGTGATCATAAGATACGTCATTCCAACCTTGTGGATAAGGTAGGTGAGAGTTAAATTGAGGCTGCGACAGCTTCCATGGTGGAAGAGTATTCAATGATTGAGTATGAGAGTAAGGAAATGGAGGGATATAATTTTGAAACATACATGTAGGCCACGACTTCCGTGGATTTTGTAATAAATTTGTTGCACCTCCTATGTCTCTTTGATATGCTTCTTTCATCATGGGTAAGGAGGGGCAACAATCCGTGGAATGCTTTAGGTCACATATGCCACAAATTGTGAGACTATCCAAAGGACAATCCATTGCAAGATGTTGCTTCTGGCACCGAGGGAAAATTGTTTCTTCAAATTCCTCATGATTTTCCTTAACTTGCAAAACAACCAATTCTGAATTTAGTGAACCATTGATATCAACATTAGAATTTTCAAATAAATTAGTGATTTCAGCTTGTAAAACTCTTGTTTTTGTAGCAGATTTCAAAAATAGAGATAAAATTTCCTTAGAATTCTTACCGGTCTTGAAGTTTCCTCTTGAATACCTTCTACATAACTCACAAACATCATCATATGATAATTGAAATACATTACCTGTTCCCATCAGATTTAATATTTCTAAATATTCAGCTTGGATTCCCTTGAGTAGAAGTGTTTTTAAGGTCTCATTCCCCAGTTGCATTTGTTTGGATCTTTGGATATTATATTGAAATCGTTCCATGTATTCCTCCAGACTCTCTTCTTCTCCTTGTGTCATTTCGAAGATTTCTTCATTGACCCTGCAATAATCTTGGTACCTTTTCAAGAATACATGTTTCATGTCTTCCTAAGTTTGTATACAATTCCCACCGAGGCTCATGAACCATCAGAGGGTTGTTCCTTTTAGAGTAATGGGAAACACATTCAACTTCTAATCATTAGAACGATAACCATATCCTCTACAAAGTACTTCAAATTGAAATAAAAATATATCAGGGTCTTCATTTTCCAAACCGTGAAAATTTGGTAGAACATGTGGGGGAATGGTTTTCGTTGGTGCCACTCTTCCTGAATATTTGATGGGAAATTTGAAAGTAATGACTTCTACATCTTTCTTACATGCCATCTCTTCATTATATTCTTCAAGTGCTATCTTGAGGCTCCTCCTTCGAATGTTCCTGTCAACTTGTTAGTATAATGGGTGGTGCTTACAACACCACTAAGGGGAATGATAAAATTTACGCTCCAAAAGTTGAAAATGAAATAAAACTAAATGCAAAGAAAGAAGAAAAAAACACACTCGAAACAAATTCAATAAACTAAAAAATAATCATGCAACCTTCATGCCCTACTTTAACAATGCATCTACAAAACAATGTCAGATGTACTTTTGCACCATTGATAACGTCCCCGACAACAACGCCAAAATGTTGGTTGGTTTAATTGTATAATTAAATCAACAACTAGAATTCCAGAACATAAATTATCAACCCTATGAATTCTTTTATTTCAAAGCTATCGTGCAAGATCTATGCAAGCACAATTTCTACCTGACACTGTTGATCTATTGGTATGAAATCAAAACTCTTCGTAGACTAGATCACACTTTCTTAAAAAGAAATCAAACCTAAAAATTATTTATGAAATTAAACTGTGAATCTAATACACTTCAAAAAAAGTCTATTCTTATGAAACAAGATCTAATTGCATGAATCTAAAAGAAGTGTTATGTTGGCCAACGATTTATCAAATGAATTAACAACACAACAACTATGACAAATCTAATGAATGAAATCATACAACTATGATAAATCTAATGAATGGAAGAATGAAAGAAATAATAAGCAAATATAAGCAATAACATACTTACAATTAACACTATCAACTTCTGCTCAGGGAAGAGGGCCCTTCCTCCATTGAGCAGAGCTAGATCTCCACAATGAAAGTCTACAAGTCCAGAATTAAGAAATTTCCAGCATGTATTATCAGAATGAAAGTATTACAATAAAGTCTGGATCAAATCCTACATCATAACATTAATTTTCTCTTTCCACCCCTTCTCAATGAGATTGATTACATATTTATACATAAAATTCTCTCAGGAGAATGAGAAACCAAATCCCCAACTTGTGATATGTTTCAACAAATTTGCTAATTTGGAAAACCGGCCGCAACAGTAAATCTAAGAATTACACATTTAGAGAACCAGTTGTATATCCTAAACCATATCTTTGTTTGGCGATTTCCTCATGATTCAGATAAATGAGGCCATTCCGCACAACACCAATGTCTCTGATTTTTTAGATTCATTTCCATCTTCTCGCATATCGAGATGCGAATAAAGGTTTTCTTATCGGGCATGCATTTTTGGTTAAGGCTGTAACAGCTAGTTGTGAGTGTCATGTACGTGACAAATCACTCCAAAAACCATCATTAGTAAAATTATGCATAATAGTTTTTAATTCATTAAAAATAAAGGAAAATACTCATGGTTAGCCACTAAAGCATCAATGGAAGTAACGTGATAATTTGTAGGCAGTTACAACAAATGAATGGAAAATGGAATGATAAATAGATAATAATATGAAGAAAATGGATGAAATATATGCCAATAGGTGATGAAAATATGGACAAATCCGTGACCCAACAAGTTTTAAAGATTTGACTTGTTGTATATGTGTTTTGGTTTCCATCTTGAACAATCATATGTTTGTATGTTAACTAGACAAAATGTATAAAGAGAAGTCGACCCATTGAACTAAAGATCCATTTGAAATTGCGTTGGAGAATCGTATTGACTTGGTGAATTTGAAAGGATGTGTGTTTAAATATTTGGTAAGCATAAAGAAATCCAATTATGAACAACAAGGTTTTGTTACAGGGCCTATTAGCAAATATATTGTTTGAATAAGGAGATTCCAGTTGTGATGTAGAGTCTATGCTTGATCAATACAAACAAAAAAACAATACGACGAAGCCTAGGTAGTGATTATTTAGTTTAAATCAATATATGAAGGGAAATATTGAAGGCATTTTTTAAAATTATAGGTGGAAATCCAGAAACAGACTGTCACACGTTCTTTTGTTTCTCTCTATAGGATTTGAGGATTCCTTTATTTTGGTTTATTTCTTCCTTTGTTTCAAATTTAGCTTATTCAATCACGCTTAGTAGAAGTTGTGGGAAACATGCAAACCCTTAGTGTAAATATATAATGCTAGTCACCAAGCTAAAATGTTGATAACATTATGTTAGTGGGATTCTTAAGTGTGTCCTCTTGAATCTTGCACCAATTTTGGTATCATAGCAGGAACTGTCCTACAAACAAAAAATGTAGGAAGGCATTGAAGACAAAATTATTGAGTCCAACCCAAGAATTATACTCCAAGTTTATTGATTCCTCCTCATGCACCTACCTGAAAACATGAGACCAAATATTGGCTGCACAAGATTGGTTTGGAGAATGACTTGTGATGTTGTACCTTTAACATTCCCTCTTAATGAGGGAGGAATTCTCTTCCACACCAAGATTGTATTGGAAGTACCTATACTTCATCGTTGACAGAGCTTTGTTAACACATCTACAATTTTCTTATCAATAAGAACGTATTAAGGTTTTACTGCACCTCTTTGGGCTATGTCTTTGATGAAGTTATACTTCATTTCATTGTGTTTTGACTTATCATGAAACTTAGGGTTTTCAGAAAGCTTGATGCAACTTTTATTATCACAACGAATGACTATAGACTCAATATTTTAACCCAAAAAGTATATTTTTCTTCTCGGCAGGTAGTACTAGCCGCAATATACTTTTATTCTATAATACTAGTTGAAAGACACATTTATTCTATAGTACTAGCCGCAATACACTTTGCATATGTAGTAGTAGCCACAATACACTACCATTCCAGTTAGATTTGGCATAACCAAATAAATTTTACCTCACCACTAGAGGCAAATTTGAGTCCATAATCAATAGTACCTTGAAGGAACCTAAGCACATGCTTAATGTCTATATCTAAATTCAAACATGATCTGACTCATGGCATAACATATAATAGTTCTACTATGTATCAAGTACATTAAGGGTGTTATAATTTTGATGGTTATACAATATCTAAACACATTTAGCATCATAACATCATAACCATAAGCAAAGTATCACTGAAAGAAAGACAAGAACAACCATAGAAAAGAACACCAATATTTATCCTGGGAAATCCTCATGGGAAGAAAACCCAACAAAAATTCCTCTATATAGAATTCAACCAAGTAAAACCCCAAGAACAAGAATAGCAGTTGAGCCTTCCGTAGTATACTCTCTCTCTCTCTCTCTCTCTCTCTCTCTCTCTCTCTCTCTTGCACAATGCTTGAGTGAAAGTTTGTGTGAATGAGAGATGAACCTCACCTATTTATATTCAATAGGAGAGTGACTCAAATAACTAACTAGGTCAGCCAGGTTCTCTAGTTAGGTATGACCTACCTATGAAGAATCAAAATAACATTTATAAAATACTTTTATGGGAACTATTTCCCCGACTCACAAAAAAAGTTTTACCTCATGACTTTTACATGACCAATTACATCAATGACATATCCGAATGAAGGAATAACATATTCAAAGGAGGAATACAATAAAAGTACAATAGAATATCTTTCGAAGTTATATTTCTTTAACACTCATCGGTAGCAACTACTACCACAATTCTACATATGACTCATGAGTCTCTATATGTCATAGGA
This sequence comes from Pseudotsuga menziesii, assembly GCA_001517045.1. Classification (NCBI taxonomy): domain Eukaryota; kingdom Viridiplantae; phylum Streptophyta; class Pinopsida; order Pinales; family Pinaceae; genus Pseudotsuga; species Pseudotsuga menziesii. The sequence goes on along the minus strand of LPNX010057349.1, from coordinate 104,361 downwards.
ATTTTTTGAACAACATCATTCACCTTCATCATCAATTTGGAACTACATCCTCGCCAATATGTGAATACTGAGGCATCCTCATTTGCAACATCAATATGTGAATATTGGACCATCTTCTACAACATCAGTGTGTGAATACTGAATCATCTTCTGCAACATCAGTATGTGAATATTGGATCATCATCTACAACACCATTATGTGTATAATGAATAATATTATACAACATTAGTATGTGAATAGTGAATCCTCTTCTGCAAAATCAGTATGTGGATACTAAATCATCTTCTGCAACATCAGTATGTGGATATTGAATCATCTTTTGTGACATCAATATGTGGATACTGAATCATCTTTTGCAACATCAGTATGTGGATACTAAATCATCTTCTACAACATTAGTATGTGGATACTTTCTCATCTTCTGTAAAATCAGTATGTGAATACCAAATCATATTTTGTCATACCGGTACGTGAATATTGAATCATATTCTGCAATATCAGTATGAGAATACTGAATCATCTTCTTGTCCTATTAGTATGTGAATACTAAATCATATTCTGTAATATCAGTATGTGAATACTGAATCATCTTTTGCCATATATATATGTGAATACTAAATCATCTACCTGCAACATCAGTATATGAATACTAAAGTGACAGCAACAATATCATTAGCATGTTAGTGCTAAAACCTCATCATCAACAATTAAATGCTAGATAATTATTTGTAAAATCAGTAAAGAAGTACTGAAGAAAACCTTACCAACATAAGTATAGAAATAATGAAACTACCTCATCATCATCAGTATGGGAATACTTAAACTACCACATCATCATCAGTATGGGAATACTAAAACTATCAGTATATAAATACTGAAAGCACCTCTTTCCCTTTGTCCATTTGGAACAACATCATGGTGAGTTCTTTGGTAGATCCACTCGAGCATTTTTCTGAATTAATAACCCTTTCAGGCCAACAATCCTAGTCATACAGATAGATAAGCCTTGTCTATCTTACTAACCCTTTCGGGCCAAACAAGCCTATCCATACATACTAATCCCCCTAGTATTAACATGCCTCATCTGACTTACTAACCCTTTTGGATAACAATCCAGGCTAGACATACCCTACCCTAGATTGAACTACCACACCACTACAACAAAAAACCGTCTACCTCTTATTTACTCCCTCTTTCGAGGGAGGTCCTTTTGGACTACACCAAGCTTGTCTCAAAATTATTTAAACTTTTTCATGAGATAGAGGCTTAGTCAACATATCTTGCACTTGTTCCTCTGTAGGAACATAATTTATCTTTACATCTCCCTGATGCATCTTGCTCTTTATCATTATTCTCTTGTACATATGCAACTGCATCGTACATCCACAACTTCATCATTTCTTCTCTTGCATATCCGCAACTTTATCGTACATCAACAACTACATCATTCTTCCCTTTCAACTTTACCATACATCAACAATTGCATCATTCTTATCTTTCAAATTTATCGTACATCAATAACTGCATCATTCTTCTCTCGTAGGTTATTGCATACAATCCTTCCTACAAGTCAAATACAATTATATGATTAGAAACATTTCATAACATATTCATAATGACAAATTCTTATGCATAAATATATATGTCATATATTCATGCAATTATTTCTGCTACTACAACATCCATCCATATCCCATATACATACGGTAGCTTTATAGATTCCTTCCATATCTACCAATACATTATTACGAGTGTGCACTACTCCCAACATGTCAGCAAAGAGGTTTCATTCTAGATAAGTTGTTCACAAAAGAAAATACTCTAACATGAATAATACACTTCCTAAATATAGGAATATATCTATGTACACAACTGAACAACTATAAATATATAAAATACCAATTCAAATACTTATCTTTGCTTGTTTGGTGGAATCCATCTTGATCTTTGTCTCCTTGCATGAGTTACTAGAGTCTCTAACAACATGCTCTAATTCATCCTTTGATTTTGAGGACATGGACCTGTCTTGCTCATGATCGAGAATACTGAGCAAGTCGTCTTACACCATTGATCACACAGAACTGTGTATTGGTGTTGAATTTGTGTGTCCTTCAAATGCATCCCTTATTATCCAATGCTGAAATGGATAATAGTTTGATCTTCATCTTTATTGGTCAAATTTTTCCGGTTCAAATTACATATTCCTCATCACTTGAGGAATATTCCCTTGCTTTCTTCTCAGCTGCAATATATTCATCCTTGGTTGCATTGAGAGAAATAATGGTCTTCTTTCTGCAACAAGCTAGTGTGTTCTTTTTGTTTGTAGAACTATCAACTCAATCAGAGTCATCGTATTCCTGTAGGAAGATCCTATGGTCTCTCACATATGTGAGGCCATATTCAATTGTACCCTTCAGGCACCACACCATGTAATTTTTCACAATCATGGGAGCACATATTGACTCCACAAAACAAATATCCGGCCTCATGTTCGTCAAGTAAATCAATGAACCAATCTTCTGCCTGTAGAATGTGACATCAACTATTTCTGAAGTAGGATCACATATTGACTTCAAGTTTGATGTCATTGGTGTATCCCAGCATCTCAAACCTTATCTCAACCACACATTTTCCTTGGCTAAGAAAAGTGTACATCTAATTTCAATAATCATGTCAATATTATCAAAATTTGAGATATACTATAGCCACTCCCTCTGAAGTGGAGCACCATACTTCCTTTGCTTGTACTCTTTGTATCGACACATTTGAGTGACAGGTAGCCTCCTCTACTACTAATATTATGTGTATCCATCTATGTCACCTATTAAGGTCACTGGATATAAATATCCTCCATCTCGAACTTTGTTGCAAGTTTCTCTTGCACCCATCTATGAGCTTCCCGTCCTCTATAAGCTTCTATCTTCAACCTTGTAGTAAAGGTTGGAATATCCATCACTCTAGTTGATCCTAAAGATCCTCATGTAACTATGTGTGCTATCCCATGGGTGCCTAATGAGCTTTTACAAATCCTTATGTGCATAGGTGTCTCCCTATAGAGGGTCCCCAAATCCTACAGGTTTCTAGGTCTATTCTTATACTTCTATTACACCAAATGTTTAGTGTAATAATCATCACTGAAGAGGTGTCCCTAGCCCTCAGAGAAATTTATAGCCATGAATGACTCCCTATTTCTGATAGAAACCACAAAACTTCCTTTTTATCTCTTAATACTTCCATCTACTGTATTCTTATGTAATGGCCCAATTCGAAAATTCCAAACAAAGGAAGGATTTGGGGAAAAATTGTATTGACTAGTATTGACTCTAGGGGATTCAAATGGAACAAGAGGGTATTGAATTTGGTAGATAATGATATGGTGAGTCTTAGGACCACTCAATGTACTCTCTTCTCATTTTATAACTTGTTATAGAAATCTACAACTTGATTTGGGGTCATTGGAAAAAATGGCAAAATTGCTAGCAAATTGTGGTGAAATTCCCCCTAGGGTGTGATCGGAAATGGATCTCCAACTCATATGCGACCCTCCCAAAATATCAAAGAGAGTATGGGGACTGATATTATACCTCATTTAATTTCATTATGTGTGGATATAATTTCTTCAACATAGTTATAAATCTTCACATTCGAATGCATATGTTCAGTGATATTTGCTTAAGAGAAATGAAAGTAATAACTTAACTTTGACTCATAAAATGTTCAGAAAAAAGAATAAGGAATGTATACCATAAAAAAAATATCAATATCTCACTAAAAAACATATAACATTAGAGAAACTTCTCAACACAAATCAAATACACAACTCCTTTGAAATGGAAACCAATACATGGAAACTAGTCAAACCATAGCTTGAAAATGTGGACATTTTTGCATATGTATTTCTGCTAATTTAGACATACAGAGAGTATGAAAGACATATTATAGAGACATAAATCATTCAACCATGCTGAGGAATCAACAAGGCACAAGAATAATTCACACTAGTGCGTCATCATATGGAAACATGGGAATAATGAAGTAGGGAGTGAGAGAATGGGAGGATATATGAGTCATGAATTGTAGTAGCCTCCTATATGCAATAAAAAAACTCCATTAAGCTCCAAATGAGATTTCAGGGTGGCATCTTCAACAACCAATTTTTATGATAATTCAACTCCCTCGAAATTGACTCATTAGCAGGGAGAGCGAGCACTAACCGTGCAATGGACAAGCTAGTGCTTTCCAAAATTTCGAAGGAAAATTCTCAAATGATCAAAATACATTCTCATACATCATGAAATATCTTTATAACTCTCCTAAGGTCCTCCAAGGTTGAATTCCCTCCCATAGGATTCCTCCAACTCATCGTTGATGTTTAGTAACCCCTATGACACTTGTCCTTCTCCTCATCCCTCAATCTTCCTCCAATTTCGAATTGATGCTACCAACCCCCAAGTGTTCCCTCTTGGTGGCTATTTTTAGTCTTGTAGTGTCATATTGTCATAGGTCTGCAATCAGGTCTTATTTTTTCATGGAATCTTCCATCATCGTTGTCATAAAACGTAGGGAATCTCTCTCCAAGTGGCACATAGTTTCTTCCTAGTCTCTTCCTCTTCCATGGGGAGTTATTCCTCTTCGTATATTCAAATAATTGGGATCATGACATGTTAATTGAAATCTATTCACCTTCCAAGAATGTTCCATTACTCATAATTTTGAATTTAGGGTTAAGGCATGAAAAGTGTAAGGAAGAATCTAGCCACCCAAGGTCTCCATGAACCTCCAAGTGTCTTCATGAAGTAATTCCACTTTAATTTCTCCATATTTATTATATGTATGACCCAATTTAATGTGTATATGGTAAACTAAGGTTCTCTTGGGTCTCATATCTCCCTTATTTCAAGATTTAATGCCTCCTCCCCAACCTAGGGAACTCGTAGGTGGGTGAAACATTGTTAACTACTAGTCTCATTGGGATGGGGACATGACAGTCCTCCCCACCCAATATCGCTTTTCCTCAAGAAATTCCAAGTTTGGATGCTGCAAAATTTTTTCATGTTCCCAAGTGGCTTCCTCACTAGGAAAATATTTCCATCACCAAGTATTCTTTTATTGTTATGCTCCTTAACCTTCTTTCCCTTGTTTTCACTATTTTGTTTGGAATGAGAGAAATGTGTCCTTGATCATTCAAAGGAGGTAATGTATCTAAAACTGAGACCACTTCATATTGGAAGCTCCAATTCATAGGCCACTTCTCCAATTTTTTGAATCACTTTGTAGGGACCATAAAACCTTGGTTTGATATTTTCTGAACCTTTACCCTTTATGGTGGTTTGTTTGTAGGGATGCAAACTCAAATACACCAAGTCATCCACTTGGAAGTTTCTCTCCACTCTGTGTTGGTCTGCATATTGTTTTTGTTGATTTTGGGAAACCTGCAAGTTATCTTTCAAAACCTTTAAAATTTCTTGACTTTGTTCAATCCAATATTTAGCCTTTGGAGCTCTATTGTCATGAAAAATGTGTTCAACAAAAGTGGATGCATCATAACCATAAATTTATTTTAAAGGAGACACTCCAATGGACATATGAAAAGTAGTATTGTAACAAAACTCACACAAATGCAACCATTTAATCCATGCTTTTTGCTACTCACTAACATAGTTCCTCAAGTAGCCTTCCAATAATTGATTCACCCTCTCTGTTTGTCCATAATTTTTTGGATGATATCTTGTGCTAGGTGTCAAATCTTTCCCCACCATTTTCAAGATTTCTTGCCAAAATGAACTAAAAAATATGCTATCTTTATCACTGACAATGCTCTTGGGAAGCCCATGCAATTTGAAAGCTTCTTTAAAGAATAGTCTAGCCACTTGTGCAGCAGTGAAAGTGGTAGTAATAGCAAATAAATGGGAAAATTTAGTGAGTCTATCTATCACTAAAAATATGCAATCCTTACCAAGTACCTTGGGCAAACCAGTGATGAAATCCATGGAAATGCTCTCCCATTTTCATTCTGGAATAAGCAAGGTGTGTAAGAGGCCAGCTTGATGAGTGTGCTCCACTTTGTTTTTATGACATGTGGGTCATTCATTAAAATATTTTAGAATATCATCCTTCAACCCTTTCCATGATAACCTTTCCCTCAACATTCTATATGTTTTGAAGAAACAAGGGTGTCATGCTAGAGGAGAATCATGAGCTTTATTAAAAAAATTCTCCTTCAAACTCGAACCAAGGACCAAATAGATTCTATATATGTAGTATATGATTCCTTCCAACACCTTATACCTATCATCATGATTAGTCCCATTAAAAATTTCACAACAAAACTTATCCTTGGCATATTCTACTTCAAATATGGCTTTCCAATTTTTTTCTACATCCATTACAGAAATAGAAGGTCTTCTAGATAAGGCCTCGACTACCACATTATTATTTCCCTTCACATATTCAATATCAAATTCAAATTCTTGAATGTTACTCACCCACTTTTTCTACCTTTCATTTAGATCCTTTTGAGTGAGGAAATACTGTAAGTTATTATGGTCAGTTTTGACCACCAACTTGTTTCCCACCAATTATTGCCTAAACTTGATCAAAGCATGCATGATGGGTAATATTTATTTAACATAAATAGAGTAAATATTATCATGTGGTTTTATCTTCCTACTCTTGAAAGCTATTGGGTGTTGTCCTTGCTTTAGGACTGCCCCATTGCCTTCTCATTATGCATCACATTCCAAGACAAATGATTTAGAAAAATTAGGTAAGGATAGAATAAGACAATTGCTTATTACCTCTTTCAATCTTTGGAAATATTTTTCAGCCCTTCATGCCATTGGAAAGGATTTTTCTTTGTCAAAACAGTGAGAGGTGAAGTGAGTTGGGAGAACCCCTTCACAAACTTCCTATAGTAGATACAAATTCCAATGAATCCTCTCAATTCAATGAGATTTTTGGGAGGAGGCCATTCTATAATGACTTTTATTTTTTCCAAATCCACCTTCACACCATATTGACCAATGATGTGTCCAAGTAACAATATTTTTGTCAAACCAAACTCACATTTTGATAGCTTATCAAACAAATATTGATCATGGAGAATTTTTAATACCACTTCTAGATTGTGCAAATGTTCCTTCCATGTTTTATTGTAAATAAGAATGTCATCAAATACAACTAGCACAAACTTACGAAGTTGCTTGTGGAAGATATTGTTCATGCATGATTAGAATGTGGCAGGAGAATTTTTCAAGATAAAGGGCATGGAAACAAACTCAAAGTGACCATAGTGGCATCTGAAATCAATCTTTGGTATGTCTTCTTCCCTCATTTGAATTTATTGATAACAAGATCTAAGGTAAATATTTGAGAAGAACTTGGCTCCATGGAGCTCATCCATGAGATCATCAATCCTTGGGATGGGATATCTATTATTCACTATCTTCTTATTCAAATCTATAAAATCAATGCACATCCTCAAAGTTCCATCCTTTTTCTTTACCATAACAACTGAAGAAGCATATGGGCTTGAACTAGGCCTTATGATACCCAAATCCAAAATTTATTTAATGTAATCCTCAATATCATCTTGAATCCTTTTGGGGTGCCTATAGGGATTCATTTTGATAGGTCGTGTTCCTATCTCTAACTCAATGATATGATCCACCCCTCTGTATGGTGGTCTTCCTGGGGGAAGGTCTCCAAAAACCCTCTCATACTTACTCAATAGTTTCTGTATCTCCTTAAGATTCTTGGAAACCTTCAAGTGAGGTTTAGAATATGTAATTAAACATTCAACAACCCATTCTATGTCTCCATGCATCAATATAGACCTCATACTATGAGAGGACACCACTTGATTTGGGTAAGTGTGCATTCCTCTCAACAAGATGGGTTTCCCTTCCAAAATTTTGAACCTCATTTCAAGGACTAGATAGTTCATTGTATTCTCCCCTAAATAATACAACCATTGGACTCCAAAAACCACATTTGTATCAACCATATTCACTACATAAAATTTGTCACTGATAGTATGATTTACTATAGTAACTTGAAGCTTTGGAATCCATTTGGTGCAGTCCATAGAATTGTTACCTAGAATGATGACAGTGAAACCATCAAAATTTTATGCTTGTAAAATTCTCCTCTCCACCAAGTCTCCATCTATGAGGTTATGATTATCTCCTCCATCCACTAGGACCGTAAATTTTTGGACTTGTATATTACCCTTGAGCCTCAGGGTCTGAAATCTAGCTACACCTAAAACTACTGCAATTTTTCCTGTCTCAGGAGTGGGATTTTATTCTTTTTATGTTTCATACCCCTCTTCTTGGGATGAAAGTTATTATTCTTCCTCCTCTCCCTCTTCCTCATCTTTAGAGAAAACTTCAATGTAGTGTGCCTTCCCCTTTGCACACTTATGTCCTGGAAGCCAAGGGTGTTGACATGTGAAGCTTAGTTTCTTTCTTCTAAGTTCTTCTTTTATTGGCCCTCCATTATTTTATTTGGAAAATGAGTCTTTTTTCCATGTTTTCCTACCATCCTTGAATTTGGAAGGGAAAGTAGGCTTAGGGGAGTATTTGGTTCTTGGAAACACATTTTGCAAATCTCTTGTTAAATTCATGGCATCTTTCAATGTAGATGTCTTGTGGGATTTCACAATCCCTCTCAAAGGTTATGTCAATCCTTTAGTAAATAGTAAAACAAACCTATCCATATATACATCAAAAACCATTACTGAAAGCTTTTCAAATTCTATTATATATGCTTCGAGAGTTCCAACTTGCTTCAATTGTGCTAGTTCTTTGAAAGGAAGTTGAAGGTATTTCCTCTCAAATATAACCATTAATACATTGGAGAAACCCTCATAATATAAAATATGATCATTTCCCAAGGTTCTAAGACCCGTAATCACCAATCACTAGCTTCCCCTTCAACATGTAAAATGTCCATTTTCAATGCATCTTCTTCAACCATATGATTTAATTGAAAATACATGCTTAATTTTTGTAACCAAGAACTAGTACACATTTGGGGAGAACCACAAAAGGAAGGAATAGTTACTTTTTCCATGGTATACTTTAATTCTTGATTAAGAGGAGGTTCCCTATTCCCACTTCCTCCTTGCTTAAACTAAAGAGAGGCCCCTGATGAACTGATCGAAAGGTAGGACCTCCCTACATTCATCACTTAGTTGTTGCCAATCATTAGTTGCTTCCCTCACATAATAATTAGTGTAAGGGTTATATTTGGACTCTAAAAACTGAGTTATTTCATTTCCATTCTAATTCTTTAATTCATGGGTTCGTTTATGAGGTCCAGTCTTTGAAAAAATGGCTTCCCCATGGGTCTTCTTCTCATCATGAGGTGAACTACTACTACTCTCGGGTGTTGACTTTCCCCCAAGATGGCTAGATAAAAATTCAAAACCTTGCATAAAATGTTTGGTAATATCTTAAATATCTTACCTAATGAATTTTTTAAGGTCATCATTATCCCCCTTATCATCCATATCTATGGATCCTAGTTTTTCCTTAATCTCCTTATACAAAGAACTAACTTCTCCACTTTCTTCTCTTCCACTATTAATGTACTCAGTATCAATTTCTAATGGAGGGAGGTCATAATCAGGAAACATGAATATAGAACACCAACATGTGCTAAGATTATGCTATGGTACCACTGTAATGACCCAATTTGAAAATTCCAAACAAAGGTAGGATATGAGGCAAAATTGTATTGACTAGTCTTGACTCTAGGGGATTTGAACGACACAAGAGACCCTCAAAAATTATCAAACAAAGTATGGGGACTGATATTAGACCTAATTTACTACCATTATGTGTGTATATAATTTCCACAACAGAGTTATAAATCTTCACATTCGAATGCATATGTTCAGTTATATTTGCTTAAGGGAAATGAAAGTAATAACTTAACTTTGACTCATAAAATGTACATGAAATGGTTCATAAAATATAATAATGAATGCATAAAATTAAAAAAATATCAATATATCACTCAAAAACATATAACATTATAGAAACTCCTCAACACAAATCAGATACACAACTCCTTTGAAATGGAAACTAAGCAAACCATAGCTTGGAAATGTGGAAATTTTTCCATATGTATTTATGCTAATTTAGAATTACATAGAGTATCAAAAACATATTAAATATCCATAAATCATTCACTCGTGATTTGGAATCAATTGGACTCAACAAGGTACAAGCATCATTCACACTAGTGTGCCATCATATGGAAACATGGGAATAATGAAGTAGGGAATGAGAGAATGGGAGGAGAGATGAATCACAAACTGTAGAATCCTCATATATGAAATAAACAAATTCCATTAACCTCCAAATGAGAGGTCATTGTGGCCTCTCCAACAACCAATTTTTATGAGAATCCAACTCCCTCGAAATTGTCTCACTACCAAGGAGACTGAGCACTCACTGTGCAATGGACAAGATAGTGCTTTCCAAAATTCCAAAGGAAAATTCTAAAATGATCAAAATACATTTTCATTCCTCGTGAAATATTTTTATAACTCTCCTAAGTTCCTCCAAGGCCTAATTCCCTCCCATAGGATTCCTCCAACTCATGATTGATGTTTAGTAACCCCTGTGACACTTGCCCTTCTCCTCATCACTCAATCTTCCTCCAAATTCGAATTGCCGCTACCAACACCCAAGTGCACCCTCTTGGTGTATATTTTTATCCTTGACATGTAATATTGTCATAGGTTTACAATCAGGTCTGATTGTGTCATAGAATCTTCCATCATTGTTGTCATAAAACATAGGGAATCTCTCTCCAAGTGGCACATAGTTTCTTCCTAGTCTCTTCCTCTTCCATGGGGAGTTATTCCTTTTCACCTATTAGAATCCTTGGGCTCATGAAATGTTAATTGACACATATTCACCTTCCAATAACGTTCCATTAATCATAATTTCTAATTTGGGGTTAAGTCATGCCAAGTGTAAGGAAGAATCTTGCCACCCAAGGTCTCCATGAACCTCCAAGTGTCTTCATGAAGCAATGCCAATTTATTTTCTCAATATATATTATTTGTATGACCCAATTTAATGTTTATATAGTAAACTAAGGTTGTCTTGGGTCTCATAGATACCTTATTGCAAGATTTAATTCCTCCTCCCCAACCTAGGGAACTAGTAGGTGGGTGAAACATTGCTAATTAGTAGTCTCATTAGGATGGGAACATGGAAGTCCTCCCCAACCAATATTTCTTGTACTAAAGAAATGATAAGTTTGTATGCTGCAAAATTTTCTCATATTCCCAAGTGGATTCCTTACTAAGCAAACCCTTCCATTGTATCAAGTATTCTTTTATTGTTATGCTCCTTAACCTTCTTTCCCATGTTTTCACTATCTTGTACGGAATGAGAACAAGTTGTCCTTCATCATCCAAGGGAGGTAATGTATCTAAAACTGATATATGCTGACCTATAACCTTATTTATACATGAAACATGAAATACATTATGAATTTTACTTCATATTGGAAGCTCCAATTCATAGGCCACTTCTCCAATTTTTTGAATAACTTTGTAGGGACCATAAAAACCTTGGTTTGATATTTTATGAACCTTTACACTTTATGGTGGTTTGTTTTTATGGATGCAAACTCAAATACACCAAGTCATCCACTTGGAAGTTTCTCTCCACTCTATGTTGGTCTGCATATTGTTTTTGCTGATATTGGGCAACTTGCAAGTTATCTTTCAAAACCTTCAAAATTTATTGACTTTGTTCAATCCAATATTTATAATATGGAGCTCTACTATCACCAAATATGTGGTCAATAAAAGTGGATGCATCATAACCATAAATTTATTTAAAAGGACACATGCCAATGGACATATGAAAAGTAGTATTGTAACAAAACTCACCCAAATGCAACCATTTGATCCATGTTTTTTGCTGCTCACTAACATAGTTCCTCAAGTAGCCTTCTAATAATTGATTCACCCTCTCTATTTGGCCATAATTTTTTGGATTATATATTTTGCTAGGTTTCAAATTTTTCCCCACCGTTTTGAAGAGTTCTTTCTAAAATGCACTAAAAAATATGCTATCTTTATCACTAACAATGCTCTTGGGAATCCCATGCAATATGATAACTTCTTTAAAGAATAGTTCAGCCACTAGTGCAGTAATGAAAGTGGTAGTAATAGAAAATAAATGATTAAATTTAGTGATCTATCCACCACTACAAAAATGCAATCCTTACCAAGTACCTTGGGAAAACCAATGATGAAATCCATGGAAACGCTCTCCCTTTTTCGTTCTGGAATATGAAAGGGGTGTAAGAGGTCATCTTGATGAGTGTGATCCACTTTGTTTTTATGACATGTGGGTCATTAATTAGAATATTTCATAATATCAGAATTCAACCATTTCCATGAGAACCTTTCCCTCAACATTCTAGATGTTTTGAAGAAACCAGGGTGTCCTGTTAGAGGAGAATTATGAACTTTCTTTAAAGTTTTCAGCTTCAAACTCGAACCAGGGACCAAATAGATTATATATTTGTAGTATATGATTCATTACAACACCTTATACCTATCATCATGGTTATTCCCATAAAAAATTTCACAAAATAACTTATCCTTGTCATATTCTACTTCTAATATGGCTTTCCAATTTTCTGCTACATCCATTGGAGAAATAGAAGGTCTTGTAGATAAGGCATCGGCTACCACATTATTATATCCTTTCACATATTCAATATAAAAGTAAAATTCTTGAATCTTACTCACCCACTTTTTATTCCTTTCATTTAGATCATTTTGAGTGAGGAAGTACCTTAATTTGTTATGGTCAGTTTTGACCACAAACTTGTTTCCCACCAAGTATTGCCTAAACTTGATAAAAGAATGCATGATGTCTAAAATTTATTTATCATAAATAGAGTAAATCTTATAATGTGGTTGTGTATTCATACTCTCGAAAGCTATTGGGTGATGTCCTTGCTTTAGGACTGCTCCATTGCCTTCTCATGATGCCTCACATTCCAAGTCAAATGGTTTAGAAAAAATAGACAAGGATAGATATGACAATTGCTTATTACCTCTTTCAATATTTGGAAATATTTTTCAGCCCCTTCATGCCATTGGAAAGCATTTTTATTTGTAAAATCAATTATAGTTGAAGTGAGTTAGGAGAACCCCTTCACAAACTTCCTATAGTAGGTACAAATTCCAATGAATCCTCTCAATTCAGTGAGATTTTTGGGACGAGGCCATTATATAATGGATTTTAATTTTTCCAATATCCACTTTCACATCATCTTGACCAATGATGTGTCCAATATACAATATTTTTTTCAAACTAGACTCACATTTTGACATCTTAGCAAATAAATATTGATCATGCAGAATTTTTGATACCACTTCTAGATGATGCAAATGCTCTTTCCTTATTTTACTGTAAATAAGAATTTCATCAAAGAAAACTAGTATAAACTTACAAATTTGCTTGTGGAAGATATAGTTCATGCATGATTGGAATGTGGCAAGAGCATTTTTCAAGCCAAAGGGCATGGAAATAAACTCAAAGTGACCATAGTGGCATCTGAAAGCATTCTTTGGTATGTCTTCTTCCCTCATTCGAATTTGATGATAACTAGATCTAAGGTCAATCTTTGAGAAGAACTTGGATCCATGGATATCATCCATGAGATCATCAATCCTTGGGATGGGATATCTATTCTTTACTATATTCTTATTCAAATCTCTAAAATCAATGCACATCCTCAAAGTTGCGTCCTTTTTCTTTACCATAACAACTAAAGAAGCATATGAGCTTGAACTAAACCTTATGAGACCCAACTCCAAAATTTCTTTGATGGCCTCCTCAATATCATCTCGAATCCTTTTGGGGTGCCTATAGGGATTCATTTTGATAGGTTGTGTTCCTATCTCTAACTCAATGATATGCTCCACCCTTTTGTCTCATGGTCTTCCTGGGGGAAAGTCTCCAAAAACCCTCTCATACTTACTCGATAGGTTCTCTACCTACTTAGGATGCTTGTAAACCTTCAAGTGATGTTTTGAAGATATAATTAAACATTCAAGAGCCCATTCTTTGTCTCCATGCCTCAAGATAGACCTCATACTATGAGAGGACACCACTTGATTTGGGTAAGTGTGCATTCTTGTCAACAAGATGGGTTTCCCTTCTGAATTTTTGAACCTCATTTCAGGGACTTGATAGTTCCTTATATGCTCCCATATAGAATACAACCATTGGACTACTAAAACCACATTTGTATAAGCTACATTCACTACATAGAATTTGTCACTGATAGTATGATTTCTTATAGTAACTTGAAGCTTTGGAATCCATTTGGTGTAGTCCATAGAATTGTTACCTAGAATGATGACTGTGAAACCATAAAAATTTTACGCTTGTAAGTTTATTATCTCCACCAAGTCTGTATCATTGAAGTTATGAGTGGCTCCACCATCCACTAGCACCGTAACCTTTTGGACTTGTATGTTACCCTTGAGCCTCAAAGTGTGAACTCTAAGTACACCTGAAAGTACTGCAATTTTTCCTATCTCAAGAGTGGGATTTTATTCTTTTGTTGTTTAGTACCCCTCTTATTGGGATACAATTTGTGATTCTTCCTCCTCTCCCTCTTCCTCATCTTTAGAGAAAACTTCAATGTAGTGTGCCTTCCCTTTTGCACACTTATGTCCCGGAACCCAAGGCTTTTGACATGTGAATCATAGTTTCTTTCTTCTAAGTTCTTATTTGCTTAGCCCCCCCTTATTTTCTTTGGAAAAAGAGTCATTTTTCCACAGTTTCTTACCTTCCTTGAATTTGGAAGGGAAACTAGGATTAGGGGGGTATTTGGTTTTTGGAAACACATTTTGCAAGTCTCTTGTTAAATTCATGGCATACTTTAATGTAGATGGATTATGGGATTTCACTATCCCTCTCAAAGGTTATGTCAATCCTTCAGTAAATAGTAAAACCAACCTAGCCATAGATACATCAAAAACCATTATTGAAAGCTTTTCAAATTCTAACATACATGCTTCAAGAGTTTCAACTTGCTTCAATTGTGCTAGTTCTTTTAATGGAAGTTCGGGGTCTTTCCTCTCAAATATATCCATTAATGCATGGAGAAACCCTCATAAGACAAAATCTGATAATGTCCCAAGGTTATAATACAATGGAACGACCAATCACTAGCTTCCCCTTCAAGATGTAAAATGACCATTTTCAATGCATCTTCTTCAACCATACGATTTAACTGAAAATACACACTTAATTTTTGTAACCAAGCACTAGCACGCATTTGGGAAGAACCATCAAAGAAAGGAATAGTTACTTTTCCCATGGTATACTTTAATTACTGATTAATAGGAGGTTCCCTATTCCCATTTCCTCCTTGCTTAAATTGAAGAGAGGCCCTGATGAATTGATCGAACGGTAGGACCTTCCTACATTCATCACTTAGTTGTTGTTAGTCATTAGTTGCTTCCCTCACATCGTAATTAGTGTAAGGGACCTCTTTGTACTCTAAAAATGTAGGTATTTCTGGTCCGGTCTATTTCTTGAATTCATGTGGTCGATTATGAGGTCCAATTTTTGAAAAAATGGCTTCCCCATAGGTCTTCTTCTCATCATGAGGTGAACTACTACTACTCTCGGGTGTTGACTTGCCCCCAAGTTGGCTATCCAACAATTCAAACCCTTTCATAGAAAGTTTGGTAATACCTTCAAGATCTGCCTCAATGAATGTTTTAAGGTCCTCATTCTCCCTTTTATCTTCCATATCTCTTAATCCTAGTTTTGCCTTAATCTTCTTGTACAAAGAACTAACTTCTCCACTTCTTTCTCTTCCACTGTTAATGTTTTCAGTATCAGTTTCTAATGCAGGGAGATCATAATAAGGAAATATGAATAGAAAAATCCAACAGGTGCTAATATCATTCTCATATACCACTGTAATGACCCATTTGAAACTTCCAAACAAAGGCAGGATTTGGGGTAAAATTGTATTGACTAGTCTTCACTCTAGGGGCTTCGAATGGCACAAGAGGGTATTAAATTTGGTAGAGACTGATATGGTGAGTGTTAGGACCACTCAATGGAATTTATGGTAAATTTATAACAAGTTATATATATATGCAACTCGATTTGGGGTCATTGGAAAAAATGGAAAAATTGCTAGTAAATTGTGGTGAAATTCCCCTTAGGGCGTGAGCATAAATGGATCTCCAACGCATATGATACCCTACCAAATTATCAAATATATTATGGAGAATGATATTAGACCTAATTTACTGTCATTATGTGTGGATATAATTTCTGCGACAAAGTTATAAATCTTCACATTCAAATGAATATGTTCAGTGATATTTGCTTACGGGAAATTACAGTAATAACTTAACTTTGACTCATAAAATGTACATGAAATGGTTCAGAAAAGAGCATAAGGAATTTATACCATTAATATAATATAAATATATCACTCAAAAACATATAACATCATAACAACTCCTCAACACAAATCATGTACACAACTCCTTTGAAATGGAAATCAATACATGGAAACTAGTCAAACCATAGCTTGTAAATATGGACATTTTTGCATATGTATTTATTTTAATTTTGAATTACAGAGTATGAGAGACATATTATAGATCCATAAATTATTCACCCATTCTTGGGAATCAATTGGAATCAACAAGGCACAAGAATCATTCACACTAGTGTGCCATCATATGGAAACATGGGGATACTGAAGTAGGGAATGCGAGAATGGGAGGAGAGATGAATCACAAAATGTAGCAACCTCATATATGCAATAAAAAATCAATTAAGATCCAAATTATAGGCTAGGGTGGCCTCTCCAACATCCAATTTGGATGATAATCCAACTCACTTGAAATTGACTCACTAGTAGGGAGAGTGAGCACTCACAATGCAATGGACAATCTAGTGCTTTCCAAAATGCCAAAGAAAAATCATAAAATGATCAAAATCCATTCTCATTCCTCATGAAATATTTTTATAACTCTCCTAAGGTCCTCCAAGGTTGAATTCCCTCCCATAGGATTCCTCCAACTCATCCTTGATGTTTAGTAACCCCTATGACACTTGTCCTTCTCCCCATCCCTAAATCTTCCTCCAAATTTGAATTGCTACTACCAACCCCAAAGTGTGCCCTATTGGTGGATATTTTTAGCCCTGAAATATCATATTGTCACAGATCTGCAATCAGCTCTGATTGTGTCATAGAATCTTCCATCATTGCTATCATAAAACGTAGGGAATCTCTCTCCAAGTGGCACATAGTTTCTTCCTAGTCTCTCTCTCTTCCACGGGGAGTTATTCCTCTTAACCTATTAAAATCCTTGGGATAATGAAATGTTACTTGAAACCCCTTCATCTTCCAAGAATGTTCTATTACTCATAATTTCTAATTTTGGGTTAATTCATGACAAGTGTAAGGAAGAATCTAGCCACCCAAGGTCTCCATGAACCTCCAAGTGTCTTCATGAAGCAATGCCACTTTATTTTCTCCATATTTATTTTTTGTATGATCCAATTTAATGTGTATATGGTAAACTAAGGTTATCTTGGGTCTCATATCTCTCTTATTGCAATATTTAATGCCTCCTCCCCAACCTAGGGAGCTAGTAGGTGGGTGAAACATTGTTAACTAGTAGTCTCATTGGTATGGGGACATGACAACTTGATCTTGTAGATCTACTAAAAATTCCCTTCAAACATCATTCTACATGATTGACCAATACTTCTTGATCATATCATCCTTCTATTCTTCCTTGTTGGGACATTCTTTCACAAGGTTTCCTTTATCATCACAACTAAAACATCTGAGATGTGAGAGGTCCTTCTTTTGAAGTCCTTTTATTCTTGCGAGAATGTTCTTCCTTCTTGTTTTTTATTCTTTGCATGAGTTGTTAGGTTTTGATTTTCATATCCATCCATCTCATCTTATTTTTCTATCAATCCAGCTTCTTTTTACATGCATTACTCCATAGGTGAGATTACTTATAGAAAAAATACCTTGAATTAAATATTCCCATGAACTTGGCAGACTATTCAAGGTTGTAATCTACACTTTTGCTTATTTGAAATTGTCTCCAATGGATTATAGTTTCTCCTTGACCTGATATATCCTTGTGGATTAAGTTTGAATTATTTCTGACATTTTCATATTCACATCCTTGAGTTGCGTTCTCAAGGTAATCTTCTTGTTTATGTTATTTACTTCATACAACTGGTCATTGCATCGAACATATCTTTGGGATACTTCAAGGGTGGTACATGTGATATCCAATGGAGATGGAAATAATCCTCTTGATTTTGGCTAAGTCCTTCTTGTGCTTTGTCTTCATCTCCCTCTAGATCTGCAGCTTCTTCTTTGACATAGTTCTCCAAGTCATGCTTTTGCAACTATGAGAAGCACTCTATACTTACATGCTCGAAATTCCTTGACTCCTTTAAGATTGTCCTCAATATTGGTATTGTTTGTCATCATGATAAAATTTAGAACCTCAAATGGAAGCAGAGAGGATATAACTTACCAATGAGATTGCTTCAAATTGATTCTTTCTTGAAAACTTTTATGGAAGATTGCTTATGGTGGACCTAGGGTTTGATAGAGAAACCCTAATTTTTCAACTTAGGTATCTTTCATATCTGATTGGATATAAAAATGCACCTCTTCAAGGCGAGTTGAGAAACATACTCATTTTCCCAAAACTGTGGACATAACTGCAAAATCTCCGATTCCCCTAGTTTTCCCCAACAGAAGTGTTAGGTCAAAATTTGAAAATACACATAATGATAAACTTCTCCCATCTAAGGATGTTCCCTCCTAGGGCTAGTCTTATAGTCCTCCTTTTTCAACTGATCAATGGAGGGAAGTGCCCAGAGAAGGAAGCCCTAACTTTCTCCAATTTATTCTACAGAATTGTATGATCTTGATCCTGTTATATCTCCAAAAATACTTCTCCTCAAGGTATTATTTCCATCCCCATCGGTTATAGTATAATTGGATTCACCAAGTGTAAATTATGTTAATTTTCTCAGGGTGACCTATTTGAGTATTGGTTCAATGTATGGAACTTGTACGGACTTCCACTTGTCACTCTTTCAACTTCGGAGTCTAAAACTCACACCAAAAAGCTACAGTCTGTGGCCTATCTGCAATATCTCATGAAATTTTATTTTAACTTTCCTATTTTGAGATATAGAAATTCTCCCTAGGTCACCTGTTTATGACTAAATTCTGGAAGAGGCTAGAACCCTGATTTGGAGGAATCATATATCGTAAATTATATCTAATATGAAGTTGAAACTTGCAAACAAGGTACAACAAGATTTCATCTTCAACCTATCCGATTTTCAACTCCTCGGTATTTACCAAACTGTAGTTATAGCGAATATACCAAGATGACTAGATTTTTCCTTCTAGGTTTTTCAAGCATGAAACCTTAATCTCTGGTAGCTACAATTGTAGCAGTGTTTCAGTTGCACAAATACTTATTCCAAGTGGTGGCTCAGATACCATGTTAGAATTTTTATGGTTATACAATATCTAAAAACATTTAGCATCATAAAATCATAATTATAAGAAAAGGATCACTAAAAGAAAGAAAAACACAACCACACAAAAGAACACAGAGATTTATCCTGGGAAACCCTCATGGCGAAGAAAAACCAACAAAACTTGCTCTATATAGAATTCGACCAAGTACAGTGTAAAACCCCAATAACAAGAATAAAAACTCATCTTCCGTAGTATACTCTCTCTCTCTCTTGTGTAATGCTTGAGTGAAGGTGTGTATGAATGAGAAAGGTGCCTCACCTATTTATATTCATCAGGTGAGTGACTCAAATAACTAACTAGGTTGACCAGATTCTCTAATTAGGGCCGAACTACCTAAGAAAAATCAAAATAACATTTATAAAATACTTTTGTGGGTACTATTTCTCTGACTTACAATGAAGGTTTTACCTCATGACTTTTACATGAACAATTACATCAAGGACATCTCTAAACAGAGGAATAACATATCAAAAGGAGGAATGCAATAAAATTACAATAGAACAACTTCTGAAGTTACATTTCTTTGACAAAGGAACCAATAAGTTGGTTATACTTGGTATCATCTACTGGGTTTGATCCAGAATCTTACTCATGTATTTTGTTAAAACTTAGAAACCATGGGAGTAGCCATGGATTTGCAATCCATCATACCAAACATTCACAACACACCAATTGTGTGTGTGTTTTTTTTAGAGGAAAAATGCCATCTTTCCTTTGGAAAAATTCAAGAAAGTAGTGCATAAGACTCAAGTCTTCAAACTAAAAAGTGAGCTTCCTCTTGCACTGAACTATCTGTTGTTCCTCTCTATTAAGGAAAAAAAATAAACATAGAGAACCAATATCAATGGTTGGTTCTTCATAATATTGAAGTATAGGTTTGGGTCAGCTTCTCTCTTAGAGAAACTCAATCTCTGAAGATAGATATTAATCCTCAAATACCAATATCTCGAGGCTTTCTTAATACCACAAGTATTACTTCAGGTTACAAACATGGGACTCCTTCTAATGAACTACAAACCCCTCAGTTTGATGTATGTAAACCTCTTCCTCAACCTCACTATTGAGGAAGGAAGTATTCACATCTATCTCGTGAAGCTTCCATCCTAGAACATATGCAAGTGAGATCATAGCTTGAACAATGGTGTACTTGACCACAGGATCGAATGTCTTATCATATTCTATGCCTTCTTTCTGAGAGAAACCTCAAGCAATGAATCTAGATTAATACTTTTCAATACTGCCATCAACAGTATACTTGAACTTATAAATGCATATAGAAGTTACTGTGGACTTCATTTCGGGTTTAGGAATAACTTCCTAACCATAATTCTTTATAATATATTTGTATTCCTCTATCATTGCATGTTTTCATACATGCTGCTTAGCAATTTATTCATAGGTGGAAGGTTTTGAATCACTAATGTGACTCCTCTGTGTAACATACATTGAATATCTATCAGGTTGCTTTCGCTCTCTATATGAACCTAATAGTGCTCCATGCCTCTCTGCATCCTGTAGAATATATCGACAGCATGTAGATCTCCTCGTAGCAAGAGGTTCATCAACGAATTCTATTGGTTCTTCAAGAGCTAGCAAGTTTGAGGAAAGTTCTGGATTCTCCCTCTCAACATCTGAATGGGGAGAAGTAAAATTTGGGTCCTCCATCATGGGAGTCTCATTCTCCTCCATATATGTATCATACTGAAGCTCTTTCGATCGCTTGAATGCAATCTCTTCATGGAATGTCACATATCGAATTGTTTCAATGTGTCTTTCACCTAACACATATAATCTGAAATTTTTGGATGATTCACTATAACCAATAAGGGTTCCCTTTTTTTACGAATGGGTCCATCATTGTCCTATTCTCTTGTGGGACCTGTCATTGAAATGACTCCACATTCAATACTTGTCATTTTCCGCTTGTAGGTCATAGCATATGGACTTTCCCTACAAGCCAAATTTAGTCAAGTCATTAGCAACCTTGCATAATCTAATCATTTTAATACAAAGCAAAATATCTCACACGGTCATGCAAACATTTTAACCAATGATTGAACACGAACTCTATCCATATCTCATGGAATGTTATGCAACACTACATTATACTTACTTAATCATAACATGTACTATATGAGATTTGTTATTCACAATAAAAGAAAACTATATTATTAACTTGATGCCATCGTTTGACTTGAGTCCTTCTTCTCATATAGGTTTGTCAGTGTATCAAAACATTCTTTTGTGGTCTTGAAAGGAGTAATCATGGGCATCAAGTTGTCCTTTACCGAATCATAGATTATTCGTTTGACTTTATCTTGGTTCTTCATGATGTTGATGTGCCTTCCATTAGATGTAGTCTCCTCCACCACAATGGATACGTAGACATCCAAGTCATGTTCTTCCAAGATGTTCAGAACCCTGTCCTTCCAAGTGTTGAAATTCTAAGTGCCCTCAAGACAAAATTTTGGTCTTACTAAGATTGATTCCATTGTATTCAAGTATTGTGATCAACTCTTAAGGATCTACGTAGACTCAAGTTTACTTGAAAATACTTAGCTCCTTCATTCCCTAAGCTTTGATACCGTTGTTGA
Organism: Pseudotsuga menziesii; assembly: GCA_001517045.1. Classification (NCBI taxonomy): domain Eukaryota; kingdom Viridiplantae; phylum Streptophyta; class Pinopsida; order Pinales; family Pinaceae; genus Pseudotsuga; species Pseudotsuga menziesii. The sequence goes on along the minus strand of LPNX010057349.1, from coordinate 82,137 downwards.
TTTTTGTGCAAATATGTTGATCTTTGATCTTTAAAACTTTGATTGCAGAAATATAGATCACTTTGAAATAAATTGAACAATCACATAAGCATCCACACATAACACGTGACATATACCTTGAGGAAAACCCTCAAAATTATGAGAATGAAAAACCCCAACAAATATTCAAAGTGTAATTATGATAGATAGCAAAAAATGTCTTTTAAAACAACAAATTGCTTTTGGCACCTCATGTACTAGATAAGATAGAATGGACACCCCGAGGTGTAGATACTGAGCAATAAAGAAGAGAGGTCAACCGTATGAACTTTGCATTGTGTACAACACATTAATAACTTTCCAAATCCAATGCCATGCAAGAAATAGTGAATCACTACATGGCAAATTAGCCTTGCATGCAGAAATAACAAATTGCCTTTTTGGAGAATTGAGTCATGCTTCGATTTCTTCAATCCTACATAACATAATGCGTAATGCCTTTCTTCTTTGACATTAAATAATGCTATATTGACTTCGAGTGAGATCGCCTCATAACTGGATGTAGGATCACGTAGTTAGTATGCTAACTTAAGTTTCATCATGCAATAGTTGTAACTCAAGTGTCATTACTTAAGCATCGTCTTTTAGTTTAACTGAAGTGTCATCATGCAAAACATTTTAGTTAACTAGTTTCTTTTGAGTAACAGTTTAGTTAACTATTATTAACTGAAATCATGTTGATTGATGTTACTGAAGTGATAGTTGTGAGTTTTCATTTAATTAACTAATGCATATAGTATTACTTTAATTGAAGTTTTAAGTGAGGCATGCATTGTTACTTTAATTGAAGCTTTAACTGATGCATACATTGTTATTTTAACTGAAGCTTTAACAATTCAAGTTCATTTTAGTCAACTGAAGTCTTCACATGAGCAATTCGAATTCTATTTGTTCTATATGCATTAACTTTAATTTATCTATCATATCAGATTATATTAAGAAAATTTGTACAATGTCGTGATCATATTATATTACTCTGAGACCAAGTGATCCTATGCTAAAGTAATTCACTCTAGAGGTGGTCAGTCTCTAGAGGATACTTAATAGCTTTATCTATCTCTAATGACCATGGTTAGTAATACATCACATAACATTAATGCTTTGATGTATGCAAAGCATCACATCTACATTGGAGGTCCATCTCAACACGTGATGTGACTTGACACACAAGTCTTTATCATGGTCCAACAAGATTATACAACATCATCACTTTGACATATCAAAGCATTTACCTCAACACATGAGGAATAACCTTTTACATTGAAGGCTTAATCATTCTTGAGTCCAAACCAAGAATTCTACATAATTAATAAATAATAATAATATAAAAGATAATATAAATCAATTAATAAAAATATAAGATAAAAAAATAAAAAAATAAAAAAATTAATATATTATTTTAAAGAGTCGTAAGTCATTACTCTTGATTCCAAAGAGAATATACAACTTGGGACCTTCTCCTCAGGCCTGGAATTTGACGTTCTGTAGGACGTTTTTTTCTCTGTTGGAACGTAGTTGACAGCCAATCAGAAAATTAAAACGTCAACAATGACGGGCATAAAAATATTGAAACCGTCTATTTGACATCTACAGAATTAAACCTCCCGTCATAAATTTTAATAGTGATTTGATGGAATACTTGTTAGAGTATAGCCTATGCTAGTTACTAGGCATGGCATCGGCCCGGGCATGAATTGCTGTCCAGCTGCTTCGTACCCTGCGAAGTTTCAATGTCCTTGTGGGTGGAGTTAATGCTCTCTCAGATTTCTTTTCCATTTCTTTGAATAATCCGGCCTCCATTCCCGTGACTCAACTACCTACTCTGGTGTTCTCTGGATGAAGCGGCTGTTCACATCGAGATAATGTATCAGGGTAATCTAATCGAGATAATGCATCAGGGTAATCCAAGGATTGTTAAGAGGCTGGAAGAGGCCAGGAGGATGATCTTGTATTCCATTATAGTTTTACCTTTCACGGAAATATTCTATTCTTCCTGCTAAAAGGGACATCAATACTCTTCTGCGCATCCATTGAATCGATTCCCGTTGTTCTACTTCTAACTGCAGTCCAGGTAAATTGGAACATTTGTTTTTCGGATGATGCCTAGTTTTGAATGTTTCTTCTTCGATCTATGAGCTAAACTCTGTTTATTTCCAACAAATTTGAGTCGGAAGGAGTCTTTCTGTGACCGTTAAGCAAGTTATGTATAATATTTGATTATTTAGGCATATTACCGTTTCTGTCAGTAATAGGAACATTGGAAGTTCTGTCTACAATATTTGAGTTAAACTATGAGTCTAGAAGCTTTGTAAAAGAGAACCATTTTACCATTTGTATCTTCGACCGAGCTGGAAATTATGTTTTCTTCATCTTTCCGGTCGAGTTGTATATTATGTTTTCTTCATCTTTCCTCGGGAATCATTTTCCAACGGTGCAATTATTTTCTGCGTACAACCTCTGTATCCCCATGCCATCATATTGTTCAACAACGCCAAGGAAAAACTGGAAATGAACTAAAAAATTAATGAAAGCTGATTTTTCTCCACATCTGGAAAATCTGCTGGAAAATCCTATTCTTCAGGCAATTAATATAAATATATCAAGTCCTTTTTTCCACCAGATTATTCCGACTTGGATTCTTCTCTACTGAAAACCTCTTTCCTTCTCTTCTGGTTCAATCTACTTTTTCCATTTGGAAGATATATTCGTAACACTCTCAAGTTCCGTCTCTTAGCGGCGATTTTGGCTCTTTACTTTGAATGCGGAAATGGCTCCTTGTGTCTCTCGGCCACAGTCCCGAGTGCTGAGTCTCAGCAAGAATGTCTGGCCTGTGTTGTCTCTGCCTGCGTGCCGTTTAACTTTTCTAACAACTTTCTGAGGCACCAATTTTGTCTTGCAGTTCTATCTCACGTGCCTGTCCCAGTCCCCGACCCTTCATTCTTTATACGCTTTCAAATTCTCCCAATTCAAGTCATATTGCAGTGCTGCAGCCTCATCTCTTATCCGCCATGGCTGACTCGACTCCAACCTTCATACCCCATCTGACTTTTAACTTCGGATATGGTATGACTGTGATTAGATCACATGATCAAATGATCTATATGCCACTTTACTACTTCTTGATATGGTAGTTCTAGAAGATTGTTAGTTCTAGAAAGATTGTTAGAAACCAATGATGTCATATTTTGAGAGTAGGATCCCTAGGATAAAATTTGCTTGTTGTGTTGTTGCATATTTTGAGAGTAGTAAATTTTTATGAAAGTTTTTTATTACACTTAAGTATAATAAAAAAAAATATTTGATAGGCATAAAAAAAATATTTGACAGGCACCAAATTGCCTGGACGTAAAATGACAGGCACCAAAAACTCTAAAACGTCACCAAATTTTCAGATGACAGGCACTGGAAATTTGAAATTCCAGGCCTGCTTCTCCTCATTATTATGACCCAAAAATGGGATATATATGTTTCACCAAGGTATATTAATCTATCCGTACAAGAGCAATTTGTTTTTAATATATATTTTTTATAGTTTGATATGTAATATATTAAACAAATTTAATGGAATTTTTAAAAACACATTTTTTCAATTGTTGATTGGTCGAAGGTTGTTGACGTTCTTCTCTGGTTTCCCTTCCCTGCGAACCAGCAGTGTGCTGACATCCGCATGAAAACTTGGGAAGATAAATTTAAATATTGGGAGTCTGGACATACAGGGTGCATGCTCCAAGGCTGACCTACCCAAAATTCAGCATTTAATTTGTAGCTTTGCCACTTTTCTTTCCCATGCTCACACACCAAGCGTGATGAGCATTCATGAATCCATTCATTTTTTCTACTCTCACAGGAAAACCAGAATGCAACTCTGAATTATCCCCTGCACGAAGCTTAATTTCAATCACTCGAGGTCAGCTTTATTTCGCATGGGTTGAGTTGGACGTACGTTTACTTCGCATGGTTTGAGTTTGACGTGATGGATGCTAGCTTCTTGTGGTTACCCTAGCGAGGCTTGGGGAGCATAAGTATTATTGCTAATCAATCTTTAGATTTTCTTTTCTATAGTTCATTCTCAAGGGTTTGGTAACTCTTTTCCATTTTAATGGCAGTCTCGTCCCCGTGTAATTCTTTTGTGTGCGATTTCCTTCGTGGATGAGAATCACAAGAAAACAAACAGTATTTTTTGTATTGATGTTGTAGTCATTTACAAGAAACAATAGGTGGACGTTAGTATTTATTCAACTGTTCAAGTTAGCGGGATCTTATTAGCTTTGTCTACATTTCAGAGAGCAGAGCTGAGTGGTTTTACTCTGTAATTTGCATGAATTTATTTTGTGCTTGAAATGCGTGTTAATCCTACTTTTTATCCTTTTGTTTTGATAACCCTACTACAACATTTTTTAAATGCAAAGATGCAAATGGCTAATCCACCATTTATCTATGAAGTGGCCCTTTTGGAGTGAACTGTAAGAGATGCATAAGGCTAATCCACCATTGATCTATGAAGTGGCCCTTTTGGAGTGAACTAGATTATTTAATATCAGTCGATGCATATTTTCCAAGTCCTTCGCCACCTTCCCACTCTGACTATCTCATTTAATACAGGGAAGTGATGGAAGATTAGATTTTTTCTCTTTTGGTAGAGCTTTCTTGAAACTTTTGGGTTTCAATCCTATTCTGGTAATGTTTCTCTGCAAGATTTGATATTTTCTCAGCTCTCAAATCAGTTGGTTGACATTTTCCCAAGTATCTGGTGGCTCGAGGTCCTGAGAAAGTCGACGTCATGTACCGTTCCTACTTTACAACTGTCAGCTTAGCTTGAAATCGGGTACCTATAATGGCATAGACGTTTATCTACTTCATGAGTATTCGAGTTTAATTTTTTGTTGTCAACCTTAACTATCTCCCCTTCATTCCAACTTTCATCATTGTATAAGAAGGCTGTCAGGGTTTTGTGGGTCAATTTACAGTGTTAATTGGTTGTTTGCATTTCAACTCTCTCATTGTTGGTGTGAAGTATTTCTTTGATAAAATCCATATGGTTCAAAGCTCAATATACCTATTATGTTGAAGGTTCTTATGAAATTGTAAGACCTTTTACCAGTACTACTTTGATACAACTTTTATGGCACATGATAGTTCCGACTTGAAATGCAATATTTTGTTTTATTCTCAGAATATTTTCAACCAAAGATTTACATCGAAGTTTATTGAACCTCTTATCATTATTTCATAGTGATTACAGTATTGTTATCCCGCCAGAATTGCATTTCTGAGTTGACAATGGTTTATGATTATGGAAAATTGGACAATGTTGTCAAATTTGTACAGAAATACAATGTCAATATTTGATTAATGAATTTCCTCATTTCATGTTATTTCTTATGACATGTTGAGATAACAAATAGTAGGGTCATCTCCTATTTGATTTTTGAATGATTTGCTTGACTATTTTGAAGTGATAAGTTGGTATTTTTTGAGCTGGCTCGAGAACATTGAAGAGTTTTGACTACCCGTTGGAAAAAATTGAAGCATTGTTCTTAGAATGAGTTGGGTTCATTGATTTATGATTATAAATGCTTCAATTAATATCTCCTTGTTCTTATTATGTAAGGATGGAGATTAATGGCTAATAGTTGATACTCCAGTTGTTTATATTGTTTGCAGTACTTAAAGGAAATGATGTTTTTGAACAACGTGATTCCAGGAACTCTTATAAATTTTTATAAAGTACGGTCTGTATCGTTACTAAATCCTGGACCAAATGAGTTAGATCTGCAAGTCATACGATCGTAATTCACCAGGATGACATCCTAGTGGTATGAGGGTGAATCATAGGACAACATATCAACTTGAATAATTTCTAAGGAACCAATAACATGTGCATCTGTGGCAATGATATAGAGGCACATTGTAGCTTCAGCATCTCTTACAAAAACAAATAGATATGTGTAGGCCCCTTTCCTGGCATTTGTATGTAACCATGGTGATCTCCAGCTAAGACAGGTGTTCCCTTAACTGAAACATCAAATATTGGGGTGTGTTTCCTACTATCATAATTGTCATACACAAAAAATTTCGTTATGCAATATTGGCCTTCAGGTACATTGACTATATAACAATTCCTTTTCCCCATTGCAATAGGGAAAAATCACAATGTTCTCTCTTGTTCTTGTTCAAAATTGTGAGGTTCTGAAACAAGCCTCAGTGCACCTCCAATATGGAATCTATTTGACATCCACAATTGCTTGATCTGACTTGTGAAACTTTTGTATCCGTCACAATCAATGTTAAACCAGTGTCTGCATGATTTCCAAGTAGAAGTTCCATTTAATAGTTCTGTAAGAATGTCAAGTAGCATTTAGTCCAAAATATTTCTCCTAGTTCCCCCCTCTACTTGAAGCAATCTAAGCACTACAAGATTCCCACTTTTAACTACTACCTTGAACCATCACAAATATTGATGCAGATAACCTGTCTACAATAATATGATGGTTAGTTCAACATAATCATCGATAAGAATACACCCTGAAAATCAATGGTAACTAAACCGTTGATGGATTTTATGCAAAAGTTAAAAATTGTTTTAGTGTCACAGGGTGCCGATATTTATTTACTCAAAATAGAGACGAATACTGAAGTGTAGTATTGTTAAAGAAAGTTTACATACTAATAATACTGCAATCAAAACAAGGAAATGTTTTCCACATATTTTATGTTAATTGTATTTCAATTACAGTGCTACAACTGTGGGCATTAATGCCCATATCATGAATATTTTATGCTTTGTTTCATTAAATTAATTCATACTAGAAGTCTTCAAATGACAACTATGAATCAAATGCACTTTATATCCTCTGTTTTGAAATAAAAAATTAAACCAATGCTTCGCACAACATGACCTGGGCAGATCTTGTTTGTGTAAGTGTTGGAAATTTAGAGTAACAGAACGGGAATGTAAGTGCAACTACAGATATTGATTGTGAAGTACTGGAACACATAAATACTAGAATCAGAGTGTTGGAACACATCTAAGTGCCAGAATGAGAGTGTAAAGTGAAATCACAGAAATGATATGGAAAGAGTTTGATAATGGAAGTGATATAAGATCAAATCATACTCTACTGCATCCTACTTAAATCTGCAAATGAAGATACTCTGCCAATCGAAATTGTCGAAACTGAAATTGAACACAATCATGAAGTCAAATAAAATAAAATGAAATGTAAACTAATAACTAAAATCCAAGGCATTATTAGATCAAGGGGCCCTTCCCATCCTGGATAACGCACATGTAGAAATGAACTCAGATCACAAAGATGCCCAGAACATCAACAACCAATCAATTTTCCATTAAGCAAATAGGATTTATAGTGACAAATTGATATTTAGCTTCGTATGCAAATTTGAAATTGATCAATCTATTGGTAATCTCTCCACATGCCTATGGGACTTTATTTATACACTAGAGGTCGAAAACAACTTGATCCTATACGTCAATTGATTTTAACAACTGTAATATACGTCAATTATGTTTCCTGAAAATCCGGGATTTTTTCCACAGATTCTTGTCAAATAGCCACAATTATCTCTCAGTCTGTTTCGAAATTTGAGAACAACCCTCCATTGGGCTAAACCATACCATTTGTGAAATGGGTTTTGAACTATTTCAACATATTCTTCATGGTTTGTTTTGAAATCAACCCGAAATCAACTTCCCGGAATAATGACATGAACCATAATTTGATGAGATTTTTAATCATGAGTTGGCAAACCACCTATGCAAGATGGATGAGGTAGATGGACACCTCACCATCTAGAAGCATCTATATGACATCTCCAAGTGGCAGAATTGAATTTGAAAATGTGAAAATACATTAATCATGGATTGATGAAAAATTGGTGCAGGAAGCATCTATATGACATCTCCAAGTGGCAGAATTGAATTTGAAAATGTGAAAATACATTAATCATGGATTTATGAAAAATTGGTGCGGGAAGCATCTATATGACATCTCCAAGTGGCAGAATTGAATTTGAAAATGTGAAAATACATTAATCAAAGTGGCAGAATTGAATTTGAAAATGTGAAAATACATTAATCATGGATTGATGAAAAAATTGGTGCAGGAATTGTCGGTAGAGGAACTGCTATTGGTATAAGAACATTTTTCTTGGCCACAAAAACACATTATTAAATCCTTATTGATAAAACCATGATAAATACAACTTCAATCATTAAAAAGACAAGAAAATCATAATAATTAACCACTAGGTAGAATAAATGGATTTAAACGTAAGTGACAGAATAATGGTGCTGGAATGCATTAAAAGTGAAGGAACATGGCATGTGAATAGGGATTTTTATGATAGAAAACATGACATATTTGGAGCCCAACAAATCATATGTGGCCACAATGATGTACCTCAAGATATCAAAGCATACTTATTGGAATCATGATAAGGAGTTAGTAGTAAAGTGGCAGTAAAACATGTTAAAATTAACAATTAAGCTGGAAGGACACCAGAAGAAGATCAAAGGAAGAACTGAGGGCCCAACAATTTTATGTTTTTTCATCAATCAGTGTCTCCTTTTAGTCATGGTAATTTTAGATAGCAGAATTTTGTAATTGTCAATATTGGAGTCCTTTTAGTCGTGGTAATTTTAGACAGCAAAATTTTGTAATTGTCAATACTGGACTCCTTTTAGTCGTGGTAATTTTAGATAGCAGAATTTTGTAATTGTCAATACTGGAACACAGTTACAAACTTACAAGAGAACATTAGTATATTAATTTTGGCATGGAGGATCTCTTGAAATTCCATATATGTCATAGAAATTTTATCAATGTAGTACAAATGTTATCTGATTCACATGCAAGGGTCAAATTGTTTAAAATTCAAACTTGACTCACATCGATGTCATGGTTTCCTGATGACAATGTGCTATCGTATATAGTATATACTCTAGATGGTGAAAATATTGTTCTTTCACCAACATGAAAACAAGTCCTCCATATACAGTCATTAATAAAAACACGAGGTGTATTTCCTTTAGTGCGAGTGAACCTCAATGGCAATTATGTGAAAAACTAAAACATATTTTCAAAAGATAAAGTTTTAAATAACAGACATCGACAATTCAATTGCTTTAAGATTTGCACCTAGGCACTACCACAGCTACTTTTATTTCAGAAGTTTTGGTAAGCAAACATGTACTTCCAGACCCTTGAAATAAGCTCCAAACCCTTTCATCCCAAGAACTAGTATCTTAGTAAAGGAAAGCTAAATGACTCATAAGAGAAGTATTCTCCAGAGAACAATATGCCAAATAGTTGAGAAATGCCATTCTGGGACTCTCTCTAAAGCTTCATTTACGACAAGCAGTTCTGCAAGTAATTGATTGTAACATGCTACAGGAATCCAAGAGATATACGTTTGCATGGCTACCAAGATTTCGATTTCGAACTGATGAAGGTTAACGCTCAAACATAACAGATTCTTGAAACAATATATAAGCAAAGGGTTCTTGAAACATAACATATTCTTGGAAAGGATTCTTTGCTACTGCCATTGTTGTTGCGCTTCTCACAAAACTGGCCCTCAAACATGAAAGCAACGACAATATTAGTGTAATCATTATCAATTAAAGTCCAAATCTAAAACCTAACCCAACTCCAACCTAAAGACATGCAGAAACATAAGCAAAAATAAAAGCAACAAAAACATTTTAGGTTGGGAATTCGTCAGTAAATGAACTTTTTATTCAAAGAAGTGATTATATAATATAAATCAAGTGTTTATTAAAATTTAATTAGTAAATGAACTTTTTTATTTAATGAAGTGATTATATTATGGAAAAAATTTCATAAAACATATATAATAATATATAACTTTAATATATTAAATAAATATCTTAGATAGAATAGGCTCCAGTGAAATAAATGTAACATACCAAATTTCTGCTTTACTATTTTCGTAAAAGTGGGGTATAAAAAAAAATTTCTTAAACTTTTTTCAACTAACCCAGATTATTAGTAACAATGATTGGTTGGACTTATTACTATATAATAACTATAGATCCATACACATTAGAATGATAATCTATTATACCATCTCAAGCCAATACATAATCAACTTCATATATTCACAAATTATAACTTAGTATCATATAGTAGTTAAATTCATGCTTCATCATCTATACATTAAAGAATTAATTGTTTTCAATACCATGATATTATTTTCTTTACAAGGTATTAATCTTTTCCTTATAGAATAGAATGTGAAACTCAAGGTGCAAGACCACTTAAATTGTACTCATGCATGTTATCACTGAAATGTATGCTTGTTGTGTATAAAGTCTTAACACATATTTAGATGAAGAGGCAGACAATTCACAAGTATTTCTATGATTAAATGCCCCATAAAAGCAAGATATTTATGTAACATAGTTCGCATTGTATATGTAATTAAAGAAGAGACTTTCTATTAGAAAGACATGGTTGAGAACATTAATTTGAGTCAATTTGTAGAAATAACCACATGAGGTAAAATGCAAGAGAGAAACATCAATATACGCGGTTCACCCCAACTAGAGGCTATCTCTAATCTTTTCTTATTTTATTCTTCAAATAAGATGACAATTCTGCAAAACATCTGCCACAATCTATTTTTCCTTTTTCCACAAGGTCTATTTCATGGAAAACGTTTTCAAATTACTATCCACCCTTTTTGCAAGGCCTTCCTTTATTCATAAACAAATCCAACTATATTAATCCAACCTATTCTTAGGTCAATTATTAAATATAAAAACTATATAAAAATTAATTATAAATATAAATCTACCAAAATTACTACCCCAATTCTTAATAATGATTCCCATCCTTAAAAGAATGGAAAAAGCCGTACTTTACAAAGTTAAACAGTATTAATGACTAACTTCTCTTTGGTCCAAGAGAAAGATCCAATATTACATTTAGACTCCACGTTTTCTTAATTATACATAAAAGTTTGTGCTTATTAACACTACATTTAGAGCTTGAGCTCTGTAATAAAATTTTGGTAAGATTAGCCTTTGAAACACATTCAAACCAGGGATCGAAGTTCCACATGGAAGTTTCCCTACCTTCTCGACAATAATTAAAATACGAATGGGTTGATAAAACGGTTATTGTATGATAGAGAAAACAGAATTTTTATATATGGTATGATAGAGAAAACAGTCGTTTGGGCTTAACTGAGCAGGCATGTAAAACATTCGGCTGATTGATTGATGGATTATGCATTAATTTTCATTTACACCATGTATTTTTCATGGTTTATCCATATGGTAGAATAAGTATTATAAGTATTATAGTTTAACATAATCAAAGTGAATATTTCAATCAAGTCAGATGCCAAACGTTATGGTTGGAATTTTTGGGTGTGTCTTTTTGACTAACTCATTTGTAGGGAGATTGAATTAGGGTGGGTTTTGAGCTAGCAAGATTTGACAAAAAAACAACAAACCTATGAATAGAGATTAAATAAATGATTAGAATTTTATTAAAGTTGGTAATGAATTATTTTAAATTAATGAAAATTTTTAGAAGTGAAATTTAGTCATGCACTAATTTTATAGTTGTTTTTTCAAAATAAAATTGGTTAATTTTTATTTTTGTTTCCAAATTGGTTGACCAAAATCCCCAAAATTGTTTAAAAACTATAAAAATTCTTAAAATTTTGAATATTTATATTAAAAATGACCAAACATTTTATTGCTTGAAATTTAAAAATCAATTTAAAAAAAAAATATCCTCCTTAAAACTTTCCCATTTTAAATGAGATTTTTCAAATATAAACTGAGATTAAATTTGTGAAAAGCGTAATAATTATTATCATTAAATTTAATTTATTAATTCTTTTATATTTAAAAATTATAATAGTTTTAATTGTTTGATTAACACAAATTTAAATTAGGTTAGGTTAATTTTTATTTTTGTTAAAAATTTAAAATTTATTTAAGATGTGAATATTTATTTATTTTATAGTTCAAAACATTTCATTCTTTTGAATGTGAGCTATGTAACTTTGATGTCCCAAGTTAAAAAACTCCTTTTAATATAAACTATGTAACAAATAAACATTTTTATATCACATTATTTATAACTAGCCCTACTTGAAACTTTACTAGATAATTCTGAGAAAATTAAAAATTTGGATATATTGAATCCAATTTTAAAAATAACAAACTTCTTCAATCATTACTTTGTATGCTAATATTAATCTAAGTATTTAATATAGTATGTCATTATGTGGTTGCTAGATTAACTTGAATGCAAACTATAGATTACTAAAGAGCTATTATAGGATCATTACAGTGTAATGAGATGTATTTTGCTTATACATTTTTAAACATATGTTTATTGTAATGAGATCATTGAGGACACATTCATTCTTAAACATGTGCTTTTTTTTAGTGCATTTGCATTTTTCTTTGGTGTTGCATTCATTTACTTAGTTTTGTATTAAGTCATTTACATATATTTTTAGCAATGACTTATACCCTCTTGCAATTAGTTCACATAAGGGACATTGCCACCTCGTGGCTCTTGTACATACACACACACACACACACTAGGGATACCTGTCTCATGAACATAGAGGAGATAGAGTTGGAGTAGGTCATTGGGGATAGAACAACAATAAACCTTGGGCCGCTGCCAACCTTCATGTTAGATGTGAGAATGATTTACCCAATGACATGATCACAACAAAGTCTTAAAAAAGAAAACGCCCACCTACAAACCAATACTATAGTCCCCGCAATAAATAAAACCTGAACTTATATATATATATATATATCAGGTCGTTGGTTGAGTTCCTCTAGTCGACCGATAAGAAAGGGGGAGCGAGATACCACCTTTCAATGGTCCCTGAACTAAACTCTCAATACTCTTATCATAAGGTGAATGAGACCATATCAATACTCTCATCATACGAGGAATGGGATGTGGATCCACAATATTCCAGTGAAGCCCATATTATTCTTTACAGGGTCAGACCCCACTCTCGCATTCCTCAGGTTGAGCCAACCCATATTGCAGGACAATGCCATTTGGTGAGATCGAGGTCCAGCCAGATGCAGCCCCTTAGAATGAATGAAATATTTTAACGTCCACGAGGCTAAGAATAGCCTATGGGACATACCAACTCGCACGCTATTTTTCGCAATTGAAACCTTTGTTTGTTCAACTTCATGATGAGCGCCCCCAATGTTTCCACAGTCCCTACGTTAAATAAATCATCCCAAGATTTATCCACCAAGAAATTTGCGTGCCTGTCCCTATTGTCCTTAAAGGCTTCATACTCTAAAATGAAGTGTTTTTCTGTCTCCACCTCACCAGCGGTGCAAAAAATACACACTCTTTCTGCCCAAGCTTCTTTTGGCCTTTTCCAACGCCCGGTCTCATAACGGAGTTGATGGGAATTAGTTCTTAATTGAGCAATGAGGATTTTGGCTTTCCAAGGTATATTGGCCCCTATGTACACCTTTTGATGCTGATCGTAGGTGGGGTTAAACTCTTCAATATAATACTTTCTCTTTCTCCCTAGCTCTTTATCCCAAGTTCGCTTGTGAAACTTATTGATAACAAAATCCTTTATTTCTTTACTATTCGTAGAGCATATGCTCAAGCACATATTCCACTTGCTAAGCCATTTAATATTTTTTCGCATCCAAGTCTTCTTTCTTTTGCACAATATGTCATTGAAGACAACCTTAGGCCATCTACCTTCTTCCATTTGGTCAACTCTTTTTAGATATCTTATGAGTCTCACCATAGCGATTGCTTCAATAGAAGTCACCCCCATTTCACTTAGCATGATTTCGTATGGCATTGAACTCTTAATTTTGAACTTTCTTGTGATCATGTGTTTTTGAATCTTTTCTATTTGCTTTCACTGTAAGTCAGAGGTACTGCTAGCCCAAACTTCACAACCATAGATAACAACCGGGATCACTAAGATCCCAAAAAGGGTTTGCATAGTTTTCCAGTCCCATAACTCTATCTCTCTGCACCTATTTTGGAAAGCATAAAACGCTTTCCAACCTCCCAAAGTTCTTTTTTTCCTGCAGCCTTCCCAACTCAAACTTTTGTTGAAGTCGATTCTAAGATACTTGTAATATTCCACTACTTCAATGGTATAGTCTTTGAAGTAGAACATATGTTGTTTATGTTTTCTTTTGCTAGAGAAAACTGCCATTTTCGTCTTGTTGGTATTTACTTGCATCCCAACTGTTATACAAAAGTGTTCAAGGGAAATCAAGTGCTCTTGCAAGCCAAGAGAAGACTTAGCAATCAAAATAAGTCCATCTGCATACAAAAGAAGCCTTATCACATACTCGTCCATGAGGACGCCATCCTCACCCTCTAATTTTAACCACTCTTCAAGTTTGTCAATATATAAGCCAAAAAGGGTAGGGGATAATGGGAACCCTTGCTTGATCCCAATATCACTTCTGAAACTTTCAGAGATACCTTCTGATGTTCTGATTTTGACTTTGACCTCCTCATATAGCATGTGAACAGCTGCTCTAAGATGTATAGAAACCCTAAGTTCCTCCATTCTGTGCCATAGCTTATGCCTGGGAACCGTGTCAAAAGCTTTTTTGAAATCGACAAAGCAACAAAAGGCTTCCCCTTTTTTCTCCCACACTTTCTCAATGATGTGCCTTAAAGTAATATCATGGTCCACCATGGAATGATTAGGTCTAAAACCTGCTTGTCCTTTAGCATGCTTGTCCCTTTCTTCCACTCACTTTCTAATTCTATTTTCTAGCATGCTTCCAAATAGCTTTGTAAACAAGGGGTTTATCATTATGGTCCTATAATTGGAGGTATCATTGACATCCCTGCTCTTGAAAAGAGGAATTATGAGGCTAGGTGTCCAATCTATAGGGAATCCCTGCTAAATGATGTTGTTGAAGATTCCTGTAATGTGAGGTGCAAGAGTTTTTGAACCCCACTTTAGATATTCATCTTGAATTTCTACTAAATCTTTGGCTTTTCCAACACCCAACTTCTTAATACCCACCTCAATCTCTTGCACGGTGAAAAGATTAGAAATTGTGGCAGTGTTGACTAAGGGGGGAGGGGGTTCAACCTTAGGATTCCGCTCATAGAGTTTCCTTGCATATTCAAGCCACTGGTCCGCTGTAATCTTGTTTTCAGTTTGCTTGTTGCTCGCTTGAAGTTCCTTCCAAAATAGTTTCGGGTTGTTTTTCCCAAGGAAGATTAGCTCTTCCCTCCTTGAGACCATGAAACCAATTTTTTTCTTTCTTATAATCTGCTTGTAGCTTTTTAGGTCTCTTTCTTTCCAATTTGACTCTCTCCACCTTCTCCTTTCTCTTTTGCACTCCTCATCGAATCAAGCATTAACAGGAAAGCAGTTTGTTTCCCGTTTCCTATTCTTTGCTCTTTTCCATTTTATGAGTACCCCTTGAATTAAATTAGTTAGCTGTTGATTATTAAGGCCTTGGGATAGAGCTTCCTTCCTCTTACAAAGTCTCTCTAATGCCTTCCTAAAGACATTATGGTTCTCTTGAGTCAAACTAATTCTACCCTTTGCAAAAGGTTGTTGAATGTGCTGCTTTTTTGTCCCCGGCTATTGCTTATCAGTCCAAGAAAGACTTAGATAGATCGGTTTGTGATCAGATTTTAAATCCTAGAGTTGTTCTCCAATTATAAATTCCTCCATTTACTCACATATTCCATGTGAACAAATTGCATAATCCACCACACTTGCTCCATTGTAGGTATGACAAGTGAAATTACCAGAGTTTGTCTATCTAGGCAAACCATTGCAGATTACTAAATTGAAAGTTCCGCATAAGGTAAGAAACTGTTCTCCAAAGAAATTGTAGCTTTTGTTGTCTTTTGAAATTCTTGTCCATTGATGATTTCTTTCATCTGTAAGCCAAATAGGATTGCAATCTTCCCTTTGACAAAGAATGTTAGCTTGCTCACTTGCGGTCCTGGCATTGAAATCTCCTACTAGAAGGATTTCACCTACTTGAGAATACTTTGCAATATCATTTTTTAATGCTTCAAAAGGGTCTTTATGGTTGAGCCCCCTCTGTTTGTAAATTTTTGAAACTTGTGGGGAAAAGTAGCATGCTGCAATTCTGATGTCATTTCCATTTTCTGATATTTTAAACCATATAAATTGTTTATTTGGGTCTTCTTTTTCTAGTTGAATGCTATGATCTACTTTTTTCTTCACTAAGACCATGATACCACCGTGACCTTTTCCATTCTCTGCTGCCTTGTTCCATACTTCCAACTTCATATATTTTTCAAAAAGGGGTGTCTTGCACCCTTCATGTTCATGTGTTTCCATGAGACATATTATGTCCCTATCTTCTGCAATAGGTCCTAACCTAGGTCCACGCCTCCATGGGTATCCTCTGTAGTTACAACATACTAAGCTTAAGGGAACCTGGGTAGACCTTGATTGCTATTTTCTTTGGCATACAAGGCTCAAAGTTGAGTCTACACCTCTATTTTCCCATCCTGGCCTTGCTACGATATTTTTGACTAATGAATTTCCTATCACTTCTTGATTATTGTTTTGTTGTCTTGATTTAGAAGGAGGACCAAAAACAGCAATAACAGCTTTGCCTTTGTATAACCATGCTCTTTTTCCCTCGTCTCTTGCCGCTCTGACCTTTGACAATTCTTTTTTTCTTTCCTCTTGCTGCATGATAGTTAAGTCTTCCTCTAGAAAAAAGCGAGAGCTCTTTAAAAGATGTTTCTTAGCTAGAAGAGTTACCTTGTCACGTGCACTTTCCATGATTATTTTTATGGGCCTAGCTCTCTCATCATTGGGTTTACCCACTCTCCATGCTTGGCAAATTTGGCCTTGCCAATTCAACTTGTCTTTTAGAAAGTCGCTTGCAAGCTCCGGGGTACATTCGTTCTTGCCATACTCTCTGACACCTTTAATTGTTATGTTTGTTGCTCTGGCTTGCCTTTCTTTGGTTTCGTTTCCTTGTTTGTTGTCTCCTTGGTTGCTTGCTTCTTTTTCCTTTTCTATATTAGCATGCTTTATAATAACTTGTGCCCACGTTTTGGGATTTTTGGTGGAACCTCCATTTTCTGCTTCTCTTACTTCCATTCACTAGTTATTTATTTGTTCTTTTGTTTTCCCTTCAACATTGGGTGTTTTATGATTCAACACCCCTCTCTCTTCCCCTATTGATTCTTTCATTCTTTTCCAGTCTGCCTTCATATCTTGCCATTCATTCTTGCCTACCAGAATAACTTCTTGCAATAATGCTGCTTACCCTTTTAAAACCTTGTTGCATCCTACTAAACGTTGATTTTCTATTGTTAACGGATGGATTTTAAGGTCCCTCTCATGCTCTTTGACTTCCAGAACCTCCACTCTCCTCTTGATATTGAGTAGCTCTTGTACATATAGATCAAATGACCAGGTGAGAGGTGTGGATGTGGGACTGTATAGGGTAGGATTAGTGTTGCTTTTACCCCTGTTGCTACCACATATTTTCCATAAATACTTGTTTGTCTGTTTGTTGGTCTTCCTTTGAAACTGTGTTCTCCTTGTATCCTCCCACTTTAGACGGGCAACTCTCTATTTTAAAATACACTGAAACTGTTTGGCATTAACCCAAACCCACTTCCCTGTTTTGCTCGAGAAGGCAATTTTCACTTGACCTAAGCTGTTAGTTATGGGTGATGCCAAGTGTGAATCTATTGTTTAAAAAAACAAAGGTGGTGGACAGTGCAGAACCGAATACCTGGGACCAAGAGATACTTGTTGTTTTTCTCTTGTCCTCTTGTCGTTTACCTGGGACCAAGAGAGACTTGTATTTTCTCAACTGAGTCTCTTTCGCGTTTACCTGCTTGTATGCCTGCTTGCCTTCCTGCTACCGCTGCTGTATTCCTTCCTTCACGCTGTCATTGCCTTCTACCTTCACGTAAGTTTCCTTACCTTGAAAACACACAGGTATTGTGTTAAGGGCATGGTTTGATCTAGATCATTTCTTGGGTTTCTATTTGGAGATTGCCATCGCTTTGCATTATGATGGTAATTCTGAGTCTTCGCTTCTATGAATTAGCCTTTAATCAAATGACATTTTTTGGTTTCCACATAGCTCATTATATATGAGATCGAAGTTCCAAATATTCCATGGGATCCTTTGTGAATGGACGTAGGTATAAAGAAAAGCATTGGACAGTGAAGTTTTAAGTGTCTTACTTTTTAACCATATGTCTTTTGAGAATTTTAAAATCTTTTAGAGCTCATGCTTTATGAAGCTTAGAGAGCGAGTCGGGTAAAACTAAAGTGCTTTATGGCATATGACATATTTAATAAGCCATATTTAAATATTTTGTATTTCTGAAGAGATTAAGGTTTCAAAGAACATTAAGTTGTTGCAGGTTGTCTAAGTGTTTTTTCAATATTGATTATAATAACAATCACACAAGTTATGGAAATGATAATGCTTGTTGAAAGGATGGTAGAAATCACCAATAATATTGCCTTGTTGGCTTAGAATATTAACAATATCATTGATAGAAAACCATCTCCTCAACGTGCAAAATGTGAAGTGCCCATTTATGATGGTTCACGCAACCCTAAAGTTCTCCACAACTAGATTTTGGACATGGACTCTTGGTTCGAGTACAACAAGATCCTTGATATCGGAAAATTTTCATTTTCCAAGTTAAAGCTCATGGGTATTGCCAAAATTCTAGTTATCCAGAGTGCGACAGACAAAGATCGCATTAACACTTGGACTGAGCTCATGGAAGCACTCAACCTTTCCTTCCATCTCTAATTATAAACAAGACATGTACTAGATCAAGTGGCTTCATTTGTGTCAAGGGTTCAATATGCCGGTTCAAGAATACATCCATTAATTCAAGAGGTTGCATATTTTTCTTGGTATCATTGATTCAATTGAAACGTTGATGCTCAAATTCAAAAGTGGTCTACAAGAACATATGTACCAAGAAATAAAGTACATGGACATATCCACCATTAATTCCACATATAATCAAACATAGTTGGTTGAAGAGAAGCTTTTGGAACAATGCAAAATTCAATAATGTTCATCCTCCTCCAGTATTTCCAGAGAAACGTCATCAAATCCTACAACTCCTGCTACAATTAGATCATCATAATTCTCTCAATATTCTTCTTGTTATTCTTCTTATTCCCATGCTTCTCCTAACTTTTGTTAGTATTGTAAGAAACAAGGACATGCTAAGATTGATTGTTTCCAACTAAAGATGAAAATTCTAATTGTACAGTCTCCTTATAAGGAATATGATGTTTCTCTCATTTAGGTTTCTGGTGAAGAAACAATTTATGAAGAGTTAAGGTGAATCAATAAATCCTCCTTATTATAACACTCCACTCCCCCAAAATACTGAGATAGTCTGTTTATCACATATGCGCATCTCTCCCATGATTTCTCCATTGCTTGTATATTTGACAATGGCTCTCAAGAGAACTTGTTTTCCAAGTCCATTATCAATAAATTGCATGTTCCAATGGGCCCTCATCCCAATCCTTATGCACTCGGATGGAAGGCTCATGGTTCATCTACCTGGATCACACACACTTGCACTGTCTCATTAGAATTTGGTCCTAAATTTATGGATAGTCACTTGTGATGTGATTGGTATGGATTGTGATCTATTGCTTAACAAACCTTATTCGTTTGATCGAAAGGCCTAATATGATGCTCTTAACAATACTTACTCACTTCATAAAGGCATTGCTCAATATCGTATCCGCAGAACACTTGCACTGCCACATTATGTTGGTCCTACAACTAAGGAGCACTTGTTCACTTTTTTTTCTGACAACCTTATCCACAATATCTTTATGTTCAAAATGTGTATCCCTAGGTTCATTCAACAACTTTAGAGGACTCATGTACACCTCCTCATTCAAAATTTTCTTTTTTCTCTCACCAGTCTCTATTTCCTTAAGATACCACATCTGGATTCCCCTCTAAAAATTTCAAATTTATTTCACACTTGTTACGAAGTTGTCTATTTCCTTGGAAGTTCAAAATTGATGGTCTATCACATGAAGCTTCCCTTTTGGTTCATAGTGCTCTCCATCCAAATCATATGAAGCAATCTAAGCCGTCACAATTTCATCAACACATATCATGATGAATTTTTTTTTTAGAGTATTAACTTCCACCCATTGCATATCGGGCTCCTTGGATTTCTTAGTAGCAAACGCATCAACACTTTCCCTCTCTCTTGAAAACACTGGAGACCAATGCTTTTGTCACTGATAGGAATGGTAATGGTTCATAGTAATTTATTTTTTAGAATATGTTTTCATATGAGATATTAATCTCATAATTTTAATTGTATGGCATGCTTATTACTGTTATTATGGATTTGTTGCACATATCCTTTTAGGCTCCTATTCTCCAGGAGTACATGGGATTGTATCATATTCTCATGGAGATTTGGGATCTTATCCCTACTTCTTAGTTCTATTATTAGATTTAGTTGTTAGTTTATAGGATGTGGTGAGTTATTCTCTCCATGATTTTTTGACTTGGTTTTCTCCATGTAAAGCTATATAAGAATATGATTGTTTAATAAAAAAAGTAGTTAGATATTTGGTTTTCTTCACACATTTGTTGTAGAACTCTTCTCATGTTGTGGTTTTCCACATCATGGATGTCTCATACCCTAGCTTTGGGAGAAATTATAATTTGACAAAGTTCTCAGAATTGTGCCAGCTTAATACCATTAGATGCAGAGTGGCCACGTGAATTTTGAAAAGTGGTTATAACACAAAATCAAATAAGTATTAAGGAAGTTATCAAATCCATAATTGTCATTTAAAAAGGGCCACACCAAAATTTTTGCCACATGTCATTTTATTCTAGAATATTCCCTCATTTGACTAATTTGTCCCTCTTTTACCAAATCATCCCCTCTTCTACTGAGCCACCCTTCTCTTTTGAATTGTTTGAGTGTTTGTCAAAACCTCTCACATTACCTTTTTAATTTTTTACCTTGTCGAGAGGAAAGTAAATCGTTTCTAGTTGATTATAGACAAAAAATATTTTTTTAATGAAGAGGTAGCTAAGTCTTAAGTCATATATAAAGAGATTAACCCTCTCATTTTCATTATTGTTGTTTTCTTGAAGATTTTTTGTTGAATGTCAATTTAAAGGATTTGAAGAAAAAATTATTAGGATCTACTTTCTGTATGTGTGGCTCGTTTCATGCTTCATGCTTCATGTTGGAGGTAATATCGTAATAGCACTGCCCTTTATTTCCTTTATGATTGACCATTGAAAGGGTAGCCCTACCTAGTTGAGTGAACAATATAATGTGCTAATCTATATCATTATTATCATTGTTCTTGTTCTAGAAATGGAGTTGAATTTTATATCTTTACCTTAATTTGGATTATGTGATCTTGTATAGGAATATCCAACACTCAATTGCATTGAGTTTAGCCTAGAGTGAAATATTTCCCTTGGTGAATCTTCTAAGCAAGCCCCTTTTGGTAAATATTGAGTGACTACATTCCCTAAAAAAATTTTGGTACTAGTAACTTCCATTCAACCGCTAAAACTTAAAATATCTCAAAAAATCCTAAACCCCATTTTTTTACTAGAAATGGAGTTGATTTTTGTATCTTTACCTTAATTTATATTATGTGATCTTGTGTAGGCATATCCAACACATCAATTGGATTCAAGTTAGCCTAGAGTGAAATATTTTCCTTGGTGAATCTTGTAAGCAAGGTCATTTTGGTAAATATTGAGTTACTACATGGCCTAAAACGTTTTTGGAACTACTCTCTTCCATTCAACCATCAAAACGTAAAAAACCCATTTTTAAAGCTTTATCAAGGTGAAATCTACCAGTAACCTTAAAGAAAAATCATATTTAGATTTCACGATTACTTTAGATCTATATTTGCATCAAATATCTTTGGATTATATTTAATTAGAAATATGAAATTTAACCCTTAGAGTTCATTAGTTTATTTTCATATATCTTTATCACAAGTCTTGGGTTATTACAATGAGAGTAATGAGGTGCTCTGCAACTCAGTATGAGGGCCAATATGGAAAATATGTCGACATTTGTCATGTTATGATTACATAACATAATGTTCCAAAATAAAGTAATTAAAAAAATCATGTTGGCTCATAAATGATCAAAAATAAAAAGTAATTAAAACAATCATGTCGACTCATAAAATAAAAAAAATAAAACTAACATAGATCCATCTTAAACCCAGATCTTATAACCACCAAGAGGGATTCAATTTTTTGAGGTGTATTATTGTTATCTTAATTTTTTTACACATTAAGAAAAAGATTACACCTCAAGGAATTGGATCCCTCTTGGTGCTTAATAGATCTGGTTTTAAGATGGATCCATGTATTCCTAATGGTTCTAGGATCTTTTATTGGGTTATTTCATTAAATTATAATCCTAGAATTTACTTTCAAATTCTGTATTTTACAGTCATAATTTTCAGAATAAAATTTTCATAGTTGTTCTCACCACTCTAGTGGTTATCACCACTCATAAAAAGTGTTTTTTTACTTCTACTTCCTTCAGCTTAAATCACCTTATTTCTAATAATATCCAAATGCTTGAAATATTTAACGTGATTCATTCTTACATTGTTGCAATTACTTTATCTCAAGTGGTAATTAGTTTCATGCTTTGATTGGATCAAATAATCAAGTATTTGTTAATTCAATCATCCTTCTGCTCATTACAAGCTCTATGCTTTCACCTTAGAAATTATTCTTACCTTAAGACATTTTATTAATTTACCTTGTGCATGGTTAATCTTAATGTCATTTATTGCAGATTAGTAATTTGTCTCTTTTATGCTTTTAGTTTCATTATTATATTTATTTGAAGCATTTTCATTTGAATCTATGTACTATCATTGAGCATATATTTTACTTGTGGATTCATTTGGAAACTTGAGCACATACTTCTATTTCATATCTATTATGCTTAAGCTAAAATCAACTCTCATAATTATAAGTAGCATCATTTAGTTATGGAATCCTCCCTTGGATTTTTAGAGTTTCCCTAAAGATAAGAGGTTAGTTTTGTGGTGACATTGACTACTAATCCAAGTTCCCCCCTGGCTAGTACCTATGGGTTGTAAGCTTTTCCAGTTAGGTACAAGTTGGGATGTAACAATGACTATCATAAAAGATAAGCCATGAAATCCACTATAGATAAGAGACCTTAACCAATTGTGATCTGATGAATGGGTATAGTGATAAGGAACAATTTGTACTTGAGACCATCACCAGTGGTATTATCCTAGGAGAATCCATTGGACCAATATAAGGGACTCGAATAGATAATAATAATACAAAAGGACATCAGAAATAGGCTTGGAAGAGACTTTGGAGAAAATGGTACAAGGAAAGTCCCAATAAACTTCAATAGAAGATGATTTCATGATCAAAGAGAATATTGAAGAGAACATCATCAATAGGCATAGAAATCTATAAAATAAAATGGGACAAAGAAAGATCTAAGATACTTTGATGAAAGGTAATCCAATGGTCAAATAGGATTAAAGAAAGCTCAAACAAGACAATGAAAATAAGCCTAGAAGAGCCATCAAAGATAATGGGGCAAGGGAAATTTCAAGAGACACCATTATAAGGTTATCACTGGTTGAATATAGTTACATAAATATTATATAGAACATCATAAATTATCTTGGAAGAGCTATCAAAGAAAATGGAAAAAAAAGTTTCCAAGAGACTCCAATGAAAAAAAATCCAATCGTCAATATCCAATTAGAGAAAGCTTAGATATGAAATCATGAATAGGACTAGAAGAGCCATCATAGAACTTGGGACAAATAAAAATGAAAGAAACTCCAATGGAAGATGATTTGATGGGAAAAAATTATTAGGAAGTGAAAATGGGACAATAAAATGTCCAAGAAACTCCCATGGAAGGTGATTCCATAGTTGAATTCAACCAAATAAAGTTTCAATAATACATCATCCAGAAGTAGCTAGAAAGACAAATAAGAAAAAAATGGGACAAGAGAAAGATTAAGAAATTCTAATGGGAGGTGCTTTGTTGATTTCCATATTCAATCAATAAAACTTCGGAAAATATATAAAAAACAAGCCTAGTAAATACATTGAAGAATAAGAGACAAAAGGAAAGATTGAGAAACTCTAATGGAAGGTACTATAATGATAGAATTCAATTAGAATAAAGATAGAATAGAAATTAATAAAATGTAGAAAGTACCATCATAAGGAAAACCCTAGGAATATTTGATGGATCCTAATCCAATGGAAAACCATAACCACAATCAATACTTGCTAAAAAAATGAAATACAAAAAGAATAAAGAAAGTTCATTAAAGGGAACTCACTAACTATGATCGAGATAAGATATACTTGGAAAGTGGTAAAAAATAGACTTAAATAACCCCAATATAAGAGTGGATTCTATCAAAGAACAAAACCATCAATACGAAAAGAAAAATTGATGAGACATAAATAAGACTAGTAGTTGAGAGACCATTAGGAAACATTATGTGAATCGCAAAGAAGGCCATGTCTATTAGTGATCCTATAACTAGGGTCATGAGATTCCATAATGTATCCTTCAATTGAAATCCAATATAACCACAAAAGATCCAAAGTTAAATTTTTGGATAAATAACCATCATAAATATCAATACCTCAAGTTACCAGAAATAACTCAGCATAAGGAAATAGTGTCATCCCAATAAATTTTCTTGTGAGGAATAAATTATAGGTATTTATGACCATGAAATACAAATCAAGAAAGGATGGTACAACACGAAGAATATATTGAAAAAGGGGGGAATATAGGGAATCAATTATATAGATATAATAATAGTAATGAACTATAACAAATGAGGTATAACATACCATGATATGGAACACTTACGCAAATTATCACATATTCACACCAAGAGAAACAAGAAATCTAAGAAAAAGAGTAGACTAAAGCAATGTTGAGCAAAAAAGTACATCTAAAATCGCAATCTCCATTATTTATAATCAATTTCAAGATGAGAAAATATTCATGGCAATACCGAAGACAAAACAAAAAGAAAAGAAAAAAAAAGATACAACAAACCCATGCTATTCTTAGGGATTTATTAGGTTGTTGCATCCTCGAGGTAGAAACAATACTAGAATTGGTGCACACAATCATACAAGAATACGATCCACAAGAATGGATAATATGGGAACCAAAATTAGGGACAATAATCCCTATCACAATAGAGACTGTGATGGAAATATTCAAAATTCCACAGGGTATGGAACTTTGGAAAATTAAGATGTTTGAAGAAAGAGAAAAATATCCGCAGTATCGTTTAGAGTAAAGCTAGAGGAATGCATGTGAATGAAATAAAACATGTCATTGTACACCATAGAGGATCTTAATTTTAAACATCAAAGTGCCATATCCAATTGCTTATCAAAATTTTAGGAACAAGGATGGAAACATTTGATCAAGGGAGTGTTGGTTATGCGTATTGTCTATAATAACTCAAGGTGGGAAACATGTTGAATGGGATAAAATCATCAAGGATGAACTCCACCACCAACTCATAAAAGTAAAAAATGTTATACACTTTGAATTTATATTTACGATTATGTTTTATGGGTTTATCGTCACTGCTCAATTAATACTAGAAGTAGTAGTATAAAGGATACACTTAGGAGTAGTGGCAGAAATGGAATAAGATGCAATTATAATCATGCACTAAAAATGGAGAAAAAAATTATTGGACTTTACAATTTAATTTAAGAAATTTGATTAACTTGTGTAAAGAAAAATAGTGTCAAACATAATATAAAACACAACAATTAACAATGGATCACACACACATTGCACATAGATTTACCTTGGAAACCCAAAACCAGGAAAACCAACATTCTCGAGAGTTTATCCACTATCTATATCATTGTATTATCTTTTATGCTTACGATACAATATTATAGTATCAAAAACCCTAATCCAGTTTTCACAACCTCAATTCATTAACCATAATCTGTTGGAATATATTAAACCCACTCACAACTTAGGATAAAATAATTAATCATTGCTTGATTAATTATTCACCCACTAGCTTAATTAGTTGGCATCCACTTCCACCTTAAAGTCAATTGCATGCCATCTATATCCTAGGAATGATTTATTTCTAATTCTGGGTTGATCTTGACCACTTTTTGACCATCTAGAATTAGTATACAATGCCTTAAAGTAGATTCTGCTTTATTCTACTTTTTCTACTTTTTCTACTTTTCTATGAATAAGATAAAAGCTAGTCAACTAGGAAACTGACAGCTTTTGTTTCCAACCCATCCTCCATTAGTTTTTCTCCATTTTCTAGGATTAGCATGTTTTTTCCATCTCCTTGACAACTCACTCATGCTTTTTCCAACTTGTGAGGTCCTTGATAGATTTGGGAAGTGCTTTAGCCACCTATGGGGGTTTACTATATTTTGGTAAGTCAGCCTTTTTGAGCTTTATGAGCTGTTTCCATACAATTCGTTTTTCCTATGAGGGATGTACTATTTATGTACACTATTATTCATCATTATTCAATGGAAGGATACACACCAATATTCATCTCTTCATTCATGTGATTCAGTCTCTTTTCTTCTCTCTATTTTTCCTGTGTATGCTTGTGAGAATTCTTAGTAGCAAGATCTATTTCCTGTGCTTCTTCTTAGCATCATTTCTCATCACATTGATCTATTATTTCTACAAATCAGTTTAATGGGTCACAAAAACATGGACCGAAAACAACTCAAAACAAAACAAAAATGGACCCAAATATTTGTTTAAGGGGTGTTTCCCTCACCCCCCTAGCCAGAGGGAATGTTAAACCTCTTAAGACCCCCTTTCTTTAGAAACCTACAAAGACTAGAACACATTCCACATTCCCACTTATTGTATTCTTTGAAATAGGGGGTCAATAGGGAAGCATCCATGAAATTGACTATAAAGGGAAACAATGCCCATTGATTCTCTACATCAAGAGAACTTTTTAGTACTAACATACTTTGTTAATGAATATACAACATTCTTTAAGGTGTCAACCTTCTCCACCAATACTTTGTTCTACTCAACCATGTCTCTAACAAAATGGTATATATGTTTTCAGAATGATAGGAGGGGTTCTTTCTCAGAAAAATTGCACTTGAGGGGTTCCTTCCTTGGTAGTCGATTCCATAATATGCAATTCCACACAAATATATGAACACCCTATTTACCATTGTCTAATGTTCCTTCCCTAGTTTTGACATATTTCTATTCAAAATTCCCACTACATTAGAAATGTTTGGTCTAATACAAACAATAGCATACACCAAACTTCCAACAACACTATCATAGGTAACAAATGACATGTATTATACCTCTTCTTGAGTCTTGGTACACTGATCCACATATAACTTTGCATCTACAAGAATAGGGACCTTTACCTGTTTACATTCCTACATATTAAACCTCTGCCATACAGTCTCAACATATTTCCTTTGACTTAACCAAAGTCTTATATTGTCCCAATCTCTTTTAATATCCATGCCCAAAAATAAATTTTGCAACACCAAGGTCTTTCATATCAAATTACAACACACCTAGGCTTTGACATCCTTGATGGTTTCCTCGTTGTTTCCAATCAACAACATTATAATCAACATACAAGACCACATAAATAAAATCATCACCAACCTTTTTTGAATACACATAGTGATCAACTTGGCTTCTTGAGAAACCAAGTTCCAATATATAAGTATGAAACTTTTTGGAAAAGATCTTTTCCAATAAATATACATTTTATTAATAAATTGATGATATGAAAACAAGTTACAATGGTGTGTATGATTTCACAAGAATGGGACAAATCACGTCCTTTTCATAATGATCGTGACATATCAGAATAACATATAATTATAATTAATACAAAATATTAATAATTGTAATATATATTTACGTATATTACAATCCATCCCTCCCTAAAATACTTCATCCATGAAGTATTGGTTAAATATAAGTGCCTCAATAAAAAAAATCATTATCCCAAGTAGCTTCATCTTCTGACAATTTTTTCCACTTGACAAGATACTAATTAACTGACATGGAATGGAGCATTATGGTTTTAATTTCTAAAATGTATTCAGGCTATAGAACCAATTTCCCTTCATCATCTAATAGGGGTAACTTTATTTGTATGTGGGTTGTTGGACCCAATTTTTTCTTTAAGCATGAAACATGGAAAACAACATGTATTTTTCCTTTGTTTGGTATATCTGGAGCATAAGCCACTTGTTCTACTTGCTTTCGTACTTGATAAGGATCATAGAACTTGGGGGAAAGTTTATAATTTTTGGAATTTTTGAGCGATATTTGTTTGTATGGAGGGATATGAACAAACACCCAATCACCTACTTCAATTTCACGATCTGTTCTCTTTAAGTCCGCTTGTTTCTTCATACGATTCCGTAGTTGTTTGATATGGTTGTTCAGAATATGTATGACCTCATCGGAATTCGCTACATAATATTTCGCTAATGGAACCTTGAAAATGTTGATAACATATTATTTAGTTGTTAGAGGTGGATACTCATATAAGGCTTCAAAAGGGGTCATTATTGTCATGGTATGATATGTACTATTGTACCAGCATTCTGCAAGGTGTGGCCGATTTATCCATTGTGCCTGGGGTCATTCACCAAAATTCCTAACGTAACTTTCAAGGAATGTATTAACCTCTTCGGCATGTCCATATGTCTGGGGGTGGTAAGAGGTACTCATAGTTAATGAGGCCCCAACTTGGCGGAACAATTCCTTCTAGAAATTGCTAGTAAAATTGGGGGTTTTATCGCTGACAATAAATTTAAGAAACCATGGAGCTTAAATATATTTTTTACATAGGTATCAATGACTTGACTAGATTTTTCCTTTCATGAAGTTCCAATAAAGTGGGCATATTTGGTTAATTGATATAGAATTACAAATATGTTATCTTTCCCTTCACAAGTAGGAAGACCAGTGATAAAATCCATGGATATTTCTGGCCATTTTTTAGCTGGGATATGAAGGGGTTAGAGAATCCCCAGAGGAGCAACTGTTTCAAACCTTTTTCATTGACATGTATCACATGTTTCCGCATATTTATGAATATCAGTCTTCATCCCTTTCCAAAAGAAGGATTGACGTATATTATGTTATGTTTTGAAAAATCCAATATGGCTTGTTGTCGGAGAAATGTGGTTCTCTTTTAAAACTTGATTTTTGAATTGTGAAGAGATGGGAAAATATATCATTTGTTTGTACCATAGTATTTGGAATTTGTTTCCCTGTTGCTTTCAACTTCCTCTATTAGCTTTCTCATTTCTAGGTTTTTTATGTACTCAGTTTGTATATCTGAGATCCATTCAAGAATTCCATGTCCCCTCCCTACAAGCATATGGAAACACTCCAGTTACCCATTAGGTTCCCATGGGTTCAAGTGGGTATTAATTATATCCGGGGATTAATTAAAATAATAATAAATTTCCTAGTGAAAAATTGTAAAAATTCATATGAGGCAAATTTGTCCACTTGTGGATTGGGATTATAGCTAGGTGTGAAAAGGTACCAAGGGGTGTTATTATTCCTTATTAAGTGTTCAAAATGTTAAAAATGCGCTCAGGTCAAGTTTGGACCAAATCTGGCCCATTTCCATAGAACATGGAAATTCCATGATTTAAGGGAAGTTGTTGGAATTCTACATTGGGACTTAGATATAACCTCCCTTGAGGTGGTTATGATTTTTAATGATGGATATTGAGTCCAATAGGTCGAAATCATCTTTGTGGAGTTGTAGGTGTTCCAAGGGAGGTGCACTTGTAGAGGTTAATTGAAGAAATTGCCAAACCCAAACATCTTTGCGTAGATCTCTTCAAAAGAATTGGAAGTGGTTGGAGAACATGGTTTATTCTTGCCCGTGGTTTTGGGGGTCCTCTAAGTCTTTATAAACAACGTCTATCACACTTCCAAAGACAAGCTAAATTTTGATATTGAAATTATTATGAGTTTGCTTGAAGCAAATTCTACAGCTTGGGAGATGTGCCCCTTGCTATCTATGAGGGAGATGGGCCCCTCACCTTTCTATTGAGGAGTGGAGTACTCACATACATTCACTGTGTTTTCTGCATATTTTGAAAGTAGTGGTATATGGTATGTTGTGTTGGTGGAAAATCATGTCACATTTGTTGATGTCGGGATTTCTATGTAATTTTGGTTGTTCTAGTGAAGCAATCTTGTTGTAGAAGATAAATTGGGATCCATTGGCTGAATAAAATTATATATAGTGTATTTTGAACCTATACATCAATATAATAATAAATCTTGAGTTCTAGTTTTGATTTTATTTTTCATTTTGCATCATTGAAAATTGCATATGCTCTTTGTGGGGTTAAATCTCGCTAGTTTTCACTTTTGAATTGGAAAACTAAATTCTGGGTGTCCATATGCATATATAAAAGTACCTACAGGTAGATAAGAGAAATTTGGACCAGAACATACCCTCCTTCCATAAAATAGTGAGCATTAAGGGTGATTTTGGGAGACTTGAAAATCACCTTCCTACGCAGTCCCAATCTAGTAATTTCCATTTCTGAAGCTTTTATTACCAAAATAGACCTCTGCATTTTTATGCTGAGTTTACTACATTATAATTTGCGATACCAGAGACCAGAGACCTTCCCTAAAACCCTTCCTTAAGTTCAAAATCCTTCTACCTACCTGGAAGGCAAATTTTAGTGTTTTTCTTACCTCTTTAAGCTAGTGTGCATATTCCCTTAGTAATTTTGGATTAGGTACATTACAATGGAATTATAGAATGGTATTTGGCACCTTCTTGGGAAATCATTAATGATTTGAAAGAAGAAGAAAACTCCAAATAAGAAAGAGCCCATAATAGAGGAAGAAGAAGGAGAATTCGACTCCATTGAAGGCAAGAATCATGAAGACCAAGAAACGTCCAACATGGATGAGAGGGAGGATATTAGATATATTTTTGAAGGAATAAATAAGGGTTTGAATGAGATACCCCAGAATGTCATTTGATTTGTTCAAGGGATCATAGAATCTATAGCCAAAATTCTAAATGGAGGAGGGAGCAATAGTGGCTCTCATCATGAGGAAAGAAGGGTCTATGATGAGACCACATTTTCGAACACTAGGAAAAACAATCGACATTTTGAATTTGAAATATATTCTAGACCTAATATGCCCAAGTTCATTGAAGAAGTTGGAGAAGGGCCAGAAGAACCCGAGTGCCCCTAGATACACTTGACGAGCGTTGTGCAACATATCATACACTAAGTCGGGAATTTCGAAGTGTATACCCTTTCAAGGAATTTTATTCATCCTATTTCAAATATCATAGAAGAGGAGGAAATGAGATTCCTAATTACAATAAAGAGTTGAATAATATCATGGGAAATGTCTCTCTTCCATATTTTGATGGATCAAACAAGTGCTCTGCTAGTTCATGGATCCAAAAGTTGGACACGTATTTTCAGTTGAACCCCTTGGCTGAAAGGGATGCCATCAAAATGGATACCTTAGATATTGATGGAGAATAAAATGACTGGTGGTTCCATTTCATGAATACCTTGGGACATGATAGGATGACCTCCTATTAAGAGTTCACCAAGAGGTTGATGGATATTTTTGAGAGAAAGGTTCCCAAGATGCCTTTCAGGGAGATATCGCTCTTGAGATAGATAGGAATGCCAGAAGCATAAATTTCAGAGTTCCAATGGCTATTTGTAATAGTCACTAACATATATGAAGCTCAACTAATCCTATTATCCATAGAAGGGTTATATGATCCTTTGAAATGGTTGGTTAAATCCTATAAGACAACTACTTTGCAAGATGCAATGAACAAAAAAAAATATTTTCAAGATGCCGCTAACAAGGATGAGGTATCCTCCCAAGGATTCTATTCCTTCCAAGGTCCATAGTTCCAAAACTCCCTTGAATAATCCAATGGGAACTCTCAATAAGGAGAGCACTTAAAAATATAGAGATGTGTTGAGAGGAAGGAAGTTATGCTTCACATGCCAAGAACCATGGGTTCCATGCCACAAGTGTGCCAAGGGGAAGTCATATTGCATTGAAGTTCTATCTGAGAGTTAACCTGAAGAAGGGGAGAATAATGAAGAGCAAGTTGAGGCAGATGGAGGCTATGAGATAGTATATGAAGAGAAACCACTACCCGAGGGTGGAAAGATTGCAGTCCTCACAAGGGGAGTTCCATGCTACCACACTCTCAAATTCAAGGGGGTAGTACAAGGGAAAAGGGTCACATTTTTAGTGGATGGAGGAGCCACTCACAAATTCATTTATTTGGCATTGGTGGAAATAAGAAATCTACCTATAGAAACCTTTGATGGTTTCACTATCATCATTCCAGATAATAACTCCATGGATTGCACTAGATGGATTCTTAAATTGCAAGTCACCATAGGAGATTATACTTTGACAGATAAATTCTATGTGGTCAATTTGGTTGATACTAACATGGTGTTGGGATTCCAATGGTTGTATTCTATTGGCGAGCATTCTATGAACTAAAAGGTTCCAAAAATGAAGTTTAAAGATCCTAATGGGAAACTAGTTGTGTTGAAAGGAATCAACACCTATCCTAATCAAGTGGCATCTTCACATAGTATGAGATATATCATGAGGCATGGAGACATTCAGTCGGATTCAGAATGTCTTATTAATTCCCAAGGCACAACCATGGATATGCTCACCATCATGAGGACATCCAGAATATTTTGTGCAAGCATGAAAGGGTGTTTGGGGATATTCCACAGGGGATACCATCAGAAAGGGGAGTTGTGCATAGAATTGAGTTGGAAATGGGAACCCAACCCATCAAGATTCATCCTTACAAGCACCCCAAAAGGTTCAAGGATGAGATATAGAAATCCATCAAAGATATTCTTGACTTGGGATACATTAGACCAAGCTCAAGCCCATTTGCATCTTCATTAGTCCTAGTGAAGAAGAAGGATGGAACCTTGTGCATGTGAATTAACTATAGAACTCTCAACAAGAAGACCATCAAAAATAGATATCCTATTCCAAGGATTAATGAGTTGATGTATGAAATCCATGGGGAAAATTTCTTCTCCAAGATAGATCAACATTTTGGTTACCATCAAATCAGAATGCATGAGGACGATATATACAAGACAACTTTCTGGTGTCATTATGGACACTTTGAGTTCTTAGTCATGCCTCTTAGCTTGACTAATGCACCAACCACATTCCAATCTTGCATGAACAGGGTGTTTGGTAAGCAATTACATAAGTTTGTTCTCGTTTTCTTTGATGATGTCTTGATTTATAGTAAGTCATGGGATGAGCATATGCACCATTTGGATATTGTGCTAACCAATTTGGCAGATCAATCCTTTTATGAAAAGTTGTCCAAATGTGAGTTTGGGATGACTGAGATTCTCTATCTTGGTCATGCGATTGGATAAGAGGGGTTCAAATTACATATGGAGAAGATCAAGGCCATCCTTTATTGGCCTAGTCCAAGGAACCTTACAAAGTTGAGGGGTTTCATTGGAATTTTCACTTATTATAGAAATTTTATTAAAGGCTTCTCCAAGTTCACTACTACATTGACAACTATCACTAAAAAGGGTGCATTTTGTTGGTCCAAGGAAGCTAAACAAGCCTTCAAGCGAATGAAGGAAGTCATGAGTAGTTTTCATGTTCTATCCCTTCCCGATTTAACTCAACCATTTTTTTAAAGTGTGATGCTTCAAGAGATGGTATTGGGGTGGTCTTGATGTAAAATTGGCATCCTATTGCTTATGAAACAAAAGATTGCAGCCACATGAAAGGCACTATTCTATATATGACAAAGATATGTTATCCATCATGCATGCTTTGGCTAAGTTTAGAAAATATTGTCATGTCCCAAATTTTGCATTGGTTCACAATGTCCTAATCACATTTTCCATATTCATGAGAGTTTGTAAAATTGATTCTAAGGGTCAAATAATTGCCAAGGAGGAAAATTACTAGTTTCCTAGGTTGGGGTTGGAAGCTTTGGGATTTGGGATAAGGGGGACAATAAATGATGTTTGAACATTAGAATGGCATAAATATTTAATAAAGGAGCCAAATAAATAAATACAATATAAATTTGAAATGGAAATGGAGCATGGAGACACATGGAGACTATGGGGCCCACACAAGCTAGAATTTATGTGCCACATGGGATCCTCCTCTTGCAATTTTGAATCCATGGAAAGCCTAAAGGTTCTTGGATGAGTTAGAAGGATAATAAACTTGGACATATTCTATTAGGATTATTAATCCTCCCTTGTCCAATTCGGTCATATGTCCAAATCAGGACTCATGTCTAAATTGGGAGTCCATCCAGTCTGTTTTTAGTCACTAGCACCATTGGTTCCACTTGGCCTAATTGGGGCACATGTTTCAGTTACTAAAGTGTGGGGAATACTAATTGAGGAATACTACCACTGATTGCACTTGCATGCATCAGTTTAGGAGCCTCCTAGACCAATCCCTACAATTTAGGAGCCACTAGGAGTGTCGATACTAACCAAGGTCAGTTGAGTTGAGTTGGTGACTAGTCAAGATAAGTTAGGAGTTAGTTACATTTAGTTCTAGTCCTCTACATTCAGTTAGCGCTAGGTTTGCATGACTGCATGCAGGAGGGGTGCATTTCTCACCTACCACGGTCAGTTAGACTTAGTCAACACTAAATGTAACACTTGAGTTGTGTTTTAGAACTCTGATGAACTCTGGTGATGATTTAGACAAGGCCAGTTAACCATTGAGTCCTCCGATAATGATTTAGACAAGGTCTTAGTTACCTACAGTCAAGTAGACTGTAATCAATTCGAATTTCCTCAAGTGGATTTGAATTGCTTGTGGCTATTTATCCATTGTACTTCATTGTAATTATTATCTAATTACTTTTTATTAATGAAAGCATTCACAGTTGCAAGCCATTTTTGCATTGTTTCATTCTTCAATTGCTGAGTAAATTGTGTGATCTATTTTGTGAGTTGTGTGTTTGTCTACAAATCTATGTGCTCAACTTATATGGTATCAGATCCTTGGCGTACAAGGCACCTCTCCTCCTCATATCTCCAGCTGGATCATTTTTTTTAGCAAAATTTCTCCTTCTAGTACTACACCAGAAGCAGAGAATTTACCACATAATATCCCAAGTTAGGAAATTCTTGCTCAAGCTTGCTTGATCAAGTATGTTGGGTGTGAAGGAAATTCCAAAAGTGCAGACTGTTGACCTTACTTTGTATGTTTGATTATGTGACAGGTTATCATCTCTTCTCACAGCATTCGCTACAAGCATCCCTTTCTTCTCACTGCATTCGCTACAGTAGCTCAGTCCTCGTTACTGCATCCAAAATGGTTCATTCAATAGAGCCTCTCTCTCCCTTCAACTATCACCAGTGGAAGGAAGACATGGAGGTACTACTCCACACCAAGAAGCTCTTCAGACTCACAAAAGAAATAGAGGCAGTGCCAATTTTAAATCATGACAAAGAAAAGTACTGGAACGAGCTTGATGAAGCTCATGGATACTTATTCTCCTCAATTTCTTGAGATCTTCGATTCCACATCCAAGGATTGAAGACTCCCAAGGAGATTTGGGACAAGATTTCATCCTTATTTGATAAGCAGGATGAGATCAGGTTCCATCAGCTAGAAAATGATCTGATCACTCTTAATCCATCCAACTTTGAATCACTGAATCAATTCTTCACAAATTTCAAGAACCTGATATATCAGTTGAAGCAATGCAAAGTGGAGAAGGATGAAGATCAAATCATCCTTTCCATTCTCACAAATCTCAATGTAGACTACTCATCCTTTGTATCAACCTTCCAAATAGTAAGGCTCACCACTCCAAATTGGAATATGCCCACTCTTGATGCCTTCATCCAATCTCTCAATTCTGAGAATGATAAATTGATCCAAGTGGGGATCATTCGATCTCCCAAAGATCAAGCTCTGGTTGCCAGAGGAGATAAGGTAGGGAATGACAAAGGGAAGCAAATATATGAGTCTCATGTGAAGAAAGAGCATTCAAAGGAGCCTTCATGTTCAAAGAGAATCAAGAGGAATGGAAAAGGCAAGGTCCTCTGCTCTTACTGTGGAAGGGGATTTCATTCAGAAATCTCCTCTATGAGAAGACAACTTGATGAAATGGCTCTTCTTTTGAAGAAACATAACGTTTTTGCACCTGCTAGTGCAAGGAAGGATGAATCTAAAGAAGAAGATGAAGAATACCAAAGGAAAGGCCATGCACTGAAGGCTTGCTTCTCATCAGCATGTATCTTCCTCATTGATTCTGGAGCTTCTAACCATATGGCTACATCCAGAGAATCATTCTCTTATTTTCAGTCCTTTAATGGTCCTAGTATTCAAATGGGAAATAATAGTAAAGTCCAAACAAAAGGGAAGGGCTCTATCAATCTTGAACATGGAAGGTTCAAAGATGTGCTATTTGTTCCCTCCCTAGCTTCAAACCTATTATTTGTCTATCAGATGACTCATACTAATCTCCAAAGCGAGTGATATTTGGTCCTGACTCAGTGGAGATCACAGATATCTCTACTGGGAACATCGTAGCGAAGGGTGTTGCAAATCATGCCTAAAAATCATATGAGTTCTCACATTCCATGCCTCCTTCAAAACCAGTGCACTCTCAGTAGCCACTTGCAAGGGAAGGTAAAATCATTGCATCTACTTCTTTTCCAGCTTCTACTAGTATTGCAGATCCATCTTTATCAGTTTATGAGATAGAGATTCAGGGTGATTAAGATCTAGATTCAATCCCTACTTCCAAACTGGAAGCTAGGAAGATGACTGGAAACCCACCTGACACTTAGAAAGGAAAGACCCTTGCGCTATGCCATGCAATTTTACCTTCTTCAAAGAGATGCAATAGACTCCCTGTAATATGCTCCATGGAAAGGGCTTGGTCTCACTACATTAAGAAGAATAGATTTGATCATACACCTCTTCATCCAGCAAGAGACAAAGGTTACATTCCTCCTTCCTTCCATCATCAATTTTGGAGAAGAAGGAGAAGTCTACATGCCAGGCCCCAGAATACCTATGCACAACACACCATGCATGATGCTTCACTACCTCACAGAGATGAAGATTGTGTTGGAGACATTTACCACCATACACACTCTTTTGGTCAAATTGGCCTAGTTAAACCACTATCCTAAGTATTATTGACATAAATTGACATCAGTGGAGCATTAATTGACATCATCCAATCACACCCACGCCTACCTTCAGTCAAGGAGGCCAACTTAACCTTCTCCTACATTCAGGGAGGCTAACTGGAGCACTCCAGGGGTGATCTAAGTGATATTAATGCACCTAATTGCTAACTAATTGTTACAATCAGTTAAACGTGGTAGTGAAGCTGCCTCATTTCATTTAATTGATTATTTAATGATTAATTAATGAACTGGAGTCAACAGGAGCACCCCCACCAACTTCTGACGTTCATTTAAACTTCAATTAACCTCATTGCGGTTCATTGGAGTCATTGAAGCGCTAGAACTTGATGGTTGGCTTGCTATGACATGTGTCTGATCTCTTTCAGTTGAGACTCAGTCATTTATTGCACTCCGACTTCAGTTAGGGCTCAGTTGAGTCAATTAGGGTTTTGATCAGTGGTTAACTGGAGTGTTGACTATGGCTTACATTCAGTTAAGCTAGACTCACTCATTCAATTTGAATGACTTCCTTGAGGATTCGAATTGCTCATTCATTCATGCTTGTAGCATGACATTGTATTGTATTATCATTCTTTCATCTGATTATACAAAGCAACTACTCATTCTATAGACCGATTACACCATTTCATGAGTTATTTATTGATTAATATTTGATGAGACTGATGTTTAGTCCCCAGATCAATGTGCAATATTAATATGGTATCATAGCTCACGGTGAGACAAAGCTCTATCTCTCAAAAACAAGATTTTTGACAGATTTTTGCATGAAAATTGAGCAATAGCTCAAAAATCCAGCACTGCACTAGAAGCCAAGGCTTACCACTTAATACCCCAAGTAAAGAACTTGTTTATCAAGCTTACTTGATTGACTATGCTGGGTGTGATGAAATCCTAAAATGTGCAGGTTGTCCGACATTACATTTCCCTTTCTGTTTTGATTTTCAGGTTTTCTACAGGTGAAGCATTCGCTCCAGCAGATCTAGATGGCCTCCTCAATAGATCTTATGACTCCATACAATTTCCACTCATGAAAAGGTGATATGGATATTCAGCTGTACTCCAGAGGAATTTTTAGAGTTACCATGGAAACTGAAGATGAGCCTGGTCCTGCCATAGAAAAATCAATATTCTTGAACAAGAAGGATGAAGCCTTCGGTTTCTTGTGCCTCTCTATTTATCGAGATCTTCTTTTCCATCTTGCGGTATTGAAGACTCCAAAAGAAATATGGGACAAATTGGAAATTCTATATGGAAAGCATGATGACTTGATGGTTTACCAGCTTGAAAATGAATTAATGTCTCTCCAGCCCTCCAATTTCGAGACTCTGAATGACTTTTTCACAAAGTTCAAGCATATTGTTTTACTCTTGAATCAATGCAAAGTGGAGAAGGAGGATGATCAGCTCATTCTCACCATACTCTCCAAGCTTGGGGCTGATTATTCAGTTTTTGTTTCTGCATTCTGTGCGGGGAAGCTCACAACCCCTGGATGGAAGATGCCTACACTCAATGCCTTCATTGAGTCCCTAACAAGTGAACATGACAAGCTTGTCCAGATGGGGATCATCAGATCTTCCCGTGATCAAGCCCTCCATGTATCGGGGCCCAAAGATATAAAGGGTAAAGGAAAGCAGTAGAAGAACCCAAAAACTATTTGATGCTCCTAAACCTAGAGTTGAAAACCAGCAGCATGATGAGTCTTCCGGCTCAAGGAAGAACAAAGGAAAAGGGCACCATGGCAAGGAAAAAGTCAAGTGTTCTTATTGCGGGAAGGGCTTCCACCCTAAACATGCTTGCATGAATAAGAATATTGATGAAGCAACCTCTCTCCTTGAGAGAAATCACATCAATCTTCCGGAGAGCTTTCGGAGGAGAGATCAGGAAGATCAGGAACCACAGCATGAAAAAGGTCATGCCCTCATGGCAAGCACTTCGAAGTCCAAAGCACTCTTGATTTATTCTGGAGCTTCGAACCACATGATGGCTGAAAGAGACTCCTTTTAATCCTTGGAGACCGGAAAATCCATTCCCATCCACATGGGAGATGACTCCACCATCATTTCAGAAGGACAAGGTACTGTTGATCTTGAAAATGGTTTTTTTTCAAATGTTTTGTATGTACCGTCTCTGGCATCAAATCTACTTAGTGTCTATCATATGACACATATAGGATTGCCTAATAGAGTTTCTTTCAGCCTAAATGATGTTGAGATAACAGAAAATGCATCCGGGAAACTCATTGCTAAAGGCCTTGCAAACCATCATGCAAAAGCCTATGAGTTCTCTCACTTTGTTGCGGATGCAAAGCCCGCCGCTCTGCTAACTCATGGAAATGAGGTTAGTAGGATATGGCATGAGAGGTTTGGCCATCTTAATTTCAAATATTTGAAACAATTATAGAAAAAATCCATGGTTGAAGGCCTCCTGGTCATCAAGGAAACCACGGGAATTTGCAAGGGTTGTGTGATTGGAAAACACCCTGAGCACAAGTTCGATCGGGGGAAGGAAAACCGAGCTACATGCATATTGGGGCTGATACATTCTGATATCAGCGGTCTGATGCCTGTCACATACATGAATGGATCAAGGTATCTTCTTACTTTTATTCCAAGGTACACATGGTCTTCTTTCTCAAAAAGAAGTCTGAAGTATGTGAAAAAATTTCTGAATTGAAGGCCTTGATCGAAAATGCCTCTGGGATTAAGATCAAGATCTTGAGATCTAATAATGGAGGGAAGTATTTCATTAATGAGTTGCTGCACATATTCTCCCAAAGTGGTATTTATTTCCAACATTCAATTCCCTACACTCCCTAGCAGAATGGAGTAGCGGAAAGGAAGAATTGGTCTCTCAAGGAGATGACCACCTGTATGTTGGAATCAAAGAAGCTTGTTGCAAATTTGTGGGCTGAAGTAATGCATGCTGCAGCATACATTTAGAACAGGGTACCACACTCATCCATGAAATGGAAGACTCATTTTCAAGCATACTTCAGACACAAGCCAAATGTGTCGAACCTGCGGGTGTTTGGGTCCACTGCATGGGCCTGGATTCCGCTTGATAAAAGAAGGGCTTTGCAACCGCACAGCATAGAATGTATGTTTATTGGGTATCCTGATGAATATAAAGGTTTCAATCTGCTATATATCAATACAAAACAGATCATCATCAAGAGAAGTGTCAAGTTCGATGAGCCTCTTCAGGAGGTGGAACTAGTGAAGGAGAAAACTGTTGAATTTCCTTCATATTCTACTGAATATTTGGATGATGAAATTAGGGGTGATGACCCTGATTTGGATCCTATGATTTCTGATATCAGTTTGCAGCAATCATCAGATGCTGAATCAGAACATGAAGTGCAAAATCATCTTCCTACATGGGCCCGACAGACACTCTCCTCTGCAGGAGATAACATTGGAAATCCGGATGATCCAAGGAGAACCCGGTTTGATTTCCAAAGAGCAGGTATTGTGCTCTCTTGTCCTGATAATTTGCTGTTCGAAAATTTCTATTTGATGATTAGTTCAGATCCAAAATCCTACTATCATGCTCATAAGGATCCGATATGGCAAGTTGCCATGGATGAAGACATGAATTCTCTTTAGAAAAACACTACTTGGGAGCTAGTTTCTCTTCCTCCGGGAAGGAAATTGGTTCAATGCAAGT
The DNA here is from genome assembly GCA_001517045.1 of Pseudotsuga menziesii. NCBI lineage: Eukaryota > Viridiplantae > Streptophyta > Pinopsida > Pinales > Pinaceae > Pseudotsuga > Pseudotsuga menziesii. The sequence goes on along the minus strand of LPNX010057349.1, from coordinate 41,039 downwards.
GGTGTTTTAGACCAAGGTTGCTGCTGATGGAAGCACCTGAAAATATAAGGCAAGGCTGGTGGAAAAATGTTTTTCTCAGGTCCAAGGTGTGAACTACCATGAGACCTTTGCACCAATTGCAAAAATGGACTCCATCCACCTTGTTTTGGCAATTTCAGCATCCAAGCACTGGGAAGTGCATCACATGGATGTTAAGTCAGCCTTTATGCATGGAGATATTCATGAGGAGATATACATGAAGCATCCTAAGGGCTACATCACTGATCCATATTTGGTTTGCAAGCTAAATAAGTCACTATACAGGTTAAAACAGGCCCCAAGAGAGTGGTATTCCAAAATGGATGCCTTCCTTCTCTCGCAAAACTTTCAAAGATGTAGATCAGATCCAAATGTGTATTTACAGAAGTCTGATGGTCATATAATTATCATTGTTTTATATTTTTATGAATTACTGATCATAGGTATCACAGTTACCTCCATTTCAGCCATCAAAACTGCTCTCCACAATGCCTTTGAAATGAGTGATTTGGGGCTTCTAAAACAATTTTTGGGGCTCGAAATTGAGAAAATTTTTGATGGGATTATGGTCACTCAGTACAAATAAATTTCAGACCTATTAGATAAGTTTAACATGGCTAATTTTAGGCCTACACCATTCCCTTTCCTTTCAGGGATCAGCCTTGAAGAAGGAAAAAACACACCTCCCGTGGATTGCACTATCTATCGACAGCTGATTGGTAGCTTGTAATACTTGACACATTCTTGGCCTGATATCTGTTATGCCATGAATGTTGTATCAATATATATGCATCAGCCTTATGATCTTCATTCGAAGGCAGCCAAGAGGATCCTCTAGTATATTCAGGGAACCAGGACCTACGGCATTCACTATGCTGCAGACTCCGAGCTAGAGCTGGTTGGATACATAGATTTCGATTGGGCAGGTGATTCTATTGATCAGAAGTCTACTTCCAGATAAGTATTCATGTTTGGTGGTGGCCCCATTTTCTGGTCTAGCAAAAATCAAGCTTCCATAGCACTATCTTCAGCAGAGGTCGAGTATCAAGGAGCGGTGAATGCTTGCATCCAAGTAGTTTGGTTGCAAGGCATTCTTTCAAAGTTTGATCTTGGTAGTACTTTGTCCACTGTCCTATTTTGTGACAATCAAAGTGCTATTAATATTTCCACAGATCCAGTTACCAGGCAGAGGACCAAGCATGTAGAGATCCACATGCACTACATCAAGGAGCTAGTGCATGACAAGACCATCATTCTGCAATACTGCCTGACTGATGAGCAGATTGCAGACATCTTCACCAAGATATTTTCAGAAAATAAGTTCACTTACCTCCGTTCACTGTTGGGGGTGAGTTCATCAAGTTGATTCAGACTACTTTCAGTGTTGAGCTTGAGGGGGGGGGGGGGGGTTTCCCAATGGGTTTCCCTCTTTTCCTCACTTAGTTTGTTTTGAGCATTGTTTCAGTTTCAGCATTGTATAGGGTGACCTATGGCCTTAGTTACCGGGGCCCTAGCATTTTTATGCATTTGTGTTTTCTAACTCCTCCTGAGTATAGCTTAAGGGGGGGTGTTGGAGACATTTACCACCATACACACTCTTTTGGTCAAATTGGCCTAGTTAAACCACTATCCTAAGTATATTGACATAAATTGAGATCAATGGAGTATTAATTGACATCATCCAGTCACACCCATGCCTACCTTCAGTCAAGGAGGCCAACTTATCCTTCTCCTATGTTTAGGGAGGCTAACTAGAGCACTCTGGGGGTGATCTGAGTGATATTAATGCACCTAATTGCTAAATGATGGTTACAATCAGTTAAACAGGGCAATGAAGGCACCTCCTTTCATTTAATTGATTATTTAATGATTAATTAATGAACTAGAGTCAACAGGGGTGCCTCCACCAACTTCTGATGTTCAGTTAACCTCATTGGGGTTCATTGGAGTCATTGAAGCGCTAGCACTTGATGTTTGGATTGCTATGACATGTGTTTGATCTCTTTCAGTTGAGACTCAGTCATTTATTGCACTCCGACTTCAATTAGGGATCAGTTGATTCAATTAGGGTTTTGATCAGTGGTTAACTAGAGTGTTGACTATGGCTTACATTCAGTTAAGCTAGACTCACTCATTCAATTCAAATGACCTCCTTAAGGATTTGAATTGCTCATTCATTCATGCTTGTAGCATGACATTGTATTGTATTATAATTCTTTCATCTGATTATATAGAGCAGCTACTCATTCTATAGACCGATTACACCATTTCATGAGTTATTTGTTGATTAATCTTTGATGAGATTGATGTTTAGTCCCTAGATCAATGTGAAAGATTAATAGATTGCAGCAACATATTTTCATGTTTTTCAAACTTGAGAGTTGATTCTACCTGCTTAGATAGAGGGGGGGATTTTTTCCCATGTGGTTTTTTCCCCAGCTCCATGTATTAAGAGGTTACTTTATTTTACTTGATGTAATGGGTGGCCTATGGCCTTAGTTACCAAGGCCCACAGATTGTCCAAGTTAGAATTTAGGGGGGGTATTAGGATTATTAATTTTCCCTTGTCCAAATTGGTCATATGTCTAAATCGGGAGTCCATCCAGTCTATTTTTAGTCACTAGCACCATTGGGTCCACTTGGCCTAATTGGGGCACATGTTTCAGTTACTAAAGTGTGGGGAACACTAATTGAGGCATAATTCCACTGATTTCACTTGTATGCATCAGCTTAGGAGCCTCCTATACCAAAACCTACAATTTAGGAGCAACTCGAAGTGCCGATACCAACCAAGGTCAGTTGAGTTGAGTTGGTGACTAGTCAAGCTAAGTTAGGAGTCAGTTACATTTAGTTATAGTCCTCTACATTCAGTTAGTGCTAGGTTTGCATGGCTGCATGCAGGAGGGGCACATTTCTCACCTGCCATAGTCAGTTAGCCTTAGTCAACACTGAATGTAACACTTGATTTTTGTTTTAGAACTCCAATGAACTCCAGTGATGATTTAGACAAGGTCAATTAACCATTGAGTCCTCCGATAATGATTTAGACAAGGTCTTAGTTACCTACAATCAAGTAGAGTGTAATCAATTCAAATTTCCTCATGTGGATTCGAATTGCTTGTGGCTATTTATCCATTGTACTTCATTGTAATTATTATCTAATTACTTTTGATTAATGAAAGCATTCACAGTTGCAAGCCATTTTTGCACCGTTTCATTCTTCAATTGCTGAGTAAATTGTGTGATCTATTTTGTGAGTTGTGTGTTTGTCTACAGATCTATGTGCTTAATTTATATATTCATCATAGGTCAAAATTGTACGGAAATGTAACTTACATGGGAGAGGAAGAGTCATTTTGGGACCTAGTGAGACACTTGGACTAGATTCCCTAGCTCTATGACAACAATGATGAAGATGCTATGACACCTATGACAAAAAATAGATATGAAGTCTTACACCTGATATATTTGACATGTCAAGTTGAAATAGAGCATCCAAGAGGGTGGTCATGTGAGTTGGGTAAGTTCAATGGGCTCCTACTCAAATTGGGGGAAGATGGAAGGCTAGGAAAGGGAGGACACATGGAAAATATTGAGCCCACACCCAAATTAAAATTGTATTGAGTTTATGGATGGATTGGTAACCTTAGAAGGATAAGGATTTTTATAAAATACAGGAATCAACCAAGAGTATAGATTTTGCTCATTTGTGAATTGTGAGAGCTAGTGGATTACTAGTTTTCTTGCCTTAGCCAATTTCGAGGGTGAAAGATTCCCATCCAAGTTGGTGTTTGGAGATGCCACTCAGGTATTTCATGTATATTTAATGGATTTTTATTTGAAGGTGTAGGCTACAGGGAATCTCATGTTTCCTTATATTTCAGCACTTTCTCTCAACCATTTCCAGTTTTTATGGCATATTCTTGCTCATGGAGGGATTGCGCTTTGGGTGAGCTATTGATTTCTTTGGGGGAGATTATAATGACCCATTATTTTATTTTCTGATGTAAATTATATGTATTTAAATTTCAGCAAAATCTTAGTTCAAAATACTGAAAAATTTCATGTAAATATGTTAATCAATGAAGAAATAGTGTCATTTCCCCAATATCTTGTTGTGAATCAATTTGATGTTGATGGATTCGAATGGATAAGTAAAATACTGATGGTTTATGTATGAATGGAATTTTATTTATGAACTTAAATTTCATAAGAATATCAGGTCTAAATACCCAAAATATTTCATGTATAAATGTTAAACAATGAAGAAACAGTGTCATTTCCCCACTACCTTGTTGTGAACCAATATAATGTTGATAGATTCGAATGGATAAGTGAAATACTGATGATTTATGGATGAATGGACTGTTATTCATGTATTATATTAGTTTAATGTTCATTACATAATAATTTGGAGTTATTTTGTTGAGTTTCATAGCATTTGGAGAAGTTTACCTATCATTTCCCCCAAGGTTGAAACTAGTCTTTTTGCATATGATTTAAGGGATTTATAACAGACATTAAAAGTTGAATGGTGATGCATATGAGTTAATATTTATTTCCTTTACATTTCACCTAATTCCATTCATAAATTTGAGTGGTTTTGGGATCATTTGAGAAACCATTTCCAACCTTTACCCAGGGGGAATTGGAACCCCAATTTGCTAGTAAAGGATCCTACTTTGAACAGAATATAAAAATAGTTTTTAGAAGTGATTGGAGGTTATAAATAATAAATGAAAATAATATTAAAGTATTAATATCATTCATACACACTCTAAGAATATTTGGGAGCATTTGGGCCAATTTGGAGACCTAGACATCAAAAGTAGTGAAAGGTCGAAATAGGAGAAAAGGTGAAAAATTGGTCATTTAATAAAATTTCTTAAAAAGGGACATTATAGTGGTATCAGAGAATTATATTGGCACCTGATGTGGTATGATATTTATGAGGAAAATATTTAATGGACCACCATTAGATATTGAAACCCAAAAGTGCTTTTGTTGAAGGAAAAACTATGACTAGGGATGAAAAGGGAACCTCTTATGATGGTGAGGAGCATATAAAAATCATGGAACCTATCTTTGAAGACATGACCAATAATATTATGAAAGGATTCAAATGGTATATATTGATTTTAAGACAACCAAGGGGGAAAATGCATCAGCTTGCTTGAAGGAGCAAAAGGAGGAGACCCATGAACCACCTAGTTCTGAAATAAGTGAAGTAGAATAAGTAGTACATGAAGAGGATATAAATTCACTCCCAAGTGGCTGAAAAATATGAAGAGACATCACATGAGTATGAAGAAAATTCTATTGAAAATACTGAAGATCATTTCGAGACACATTCTACTTTGGAAATGAAACAAAGAGCATCTACTAATGGATGTTTGAACTATGAAGGAGTACCTACTGATGGGTGCTCACAATTATATGTTGGTGACATAGAGATCATATTTCAAAATGTTTCTGCAAGCCAAATTTCTAGTAAACAAGAAAAATGAATACCTTGTAGCAGTTGAAGAAGAAACAAGATAAACTTCCCCATCACCACTTGAGCTTCATGAAGTTGGTCCAGGAAAGAAGGAAGAAGATGAGGAGGTTCATTTGAAAGAGCCTCATTTTATTGAAGGGTCCTTAAATATTAATGAAAAGAATATATAAGAGGACCTTAGAATACTCCATGGCACTCAAGCATTAGTGTCAAATTCTTGTTGGAGAGTTACTTCATGGGAGGAAACATGGAGAAGATTAAAAGAGCAATGTGCCACATCAAAGGTAATTTCATGTCTTTGATTTTTGATAGAAGCCATTTGTTTGAGCTTAATGAATTATTTCAAGATGCATACTTGAAGAATAATCATGATAATCATAATCTCACAATTCAAAATGAGAAACTTCTTGAAAAGTTGCAAGATACTTGTTTTTCCTCCTATGTTTCAGATTGTCAAATGGTAGATTGTTTGGAGGATTCTCATGACATGGTGGCTCATGAGAAATGTGAAAATTTGGATGTGCTTGGTGTGCTTGATGTGTTTGAATATGACCTTGAAGAGATCCAAAAACTTGATGTGGTGGAAGAGGAACTTGAATTGTCTCTTGATGAAGGTTATGCAATTTTTAAAGAAGAGCATGATTCCTCTACATTGGAACCAATATATGACAAAGGTTTCACACTTTTGAAGGAGTTGCATGATACTAACCATATGGATCCTTCCCATGATGAAAATTATGCACTTTTTTTATCATTTGGGTGATTTAGTTCATTCTCATACATCCTACAATTCCGTGTTTTTGCAGCATGAGCCTCAATGAACTAAGGGTGAAAGGGTTCTTTTTGTTGGTGCCACATGAGGAGTGTGGAACTCCTAGATTTACTTTTTATGATGACATGGTTGGAGAACATTATTATTTACATTTGCAACAGAATCCTTTGTTACTTTATGATGATGCACATCTACATGGATGCACCTATGATATGCATTTAAGTCACTTGAAGAATCATGGCTTCTCTTGCTCAACACTTGGTTCATTTGATGTTGGAGGAACATCATCCAACACTGGGATGAATATATTTATGATTGGAGAACATTTTTGTTTCCAGACACATACTTTGTTATATCTTTATGATTCTCTCATTCATGGATGTATGGGTGATACTTATTTGAGACATTTGAAGTCTCCTTTTTTTTTTTGCTCATTATTTGGTTCATATTTGAGTGGAGATTATTCATTCACTTCTTCGATGAAAGAATACATGGCTGAATATTTTGATGCATATAACATCCTTTTGGAGCAGAATTATAGGACATGGGATACTCACCTATATCATTGGATCAGATTTGATTGGTCACTTGAAGCTTGTATGCACTTGGCAAATGGTGGTCTACTGACTTGGAGGTATAAACACTTTCATGATTTTTTGATAAGGCATCTCCTTGATGTACATTTTAATTATGTTGTTATGTAATTTGATGATATATATTATGTACTCATGATGTTTGGAAGAATAAATACAAGAAAATTGGATACCGGAATTCTCTTTCCTAATGGTATGGGTTGGAGAGCACTCTTAATTGTTGGAGTGCAATACAAGCAATGGGACCCTGTGATAGTTTTTAGTCCCATTGATTTCAATTTTTTGGGAAACAAGTAGTATGGGATATGGATTCCCCACTTAATAAAGTGATTTTAATCAGAGTAGTGCGACAAAAATCATGGTGGTTCCTCTCTAAAATCTTCATGGAATCTAAAAGACTCAAAGTTGGGAAACTCAATGGCAACTTCAAAGAATCATACAGAAAGCAAGTTCTTCAACTCCCATGTTTGAAATTGCTTGAGGACAAGCAATATTGGGAAGGGGTGATTTTTCATGTCCCAAATTTTGCATTGGGCCACAATGGCCTAATCACATTTTCAATATCCATGATAGTTTTTCAAATTGATGATAAGGGTCAAATAATTGCCGAGGAAAATTACTAGTTTCCTAGGTTGGGGGTGGAAGCTTTGGGATTTGAAATAAGGGGGACAATAAATGATGTTTGAAAATTAGAATGGAATAAATATTTAATAAAGGGGAAAAATAATTAAATACAAGAGAAAATTGAAGTGGCAATGGAGCATGGAGACACATGGAGACTATGGGGCCCTCACAAACTAGAAGTGTTGTGCCACATGGCATCCTCCTCTTATAATTTAGAATCCATGGGAAGAACAAAGGTTCTTGGATGATTTATAAGGATAATACACTTGTCCAAATGTATCATAGGTCAAATTTGGAAAGAAATGTAACTTACATGGGAGAGGAAGAGTCATTTTGGGAGCTAGTGAGATACTTGGACTAAATTCCCTAGCTCTATGACAACAATGATGAAGATGATATGACACCTATGACACAAATCAGATATGGAGGCTGAAATCTGACATATATGACATGTCAGGTATAAATATATCATACAAGAGGGTTCTCATGTGATTTGGGAAGCTCAATAGGTTCCTACTCAAATTGGGGAAAGATGGAAGGCTAGGAAAGGGAGGACACATGGAAAATATTGATCCCACACCCGAATTTGAATTGGATTGAGTTTATGGATGGATTGGTAACCTTATAAGGACAAGTATTTTTATAAAATACATGAATCAACCAAGAGAATATCTTTTTTCTCATTTGTGAATTGTGAGAGCTAGTGGATAACGAGTTTTCTTGCCTTGGCCAATTTCGAGGGTGAAATATTCCCATCCAAGTTGGTGTTTGGAGAGGCCACTCAGGTATTTCATGGAGATTTAATGGATTTTTATTTGCATGTGTGAGCAACAGGGACTCTCGTGGTTCCTTCTATTCCAACACTTTTTCTCAACCATTTCCATTTTTTTATGGCATATTCTTGCTCATGGAGGGACTGCGCTTTGGGTGAGCTATTGATTTAATTGGGGGAGTTTCTAATGCCCAATTATTTTATGTTATGATGTAAATTATCTGTATTTGAATTTCAGAATACCCTCAGGTCGAAATACTTAAATATTTCATGTAAATATGCTAATCAATGAAGAAATAGTGCCATTTCCCCACTATCTTGTTGTGAATCAATTTGATGTTGATGGATTCGAATGGATAAGTAAACTACTGATGGTATATGGATGAATGGAATTTTATTTATGTATTTAAATTTCATAAGATTCTCAGGTCAAAATACCCAAAATATTTCATGTATAAATGTTAAACAATGAAGAAACCGTGCCATTCCCCCACTACCTTGTTGTGAACCAATATAATGTTGATAGATTCAAATGGATAAGTGAAATACTGATGGTTTATGGATGAATTGACTATTATTGATGGATGATATTATTTTAATTTTCAGTACATAATAATTTGGAGTTATTTTTTTGATTTTCATAGTATTTGGAGAAGTTTTCCTATCATTTCCCCCAAGGTTGAAACTAGTATTTTTGCATCTGATTTCAAGGAGGTATAGAAGACATTAAAAGTTGAATAGTGATGCATATGAGTTCATATTGATTTCCTTTACATGTCCCATACTTATATTCAGAATTTTGATTGGTTTTGGGAGCATTTGAGAAACCATTTCCAGCATTTACCCAGGGGGAATTGGAACCCCAATTTGCTACTAAAGACTCCTACTTTGATCAGAATAAAAAGTAGTTTGCAGAAGTGATTGGAGGGTTATAAATCATATCTAAACATAATATTAAAGTATTAATATCATTCATACACACTCTGAGAATACTTGGGATCATTTGGGCCAATTTGGATATCTAGACATCAAAACTAGTCAAAGGTCAAAATAGGAGAAAAAGTGAAAAAATGGTCATTTAATAAAATTTATTAAAAATGGACATTACAAATATCTAGTTGGTGGAAAATTCATTGTGAAGACTGATCACAATAGCTTGAGGCACTTTGTTGATCCTATATTTGTTATCATTTTTGGCAAATAAATTACTCATTTAAACACATATTTTATTATCTTTTGTATATCTTATGACATGCAGATCATTATTCAACCTCAGGTATGAGTGTTTTTAAGGTTTATATAAAAATTATTTTATTATTGCCATTTTTACGGTTTTATTAATTTAAAATAACATTATTAAAATGAATTTGATGTATTAATTGGTTAGTATAATTGTTTGCAGGTTTTCTAATATTTTTGGGCCAAGTTAATACGCAAAATGCATTCATCCTGATTTTTGCATAGCATGTCCATCTCGACGTCCAGCTCGTCATTCATCCCGTTGCGTGAAAATCACTAATGGATTTCCAGATGTCAAAATGTGTTGTTGTAGACTCCAGTTTTGAAGCACACCAGTAGATAGACATTCCATTCGCCCTAGATCGACACCCAATGTATCCAACTCATGGCCCAGCCTTCCGTTCAGCTCTCCGTCTTGATCTCCCATCAGACTGCGTGCTGCTGAGAATTAACTTCGGGCATTTAAAACGTTGGAACAGTCTGGAAACCATTTTGTAGTCCACGCGCCCATGTGATAGCATGATCATCAGTATAGAAGGATCGTCAATGCATTAATTTTTCCCAACACCAATTTGATCACTTCCCATGCATTCAAAGGATGGAGCGTCTTCAGTCTAGAAGGATTGCTTGTGGCCTCCTCTGCCTGACTCCAAACTACCACCAGTTTACGCATTTAAAGAATAGAATGACCTACATTCTATAATACCCATTCTATATGCTTCCCTTGCTCACCACCATTCCACAGTCGCACTGAAGAAGGAGTTATGAGCCACATCTGCAGACCTGCTGCACTGAAGAAGGAGCCTGTGCGTATTTTTTCCAGTGAAAAGAACCAGACTCGCATTGAAGAAGGGAGATGCTTATGCATTGGCCTGTGATTAATGAAATGTCCATTATAGTCGACTAAATTTAGAGAGCATTCAACCACTAAAGGGTCAACTTTCTCATCTCTGTAAACCATTATATAAAGCAGCCTCTATGAGAGAGAAAAAGTTAGTTAGAAAATAAGTCAGTTAGCAGAGTTAGGAGAGAAGAGTTATTGCTGTGATTTACTCTTGAACATTGTATTTCTATTCCACCATCTGAATAAAGAGATGTATGCATTGCTGCTGAAGATTGCGTTTGAGTAGAAGTTAGCCATACATCACCCCTGATTGTTGAGAGGGCCCTTCATCAACCAGAGGTTCATTTTCTTTGTTTAGCTTAGTTTCTTTTCTGTTTTAGCTAGTCTAGTTTAATTTCTAGTTTGCTTCCATTAGATTATAGTAAATGCTATTTTATTTGTTTTTTGTAATACATTAACTTAGTTTTATTTCGAAGTTAATTAGTTAGATGCGCGCATAGATTTCTTTCAGTTATTTTCTTTCACTCATTTTGTTTCCAGTTATTTCATTTCCAACATTACTTTCAGCCTTTGTTTTCAAGAATATAGAATACGTTGCTTTCATGAATTTAGAATAGATTCAATTATGTTATTTTCTTTCCTATTTTGAATTTATGCAACGGTTAATTTCCAGCTTATTTATTAGTTTAATATGCAATGATTCATTTTGTTCATGAATTAGATTAAGGTTAATTTGTTGTTAAATAGGTTTATTTACTGTTTTGATGCATTAGAATTACATATGCATGGCTTCAACTGAAGATTAGTTCATTTAGGTTAGTTTTTACCATTTTAACTATGCAGCCTCTCATTTGGACAACCTGTTCAATCTGTTATTCAACCACCCCTTTCAGACCCATAGTTTAGTCTGCCATTCAGCCCTTAGTTCTGTTTTTAGAGTTTTTTATGTGTGTTAAGATTGTTTTTAGTTTTGTTTTGTCAATGTTTGAATTATGTTTTGACTGTAATAGTTAGATGACAGTTTTGTTTAACATTAAAGTTAAAGTTTAGTTGTTTTAAATTATTTATTAAAGTTTTATCATTTTCCTTACTTCTTTTACTTTGAATGTAGTTTAAGTTATTCTTAAGTTTTGTTTTATTGTTGTATGGTTTTGTATTTATTCCTTTTGAATTGATTTATGTGTTTGCATGTGAGATTTAGTGTTACTCTTAGTATGTTTCTAGGTTGTCTCTTTTATGTTGTGTTATTGTTGAAAGAACTTGTAGGACAGAACCTAAAGATATTTCTTTTATTAAGTTTTCTACTTGTTTCTTTCATCAAGCTTTCTTTATTAAGTTTTCTACTTGCTTCTTTTATTAAGTTTTTTAGTTGCTTATAAACAAAGTTTTTCTTGTACTCTAGTTTTCCATTTGAGTAGTTAATTGTTTATTATCAATTGTCTAGTTTATTATTCTATTCTAGTTTAATTACTTTAATAATTGCATTTTTAGGATTTTGACTCAGTTTTTCATTTTGAAAGATCTCTCGATCTTTTGTTTGTTAAAATATTTACACGACACCCTCTACCTTCGCATATATTTTGTGTCAACTCTAATCTTACCAACCCCGGTTGATAATTAAGGAATAGGTGGATTAATTTAGACATAATAACACTCAACAATTTTGGCTTCGTTGCTGGGGAGTTGTTCTGTAAGGTAGAGTAGAATTTTTTTATGAAGTTTAGTAATAGGTTAGTAGCGGGGGAGCGATAAGACGAGAGATAAGAACCTGGACATCTATTATAACAGGTGCCCCCAAATCCAACAACAGTAGTAGCATAGGTTTTATTTAGTTTAAAATTCTTTCATGAGTAGAATTAGAGATTCTCAAGGTAGATTTGTCAAGATTGGGAAATTTATTGAAGTCTCTACTAACTACCGCAGGGGAGGTAATTCCCCAACTACTAACTCACAAGAAAGGTATCAAAATACGCCTATAGGAAGTAGTTATACCCTGAAACCTAAGGAGTCTCTTAGAAGATCTTACTGGAGAAGCCATAGAAGAATAAGGAACCTTGGCAGAAGGTCCTGAGGACCCCATTCCTAAGGAAGTTCAATAGGATCAGCCATTAGAAACCCCTATTCCTCCACTAGTTTCAAATCCAATTAACACAACTTTCTCACTAATAGGAGATCTGAATTTTGTTGACTTTGTTGATCCTGCTCAAGTAAAAGCTCTCTTTGGAACCTTAGTAGATCCAGTTATTTCGCAAATTGAAACTTCTACAGTAGAACCTACTATCCCTCTAGGAATCAATAAAAACACGGTTGATCAGAGGAAGATCTCTCTCAAAAAATAACGTTGGGACGCCCCATTATCACCTCGAAAGGAGCCTTTTAGGTATAGTTACGTTAAGAATTCAACTTATATGGAGAGACGGGGAGAAAACGAAGATAATGATGAAGTTAGAAATGAAGAAGGAGAAGGGGAAAATCAAACTGATGCTACCTTTGGTTTCCCTATCTTAGATACAATGCAGGATGTAACCATGAAAAACATCCCTCCTTTCTCCTTACTTACTTTATATGGAAAAAGTAATGAGGACGTGGACACATTTTTGTTTGAGTTTGATATCCTTTTTAGAAGTTACAATTATCTACAAGAAGCTCACAAACTAAAAGTCTTTCCCGCTACACTCAAGGATTCCTCCTTGAGATGGTTCATGGGATTAGGAGAATCCACTATCAAGACTTGGGATGATATGAAAACTCCATTCTTGTGAAAATATCAAGAATACTGCAAACCTAAGGACTCTCGACATGATATATTAAAGATACAACAACTTGAAGACGAGAGCCTGGAGGATTATCTCGAGAGGTTCATTTATACATTACATAAGTCTAAATATAATGACCTCCGAGAAGATGCAGTACGTACACTTTCCCTTAAAGGAATCTCCGAGGACTTGTTAGAAAGTCTTAATCTCATGGAAGTTGGCGATATTTCCCATAAAACTTTTGCATAGATCGATGAGATGTGTAAAAATTATTCTAGGAGTAGGGGGAAGGATACGAAAAAAAATTCGAGAGCCTTTTAGTATAAATATAAGAGGAAATGTTCTTAGTTCAAGAGGAATTACAAAAGTAGAGATAGGAAACCTGTTGGAGAATTTTAAGACTGATATCTTAGTAGCAATGGGTTCTCAACTATATTCTTTACAAGCCAAGAAGAGGCAGGATGAAGAACGGGCAGCAATGAGTGTCTTTTGTCCAAGATGTAGAACTAAACATTCCCAAAGGGATTGTCCATTATAAAACATCTCTGTATGTCACATTTGTACAGAAGAGCATCCAACAGATAATTTCCCATCATTTCTTGGGTTGCAAGCCATCTATAAGAGTGGGGATGTAGTTGAAACATCATATGAGGCCTCCTTGGCAACCTAGAGGCCAACCAACATATCCAAAATTTCCACCACAACCTCCACTCTATGATCCTCTGTATCAAACACCCCAACAATGGAATAATCCTAGCTAGAAGAATTGGCCACCTCAATATCCTCCTCCTCAATTTCCAAAACAACAATATTGGTCACAAGGATGGAGAGGACAACCATATCCTCAGTCACAACCTATTCCTGCACCTAATCATCCTTATCCTCAGAATCAAACAAATTTCCAGCAAATGTCATCTAGATTTGTACCTCTAGTTCCTTTTATCACACATCAACCTTATCCATTATAGGAAATTTCAACTCAAAATGGGCCTCCTAAAAAAAATTAATAAAATAATAGTTAAAATAATAAAATAGTATTTATTAATTTTAGAGGAAGAAAAGAAAAAAACTACTTTTTTGTTTGTATTTTCGACATATCTCCCCATGTTTTTACTCAAATTTTTGTTAGGATTATTAATCCTCCCTTGTCCAAATTTGATCATATGTCTAAATTGGGAGTCATCTCTAAATTGGGAGTCCATCCAGTCTATTTATAGTCATTAACACCATTGGGTCCACTTGACCTAATTGGGGCACATGTTTCAGTTACTAAAGTGTGGGGAACACTAATTGAGGCTCACCGCCACTGATTGCACTTGATTGCATCAGTTTAGGAGCCTCCTAGACCAATCCCTACAATTTAGGAAACCACTGGGAGTGCTGAAACCAACCAAGGTCAGTTCACTTCAGTTAATGACTAGTCAAGCTAAGTTAGGAGTCAGTTACATTCAGTTCTAGTCCTCTACATTCAGTTAGCACTAGGTTTACTTGACTGCACACATGTGGGGCGCATTTCTCACCTACCACAGTCAGTTAATCTTATTCAACACTGAATGTAACACTTGAGTTGTGTTTTAGAGCTCCGATGAACTCCGGTTATGGTTTAGACAAGGTCAGTTAACTACTGAGTCCTCCGATAGTGATTTAAACAAGGTCTTAGTTACCTACAGTCAAGTAGAGTCTATCAATTCGAATTTCCTCATGTGGATTCAAATTTCATGTGGCTATTAAAGCCATTTTACTTCATTGTAATTATCATCTGATTAATTTTTTATTAATGAAAGCATTCACAGCTGCAAGCCATTTTTGCACTGTTTCATTCTTCAATTGCTGAGTAAATTATGAGATCTACTCTGTGAGTTGTGTATTTGTCTACAGATCTATGTGCTCAAATTACAATTTCGATCGGGAGAGCTCATTGGATGCGGAATTTATGAGATCTACTCTGTGAGTTGTGTATTTGTCTACAGATCTATGTGCTCAAATTACAATTTCGATCGGGAGAGCTCATTGGATGCGGAATTAAATTCCGCATCCAATGAGTACCCACTTGACATACTTTTGACGGACCTCGCTACCCCAAAAACAAGAAATACCTGAAAAAACGTGATGATGGTGATTTCATCATCATGTTTTTTCAGGTATTTCTTGTTTTTGGGGTAGCGGGGTTCGTCAAAAGTATGCCAAGTGGGTACTCGTTGGATGTGGAATTTAATTCCGCATCCAGCGAGCTCTCCCGATTGAAATTTGAGTAAAAACACGAGGAGATATGTTGAAAATACAAACAAAAAAAGTGGTTTTTTTATGATACCTATCCCCAAATTTATATTAAAAAGGTGTTTAAGACCTATACGGTATTTCAAATTTAAAGCAATTTCATTGGCTAACACATGATGACTGCATGGAATTTGAGTTAAAGTTAAAAGGCCCATTTTGAGTTGAAATTTCCTCTAATGACTTTCAGAATGCAAATCCTCCTCGACCGACATTATTACCTGCATAGCCAATACCTAACCCTAACAATAAACCAACTCAAGCTCTTAACAACATTGAGTTGCAAACTCTTCCCTCAAGTCATCAGTCATCAGTCAGGAACCAAATGAAGAAGAAGAAGATTTAAGTGAACCCGTGAATGATGCTATTTTGGAGGATGTGAACATTCCAAAGGTTTCAGTACACACCCATCCTCCACAAGAAACTATTCAGGAGCAAAGAATTCCTCCATTTACAACGAGACTAGTAATAGAAAAACCTGTAGTTCATTCGGAGTATAACATTTTGAATGAATTAAAGAACATTTGTATTAAAATCCCTCTATTACAATCTATTAAAGATATACCAATTTATAGTAAGGTAATAAAAGAGCTTTGTATTAAACTCCCAAGAAAGAAGAAAAAGGACCCTCTTACAATTCATATTATAGGAGAAATGTCTAAATGTATGACATGTCAGTCCCAGATTGCAAAATATACAAATCTAGGAGCCCCAGTAGTGACCGTAATTATAAACACCACAACCATAGAGAATACATTAATCGATTTAGGGTCCGCTATTAACATGATGACCACCACAGCTTTAGAAGTTTTACATTTAGGACAATTTCTCCAACCTACTCCTTCCATCCTAGAACTTGTTGATCACACTACGGTAAAACCCGCTGGAGTCCTGGATGACATTGTTGTATCAATAGCTTCATGGGAATACCCTTTCGACTTTATGGTCATAGAATCAAAGCAACCTTCTAAAGGACATCCTATTATCTTGGGAAGACCATGGTTAGCTACTGCAAATGCTTGTATAGGGTGTAGGGATGGAGAGATGACTATTTCCAATGGGTTGTCCACACAAAGACTCATTTTATACCCCCAAGCACAACCAATAACTGAGAATTCATGGTGGTTACATTGTTTTTTTGGGGATGAAGACTTTGATGATCTCTCCCTTCCTAGTGATTTTTCTTTAGCACTTTAGGAGCAGACCAATAAGAATGTATTAAACTAGTTTGTTTCTTCGACAACCTGTACAGATTTCCTTCAGTCCTTTGCTCAACTCGATCATATTTTTGGAGATGAGTTTTAAGAGAATATGGCTCTCTCAATGTTTATAGAAACACCTTGTGTCTTCACAATTGAAGAGCATACAGGACCGTATACCATAATACCTTGTGAGGTTGGCCCTGAAAAGTTCTTACATATAAATGTCAGATTAAGTGAAAACCAACAAGCATAGCTGCTTAAAGTTCTTAAGAAACAAGCTAGAGCATTTGCATGGGAATACATCGATATGAAGGGTATACACCCTGATACCTGTATTCACCATATTTATATGGATCCAAGCATGTCACCTATAAGGAAGCCACATAGGAGGATGAATCCTTCTCTAAAGGATATAATAAAAAAAGAATTACAAAAACTCCTCACTGCTGGTTTCATATATCCTATTTCCGATAGTAAATGGGTATCTCTTTTAGTAGTAGTTCCAAAGAAAGTTACAGGGAAATGGCATATTTGTGTTTATTTTAGAGAACTAAACAAAGCTACACGTAAAGACTACTTTCCTTTACCTTTTATCGATCAAGTATTAGATAGTCTGTCATGTAAACAATAATTTTCCTTTCTTGACGGGTATAGTGGTTACAACCAAATTTTAATAGCACCGGAAGATCAAGACAAAACCACTTTTACATGCCCTTGGGGAACACATGCTTATCGATTTTTGCCATTCGGTTTATGTAATGCACCTGCCACTTTCCAGCGAGCAGTCTTAGGAATATTTTCCGATCTTATACATGACTATGTGGAGGTATACATGGATTACTTTATGGCCTATGTTAATACTTTTCAAGAATCCCTTGACAACCTCGAGAAGGTCTTGATTCGATGTCAAGAAATGAATTTATCTCTTAGTCACGAAAAATGTAAAATGTTACTAACAGAAGGTATAGTTTTGGGACACCATGTTTCTTCCCAAGGAATCAAGGTAGACCCTGCAAATATTGAAGTAATTGTTGGCCTTCCCTCTCCGAAAACTCAGAAAGATGTAAGAAGCTTTCTTGGTCATGCAAGCTATTACTGCCGCTTTATTGAAAATTTCACTGAAATAGCTACACCAATGTTTAAGTTACTTACAAAGGACTCAAAATTCCAGTGGACGGAATCTTGTCAAAATGATTTTGAAATCCTAAAAGCTAAACTATCAATGGAACCAATACTTAGGGGTCCTGATTGGTCCCTTCCTTTTCACATATCTACCGATGCCTCTGATACGGCCATAGGAGGATTCCTCGGCCAAAAAGAAGGAAAAACACCTTATGGCATCTATTTAACTATAAAAAAATTGACCCATTCCGAATTAAATTATACTGTTACTGAAAAAGAATTTTTGGCAGTAGTTTATTCTATTAATAAATTTCATCATTATATCACAGGTTATGAATATTTTGTGCATTCCGATCACTCCGCCATTATATTTCTAATGAATAAACCAATTACCAATGGTAGAGTGATCCGGTGGCTTCTTTTATTGCAAGAATTTAACATTACCTTCATTGGCCTACCTGGTAAAGAAAATCTCGTAGCAGATTTCCTTTCTCGTATTCAACATGAAGATGGTACGAAACCAGTTGATGACACTTTTCCTGATGAACTTCTATTTGTTGTATCTGTTCAAACCCCTTGGTTTGCGGATATTGCCAATTATCTAGCAACTGGGAAAATACCAAACCATTTGTCTCCACATGAGAAGCGTCATATTATAGTTCAGAGTTCTAATTATTCTTGGGTTGATAACGATCTCTTCCGCACTAGTCCCAATATTATTATTCGACGATGTGTGCGGGAGGATGAAATGACAGACATCCCCCATGCATTCCACAATGGACCATGTGGAGGACATTTTTCTGATAAGAGGACAACATATAAAGGCTTACATTCTGGTTATTATTGGCCAAGCATTTTTAAGGATGCTACCAAATATGTTAAAGGATGCGATAGTTGCCAAAGAATGGGTAAAACTACGTCATCTGATCAAATGTCTTTACAACCCCAAGTTATGATTGAACCTTTTGAGAAATGGGCTCTTGATTTTGTAGGACCAATTTCTTCCATGTCTCGTAAAAAGAAATATATCTTAGTCTGTACGAACTATGTCACCAAGTGGGTAGAAGCTAAAGCTTTATTTAGAGCCATAGAGAAATCGGTGGTAGAATTTATATATGAAGAAATATTCACCCGGTTTGGTGTACCTAGAGAAATTGTCACAGTTCAGGGTACTCAATTTACTTCTAAATTAATGAAATAACTTACTACAAAATATGGTATTCGACATTGAAAATCTTCACCTTATCACCCTCGGGCTAATGGTCAGGTAGAATCAACTAATAAAGTATTAGAAGCTATTTTAACTATGACCATTCACTTACATTATAAGGATTGGGCAGATAGAGTCCCAGAGGCTTTATGGGCCTACAGGATAACATGGAGAAACACTACTAGACATACCCCCTATGAGTTAATGTATGGAAAACAAGTCCTTCTACCTATTGAATTTCAAGTTAAAAATTTTCGTATGGCAGCACAATTAGGCATGAATTTGGATGAAGCACAGAAACAACGAATATTACAGATTAATGAGTTAGACAAAATTAGACAAGATGCACTTCAAAGACCAATGTTAATACAGAATCAAGGAAAAACATGGCATGATAAATTTATTAAGAAAAAGCAATTTAATACTAGAGATTGGGAACTACTATTCAATTCACGTTTTAAAAATTATAAAGGAAAATTAACTACCCGTTGAATGGTTCCATACGAAGCAGTTACAACTTTTGACAATGGATCAGTAAAAATTAAAACAATTGATGGCTCAAAAATTTACTTTGTAGTAAATGGACATAGACTTAGGCTCTATCACCAACCGACATCTAAACAGGACTTTATACAAAATGTTTTGCAGCAAAATGAAATGGAATTAGTTGAAGGGGAAGCTATTCCTCCTCCTCCTGATCCTCGAAAAGTATTTTGGGTTATTATCACTTGTATATATGTAAATATGTGCTTGTTGCTTTGAATAAATAAGAGTAATTTCTGATAGGTTGTCTACACAAGACTCTTTTTCTTTTATGTCTTTATGAATAAATTGAATCATCTAACAAGAGGTCTTGTAGTTTGATTACAAATATATTATCTCTATGAGCAGCTAACGAAATATTACTTGGACAAGGAAAGTATGCTAAATACTCATCAGGTATTTTAACCATTCTTGGGGTACTTTCGAAATTTACAGCTTATACAGATAAATTTATATATCAATCCTTTGTATATCATACTTAACCAATTCTGTTATGATTCATATAGTTTTTGGTATTTTGATTTAGACATGTATATTTCTGATTTATTCTTTTAAACAGTTGCTTGGTAAGACCCATTTTCATTATCATATTTTTCGCATCCTTATTTTTCACCTATGGATTACTAGTTCATCCTATACTTGTTATCAAAACTTGTCTCTTGAGTATTTTGGTGATAGCTCAAAAATAAGTAGAATTTTTATCTGTGGGGAACATCACTTTGCTTTATAAAGAAGAAGGACTGTTAGGTTAAAGAACAACTTTCAGTTATTCTCTTTTGACATGTTTTATGAGTTTGACCATTATGAAATTACTTATAACTTTATTTTGAAAAAAATTGAATTATGTGTTTAGTAGGACTTAACACACTCTAGTACCAATCGGCTTCCATATCTTTAATATCATTATACAAGGAAAACCCGTCGAGGTATTGAACATACCCACTAGAAGTGGGTCAATGCTAAGTAAAAACCTTGCAACAGGAAGCTAGATAAATGCATGTAAACCTGTCAAGGTACTGAACAGGCTCGCTGGCAGCGGGGCTATGCTTACATGGTACCAAGATAAACCCATCGGGGTACTGAACAAGCCTGGTGGTAGCTGGGAAATATCTGGTAAATGAGATCTGGTTAATACACCACTATGCACATAGTTCGTAAAATATTTATAATATATGAAAAAAATTCAAAAAAATTATGTCATGGCCAACTGTTTCTAATGTCATTTGAGAATGGCTCTAAGTTGAATTTTCCCCGGCCATATAGTTCCACATATACCTAAGATATCATTATCTTAGGAATGGGACTCATAGCTGTAAATCTCACACACTCTGGGGTACACTAGAAATACTTGACAATGACAAGATATCTTTACAATGAGGCATGGATGCCTAGTTTTTCCTATGGTATTTTTTAATTATATTATTTGGTCTTTCTAAGCACTGTTTTATTTTTCTTGAATATACATCTTGTTGAGGCCTGGAAAATCTCAAGTAAATACAGTTAGGGATTCTCCCCAATAAACGTTCCCAACTAGCCCGCTACTGTTTGGTATGGGGAATCCGTCCAGTTTACAGTCCGACTACCATAGGTCAAGTAAAAATTTAAGGTTTTACCGGTTACGGCCAGGTCCACCATGTATATTTTTAGTTTTTTGTCTTTAAGTTATGATGTGCAAGTGCCTATCTAAAATGAGTGATGTATTTCTGCACATGTATTATGAACAATTACAAATAGCTGATACTTATTTCAAAACAAATGAACATTAATAAAAATATGAACAAAAGATAGCTTATTGTTTATGATAACCTTCATTACTCACATTGGAAATTTCACAGAATAAACTATAAGACATTCATAACATAACAATAATGCAATGAGTTAGAACGATCTCACAGTTAATGGACATAAGCTGAAAACGAAATAGTTCACATTCGACTGATCCATAGCAAAGCATTTGAAACATTCCACCAAAATTTCTCCAGCATGAACTTGTAATTCTTTATTGAAAAATGAAATAGTTCTTCTTACAATATACTCTCGAAAATTGCTTGGGAAAGAAGTCCTTTTCTATCTAAGCTCTCCTTTATTTATACAAAAAAGCAAAACCTTTGGGCTGCCCCTCGATGACCTTTGGGCTACCCAAACCTTTCAGTTCTAATTTTTTTTTCTTGTAGTATGTGCCCGTAATTTATACAACATGTTATATTTTAAATTACAATTTAAGAGCAATTTATGAAGAGGGACCAGCTTGGTCGCTGATGAGATTTTTCCAAGCCTGGGCCTCTGCTGCTATCGATCTGCTCAATAATCTGTTGGTATTTTTTGAGATCCTGTTAATCTCAGACTTTCACTTTCTTCTTTTCTTTTCTTTATCTCTGCTTCCTCATTTCTCTTTCTCTCCTCCTCTTCCTTCCTTGCTGCTTCCTCTGCAGCTCTCTTTCTTTCTTCTTCTTCATTCTTCAGCCAACTCTCTGTGATAAACACAACATGTTCTTAGACCATTAAGCTTTTACCAAAATAACAAAACTGTATCAATCTATTTACCTCCTCCATATGCATTCTGTAAAATAAACTATACATAGTATTAATGCATGAAAAGAAAGAATGACAAGGCAAAGAAATCCTGCAAGTTTGTGTCTTGAAATCCTCTAAGTCCACTATAAAATCACAAGCCCGATAGAAAAGACTCTTCATCTCAATCCAAGCCGCATCTGGACTAACTCAAAATCCTCAGATGAAAGCATGAACCATAACAATGTAACCGCCAATCCTCAAAACATTGAACCCTAAACTGTGCTCTTTATCTCGAAAAAAACCTTGACTCTGTACTGTGCTCCTTGTCGTGGAAAACCATTGGTAAAAGGTATAGGTGGGAAAAAACCTTATCAGCGGGAAAAACCCTATTGGCAAGCGAAATCACTAAGCATCGAGCGGATAGTTCACTACGCAGCCGCAACGGTGGGCAGCAGACAAACTACAGGTTCCATGATAACAAAAAATCATTGGTGATCGGAAGCTCTAAGCACTATGCGTCAGTGACTCAAACCTCAAGACTTCCATAGTGTCGGCGATCCCCAGCACTAAATGCCACTGATATTTATGCGTCAACGATCAGAAAACTAAGCACTAATACATTGGATCACATAGTCTCATCGACAACTGCAACGGCGGATTCACAAACAACTACGGGTTCACATCGACGATCGGAACCACTAAGTGCTAAAGGTTAGAAATTTAAAACTGAACACCTCCACAGTGTTGGCAATGCAGAGGATAATCCCTCCAAAACAACGGCATCATAGAGGACTAAACCTCCGATCGCTTGTCAAAAAACATTCTAATAGCGAAAAACCAAGTCATTTACAATCAAAGAGTTAGAAAGATAAAGGCCATGGCTTCGACAAGAATAAGAACTATCCATCGGGACTTTCATAATTTCCCTTCCAAAATGTCGGCGGCATAGAGAACTAGTGCCCCTACTCAAACATTAACAAACTTCTGACAGCGAAAAATCATCGAAAAATCAAAAGTTAAGTTTTCAACTAAAACAAAGACTCCACGGTTTCTGCGGTGTCAGTGAAAAAGACGGTAGTATTAGATCATTCAACTCCCGAAACAACGGAAAAATAGCTGATTGAGCTTCTGACAATCAATTTCTTAAGCAGAGAAAAATGGACTTCTAGGACAGATATAAAGAAATTAAACAAACTTTGGCTAGATAAAATCAAAAGGAGGGTCCAAAATTTTACAAATTTGGGAAAAAGGTTGCAACTGCAACAATTGGCGACTACCTGGCGAACACAGATCTCTGGACAATATCTTCCTTGATCAACAGACTGTTTGGACAATAAATACCAACATGTTGAATTCTTCTAGATGTCTAGATTTCCCAAATGGCATCTTTATGTACTTTAATCATTGATGATAGTCCAATTCAGGGATAATGGGAACCAATATTTCAAAATATCGATAACTCTTTTGAGGTCAAGAATATGAGTTTCATTTTTACCTCTGCCTTCGGGTAGCTCCCAGCTTGGACACCAAAGGATTGTAACATATGGTAAGCAGAAATATTCGTGTGTTCCTCATTCCCATGCCATTTTTGCACTTTTGTGCTTTTGGACTTTTGTCCTTTCTTTTGAGTCCTCCTTTTTTCCTTCTTTCTGAAATTTTTATTCAGGCTCCTCTATCCATAGTGTCCTTTTGTGTGAGAGATGTATTTAATTTTTAGCTCACGGAAGGAGAAGAACTTTGGAAATCTTGTACTAATATGGTTCAGTACTTTGTTTTGATACATATTTCTTTCTTAGAAGATTTTGAATTTTGTTTGCCTTTTGGCTTTCAATTCTTGGCATGGGATATTTTAAGTATAATATACTGTTTACCATGCTTCCTCTCCATGGGTCTTTTGTTGTCACCCCCTTAGACATTTTTAATGTGAGATGGATGGAACCTCAAAATAGTATTCCAGACCTTTTGATACTCAGTTATTTTACAAGGATTAAGTAGGACTTCAATGTGTTCATGGCCATTTAAAAAAACTGCTGAACTAGAAGAAGTTCTTTCAAATAAATCAATAGTACACAATCTTATAATCAAGTATTTTAGTTAATCCAGAATTCTGATGAACTCCATGCAACCAAAAGTTTGGTTCTTTATTAAAATCAATCAGACCCTAACTAAAATAAACAAAAATAAGCAAATCAAAACAAAACAAAGCAATCAGTTTATTTATGTACAAGACAACCAAGAAATAAAAATCAAG
Source organism: Pseudotsuga menziesii (assembly GCA_001517045.1). Lineage (NCBI taxonomy): Eukaryota > Viridiplantae > Streptophyta > Pinopsida > Pinales > Pinaceae > Pseudotsuga > Pseudotsuga menziesii. The sequence goes on along the minus strand of LPNX010057349.1, from coordinate 16,808 downwards.
AAACATAAAGTTGGAGAACTAAACCACTAACTGGTAAGTTCTCTTCCCACCCCTGTAAATATTGCAACTTGTGAGTTGAGGGGCTAGGCTTGACTACAATTTGAAAAGGCCTACCCATTATCTAGCTCTACCGAACTTGAATTAAAAACTACATATGAAACTAAATCTACTATTTTACAGTCAATCTCATCAGCCCGTGAAAATCAAAGGAGATCGGGCTGGGTGTCTAGTGAACTGATGGTTTCTTCAGCTTGGTAATTTCCTGGTTCTAGTTCAATGAAGTAATTTCCCAACAAAGAATTCACTGGTTCATTTTTTTCCTCCAACTGAGTAACATTGTACTTCATCTTAGGCTCTCTTAATATTTTTATCTCATTGGGAATTCCCTTATGAGGCAACCACTGATGTGACCAATCTAATGTGAAGTATTCATCTAGTCTTGCCGACCAGTCTCGACTAAAAACAAGTCCATAAACATCAGGTATGTTTTCTACTACAATATCGATGTACTGACATACCTTCTCATTTGCAGATAAGCAGATTAGAACATCTTCCATTTCTCCTATTACTTTCACAGATGTCCTGTGTAATTGAATAACCTGCCAAGTGGATGGTTTAGGCTGTCCATTAATTCTCTTGCAGACTGACAGTGGCATAACATTTATTGATGCCCCTGAGTCTACTAAATAGTTGTGCACATTATAGTTGAAAATCTCAAAAGTTAGGAGAAATGGTGGGGTTTTAAACTTAGACTTACCTCCCACACTTGCTTCAACAACTCCTTCTTCAGGTTGGTTGTCAGTGGGAAGATCTTCTTCTACTACTTCAAGTGCTTTTAACAATTTTTATTTCTGCTGAGGTAGATTACACATTTCAAATAATGAGATATTTGCCTTATCCTTTTTAATGTCTTCCACAATATCATACCCCAACTCAGGTGCTTTGAGATTCTTCTTTACATTATCAACCTCGTCTTCAATAAGATTAACAGGCATGTTAATTTTCTTAGGATCTTGACTTGAAATGGTAAACTCAGGTATTTTATCAGTTGTAGTGTTCTTCTGTATTTTCTTCATATTTTCTTGAATTTTCTTAATCTTCTGAAGTATTGAATTGTCTTCTTTTAACAAACTCTGACTTCTTGTTGTCACATTGGTTTCTGATGTTTCTTCTTGTTTCAATGAACCTTCCTCTTTTGTATCAAACAATGAGACACCGTCCCATAAAACCAGCGTATCCTCCTCTCGTTTTTCTGTAGATTGATTATCTTTTTCATCCTCCTTATCAGTTTCTGTTAATTTGGAGTCCAATAATTGATTCATTACCAGTGTCATAGAATTTATCCATTGAGGGCAATTCTTCTCAGAGTGCGGCTGTTGATGAAAGGTGCAAAAATTATCCATGCTTAGATCAGTCAAATTCATTGCTGCAGGACTATGTGGTGACTGTGTGGAGGAGGCTTAGGTTGACTATTGTCTTCCCTTTCCTTATAATAAGGCTTATATGATTTGTGAGTCTCGCTTTCCCTCTCTAAATCTATCACTCTGTTGGATAACTTTTGCATCATCTTCAGCATCCCTTCAAAATCCTGTGACCGCTCATCCTTAGCAGTAATAAAGGTTTTTTGCTTCCAAAATTCTTTTCTCTTGATTGCTCAGGATAATTTTCTATGCTCTCCATCTCAGCCTCTACCCTCTCAACTTCTTCATAGGTTCATTAGAGGAAATTTCAACTCAAAATGGGCTTTTTAACTTTTAACTCAAATTCCATGTCATCATGTGTTAGCCAATGAAATTGCTTTAAATTTGAAATACCGTATAGGTCTTAAACACTTTTTTAATATAAATTTGGGGATAGGTATCATAAAAAAAACTACTTTTTTTGTTTGTATTTTCGACATATCTCCCCGTGTTTTTACTCAAATTTCGATCGGGAGAGGTCGTTGGATGTGAAATTAAATTATGCATCCAACGAGTACCCACTCAGCATACTTTTGATGGACCCCGCTACCCCCAAAAACAAAAAATACCTGAAAAAACGTGATGATGACATTTCAAAAGTATTTCTTGTTTTTGGGGTAGCGGGGTCCGTCAAAAGTATGCCGAGTGGGTACTCGTTGGATGCAGAATTTAATTCCGCATCCAACGAGCTCTCCTGATCGAAATTTGAGTAAAAACATAGGGAGATATGTCAAAACTACAAACAAAAAAGTAGTTTTTTTCTTTTCTTCCTCCAAAATTAATAAATATTATTTTATTATTTTAACTATTATTTTATTAATTCTTTTTAGGAGGCCCATTTTGAGTTGAATTTTCCTCTAATGTCTGATAATGTAGGTTTGACTGATATCTTAGCAAACATGGCCAAGTCAGGCCCTAGAGCTGAAGTATAATATTCAATCAAAGCTTTTATAGACGGCTTATCAGCTGCAGTAATTTTTTTTAGATAAGCAGCAAATATTTGAGTGAAATTATGCACATTTTCCTTCCTTTCTTTCTTTAAAGCGCATAACCCTTTCATTAAAGCTGCATGAGTTTTCTGAACTGCATATTTACTTCTAAATATTCTCTCAAATGTGTCCCAATTTATGATTGAATTTGCAGGAAGAGCAAAATACCATAAGGTTGTTGCTCCTTTCAGGATGTGTGGAAACAATCTATAGACCACATCTTCATGCTCTCCTGCTTGTAGTCCTTCTATAGCCAAGTAAAAAATTTGCAAATGATCATCTACTATAATTTTTTCAGTTGGGTTAAACTTAGGTAACATTTTGTCAAAATCTTGAGGCAAATCATGCAAGGGAGCTGCCAGGTTTAAAGGTGACCTAGCCTTCCAAGTAAGCGGTGGATTTTGGTTGGTTTGCATTTACATGAGCCATGATTTTGAGTGGAGAATGAGGTGGTGACTGAACAGGGGTCCGACAAGGTGAACAGTAAGGTGAATCTGGACCCAATTTATTCAAAGGTTGGTCAACTTCCTGTAAAGCTGCTTCTACCAGTTTTTCAAGGTCTTCTACCAACACTGAATCTTCTAATTTATGGCGATATTTCTTCTTATATTCTCTTCTGGGTAAGACAGGGATAATCGGTAATCCTCCGATCTTCTTCGCATATGCCCTAGTAATTCTTCTCAAATCATCAACTACTTCGTTATTGATAGAGCGCGACCCTGAAAGCTATGAACCAGGAACGTAAAGCACAACTGAGACAGGAAAAGAAAATCTTGAAACTGGAATCGCGCCTGAACCCGAGCAATACACCTGCACAGACCACTTTGGATGAGAGAACAACAATCAAGGGGAATATAGCACTTGATGGTTTGACAGCGATCAAGGATCTGGTTGCAAACAATTGTAAGATAAATGAGCCCAGCCCAAAACTCAAAAGCAGTAGTAATACACTGGCAGATGAACCAGCTACACCAGCGATAGCACAGGAGGAAAACATGGGACATTCACCAGCGACTGAGGCGAGGGGCATTACACCAGCATCAACGTGTAATTCTCCAGCATCAACGTGGAGGGCAAGCAAGGGACATACCGTACCGGCAGATGGCAATACACTAGTAAACCAGGCCAATAGCGATACACACCAGAATTTTAACTCCAGCAATACACCAATGTCAGCGATGAGAGCATACTTCAAATATACACCAGCGAATGGGGCGTTGGGCATTACACCAGCAACAACATGTAATACTCCAGCATCAACGTGGAGGGCAAGCAATGGACAGACGCTACCAGCAGACAGCAATACACTAGTAAACCAGACCAATGGCTTTATACACCAGAATTTTAACACCAGCAATACACCATTATCAGCGTTGAGAGCACACTTCAGACATACACCAGCGAGTGGGACACAGGACAATTCAGCAGCGTGTGGTACAGATCAAGCCAATGACAACATACCAACATTCGGTAAGACTGCGGCAAACTACAGGTCAGTTTTTATTATGCCAACAGCAGATAGTTGTTTTACAAATGATAGCACTGATCCACAATTAAAACTCGACCTTGCATCAATGAGTGGGACAAATGGTAACTCAACGCAGAGGGAAAACGTGGGTAAGAGTCGTAGATCAGGTTTAAACCCTAGCGTAGGATTAATTACAACAGCTACGAATAATAGCACTGATCCACATTTGAAGCTTGACCTTGCATTAAGGAATGAGACATTTGATACTTTAACACTTAAGCAAAACGTGGGTGAGAGTCTTAGATCAGCGCGTAGGACGAACCTTGGTAAGGATCCGGGATCGAGCTTGATCCCTAGCGCGGGGAAGAATACACCTGTGGGGAATACAAACTTTGGAAAGAAAGCAGATGATGGGAGGAAATTGGTGAATCTCTCCAGCCACACATTAGATAGTGCTGAATCCACTATTTTGAAAAAAGGTCTCAATTTTGCAGTAGCCCCTAGA